>WBMV01007376.1:1189766-1346535 GCA_013396655.1 Campylorhamphus procurvoides
GGCCCCACGGCAGCGTTTGCGCCCCGCAGGCCCGGGGGTGTCTGAGGGTGCCCCTCGCCCACAGCGCCTCGGGCCCCGGGGCGCTGAACGCTGCGGTGGGGCTGGTTGGTGTGAGGAGAGCAGGATGGAGCATCGGCCTCACAGACTCACGGAATGCCCTGATTTGGAAGGGACCCACAAGGTTCATCAAGTCCAACTCTCACATCCCGCACAGGACTCCCCAGGAGTCACACTGTGCCTGAGAATCGTCCAAACACCTCTTGAACTCTGTCAGGCTTGGTGCTGTGACCACTGCCCTGTAGAGCCTTTCAGTGCCCAACCACCCTCTGGCAGAAGAACCTTTTTGTAATATCCAGCCTAAACCTCCCTTGACACAATTTCAGGCCATTCCCTCGGGTCCTGTCACTGGTCACCACAGAGAAGAGATCAGTGCCTGCCCCTCCTCTGCCCCTCACGAGGAAGCTGTAACTGCAGTGAGGTCTCCCCTCGGTCTCCTCCAGGCTGAACAGACCAAGTGCCCTCACCTGGCTTCCCTTCAAGGTCCTTCACCATCTTCATTACCCTCTAATAGCTTTATGTCTTTGTGTTGTGGTACCCAAAACTGCACACAATATTCAAGGTGAAGCCAGTGCAGAGTAGAATGAGACAATCGCCTCCCTTGACAAGCTGGCTATGCTGTGCCTGATGCTCCCCAGGACATGGTTGGCCCTCCTGGCTTGGTCTGATGAGGGAGGATGGCCTCTGGTTGAGCAGGGTTCTGCTTGTTGGTCAGCCGTGCCAAACTTGGCAAGAGTCTGGACTGAGCAGGGCCTGTTTGCTCAGTTATTCCCAGCTGACAAGCGCAGCCCGGCCACCGCAGGTGAAGGGAATCTGGCATGGGACTGTGCTACTACAGCCACAGCTTTGGAAGCACAAGTTCTTTTTTTTCCTCCCAGGGTTCCTTCTTCAATGACAGGCAGTATGGCTACATTGTTTACCAAAAGGACCAGATGATGATAACTTTAAAAAAAAACTGCTTTGTTTTTCTTATGCTGGGATGGTGCTGTCACAAAATGCAGCATCTTTAAGTTCTGAGTATCACTTGGGATTGCCAACTTGCTGTGGATGCAGGTCTGGAGGTCCCCAGGAGTAGGAAGGGAGCAGGTTGTGTTCCTACAGGCAGTGCTATTTTTAGGAATGTGGAAGAAGAGGAGGATTTGACTGTCAGTTGTAACCCTCCCATCTCTTGTCCATATTACCCGGCTGCCCTCAGGATAATCACTCCAGATCAGGAATGAGACAGAGAGACAACCCACCCTCCATCCTCTGAAGCCACATGGATTCTTTCTTATCCAAATGTTTTAAAGGCATTGAGGTACTCTGCTGTTGCAGAAAACGTCTTGCAAATTGAAAATAAGCTGTGACACTTAAAGGAATTACTCAAATGACTTGGGGGCAAATGATTTTTCTACTGAGGCAAGCACATCTCATGGCTGTGACAGCACATTTTCTGTATCAGTATTGTGCAAGATTCAATGCCTGTTGCCGCTTTACTCCGCACTCCCCAGGTCATCTACTGGTGACTGTACACTGTGGTTTTACATTCACTGGAGAATCACAGCTCCTTGCTATCTCTCGTATTTGATTATTGTTACATGCATGTGTAGATCTGTCGTATAAAACCAGCTGTGTAGCACAATGATTCACAAAGAAGTGCACAGCATCATGCTGAATCATATACATTAATTGTACATCTCAAAGATGTATGGTATCGAGGTGAATCACAAATGAACACTTTACTGATGAATCAAATTTAATGAACACCAGAGGCTTTCTTTAAGGTATGTTTGTTTGGCACGAGAGAGGGCAAAAGTAGTTAAAACAGTGGAGCACAAGCACAAGTATACATTTCTGTGCTTAAAATAAGACATTTCACTGAGCCATAGTAACTTACTAGGAGTAAAGTTCAGCAAGATCTTAAGCATTCAGTGCAGTAAGTACATGAAGATGGTAAGAAAGTAAAAAAGCAGGCACTGTTGACCCCCTTTTGCCCACCTTACAGCTTTGGTATTGCCAGGACAAGCAGTGAAGGAAGTCAGCATGCTCTGGCTTCCCCTGGATACAGCAGTTTCAAGCACTTCTTGTCTGATCTGAGAGCACTTGTGCTTTATTATGAACTGATATGCTGGTGAGCCTGGGGAAGTCTCCAGTCAAAGGTGCCACATTTTAAAAGAACACACAAATATCAAACACAAGACACATGAAACTCATGCTCTGAAGGAGGAAAGGTGCCACATACTTAGTCTCTTAAATGCTGTGACTGAAGTGTTTATCCTTCCTGTCCGAGGCAATTGCCAATTAGTCAAATGATTTAAAAATCTATTTGAATGTTAAATCACTTGATTCATAGGCATTTTCTTCAGACATCTTCAGACGCTTCCATTCAGAGCAACTATTCCAGTAGCACATGAGAAATGAGGGGGTGGTTAATATTTCCTACTTCAAAAGTAGGAGTGCAGAGTGTGCACCAAGCACTGTGTTAACATGCCACTTGTTTAAAACACATAATTGCACCAGCTCTATTAGAGGACAAGTGAGAAAAAGCAAATGATCCCGTACAAGGACTGTCCAACCTCAGTGCTGCACTATTGTGAAGGTGGAATTATTAGAACAAGGTGTGCATTTTGGGACTTATACTCTTTCTGCCCTCTGGCTAGTGAGTCTGGGTATTTTCAAGTTGTTTTTCCATTACCATGAAAATTAAAAAAAAAAAAAAAAGCTAGAAAAGATCAGATACCAGCATAATCAGAGTTCCTCAGGTGGTCATAATACGATATAGAACAGTGAGCCAACATAGGGTGGTAGGTTTTCTCCCATTTTTGAGGCAGCAAATTCAGCCTGAGAAACTCAAAAGTTACCTCTGGAGAGTTCAATCCTAATCGCAGGCTTCTTCAGTTTATAAGGAACAGGAAGAAAAAGAAATTGTTTAAAAGCTAACAAAAGTTATTGTAAAGCCACAACAATTGGCAAAGGATAAAGGCAGCTCTAGCAACTTTTAACTCAGTTTTAGAGTTGAAAGGACTCATGTGAATTGTCTCTACATCTCATCACATGGTGTGCAATGATGTCTCATCACCTTTCAACATGGAAAATATCGTTTCATGCATGCATCCAGGCAGTTTAAATCATCCTGCCTGCCAAAAGCAGCAGGCACACCCCTCCCCTGCCCGCCAAGCCCAGTTCCTCCTGCTGCACTGCCCACCTCACCTTCTGTCAGCAGCGTGTCTGTGTGGCTGCACCGGGAACTGGGCTGTGGAGAAGCTACTACAGGGAGAAGCAATCAGTCTTCACCCAGATTGGAATGCAGGTCATCGGGCTATAGCACAAAGTCTTGTGCCAGTGCAAAGGCAGTAAAGGAGGAAGGGCTGATACAAGAAGCTGAGAGGATGGAGCCTTGAAGTGCTCTTTTAGTAGTAGTGGTGGTTTATGCCAGCTTAAACTGTATGTGAAACTCTAGACACAGATAATTTGTAGGTGGACACCTGCTCTGTATTTTTCAATTCTCCTTCAAGACTGGCTCAGAGTTCATCTCAGGCTTAGTACAGAGGTTTCTTTGAGGCACCGCTGCTTCTCTGGTTGCCATGGCTTGCTTCCATTTCTAGCTTTAAAAATTGGCCAGAAAACATGGTGGAGGTCATGCCTTGGTGTACCAGGAAGGATGTACATGCATTGCTGTAGATGATATAGCACTAGTGTATGCTAGTGGTAATACAGGTAGTTCAAGCAATATTAGCAGTAACAAGATGGTGCCATTAATTTTATGCCATTTGTTCCATCAGGTTTGTCACCTGGAAGAGGTGAACGAGTGGTTGGCCTGAAAGCTCTCTCTACATTATATTTGTTTGTGCTCTACAGGCTGAAATTTGTGCAGGTATGTCTGCATAGGCTGCAATCACACACCTCTGCAGTTACACTCCAAATCATAACTGGCAGGATTGGTTTCACAACTAAAAGACAACTTGCATGGAATTGGTAGCCAACATAAGCAGTCTTTTCTCTTTCTGAGAGATGGCAAGTGGAAAATCTAGGGAACCGTCTTTGGATTTGGCTGAGAGGCAATCCTGACATTCCTGCTGTAAATGAGATCATGAGTGTGCACCCACAAACATGGACCTGATGCTACATGCGGCCCCCGTGCCCGCACGGGTGGGGCTGGGATCACTCTTTGCTTGAGCAACCCCATCTTTGGTGTGCTGTGGAAAGTGGCTTACTCTCGACTTTCATGAGCAATGAAGAAAGAGTTCGTACTAATCACTGTACATCTCTTAGATCCATCTTTGTTGTTGTTTTCTTGGCTTTTGGTGGTTTTCTTAGGGATTAGAGTGAAAAATAATTAATTAGTGAAATTGCCAATGTTTTGAAATTGTCAATATTTAATATGAAAATAGAAATGTATTATTAAATACTGGTTAATTATAAAATTAAGCACAGAATTATTAAATATTACTAGAATTATTTAATATGGACATTCATGTGGCAGAGGACGCTTGTGTGCAATACAGATCAAACACCTGCTTTGTGCACAATATTTTTCAGCACTGGCAGGCTGCAGCTTGTACACTGTTTGCCTTTTGATCAGGTATGTGTGCAGTATAAAAACACATATAACTTCTTCAAAAATGTCAATATAATTAACAATGAGATAGCCAAGAAATGGCAAAATATTAACAAGAAATCCAATTCTTGATTGTTTTACACGAATGGTTTTCTTATCTTTTTCTGGCACCACGATTTTTAGCTGATCGTTATACTCAGCTGTAATCCACTCACTAGTACTCTGCTCAGTTACCATTTCATTACATACTTTTAATTATATATATATAGCTCGTACTCCTTCTTATATTAAATGTTGTGGTCCAATAGATTTAATTTGTTTTTCTAATTTTGGCACATTTTTTTCTCTAAAATGTAATACAGCTTAACACTGTTTTCTTTGTTTTAAAGCTGTGCTGAATTTTTTGTAGCTGTGCCCATTTGTGTTTTCTAATCCACACTACTGCGAGCTCCACTGAAGCAACAGTCCCTTCATTTACCTCGAATTTTTTTTCCAATAGATTGCTCAGTTACAGAGTCTGGGGAGAGGCAGGGACAATTCCACCACCTCTGAGAACCACCAAGGGAAGATGACAACACATAACTTTGAACAACTGATTTAAGCATAATATTATATTTTCTTTATTAAAACCAGTTAGTAGTTAACTATTTAGTACATTTATCTTTTTTTGAAAGTAAATGCAGGTACTGGAATACTGAAAATTTTGGCCATTATTGACAGGGAAATGGTTTGAATTAAAATGAAAATATTAACTCCATTTGATGATGTACTGTAGCATTAGTAGCTTACATTTTTTTCCTGCTTTTTAAATCCAGAGTATATCAATTAGAAACAAATCTATTGGAGATCACATCTTTTTCTCTTTGGAATTAGAGATTAAATAAGACTAGAAAATGTCCATAATATTAGACTGCCTTAGAAAAGCCTTTATTCTAGACAAATCTGTTTAGCTATATCATCTCAGTCCCTTTGCCTGTGATTCCAAAAAAAGGTGATCAAACCCACCAAACACAAGCACACTATTAACAATGTCTAGTTATGACAGGAAGGAAACAAAAATCCTTGCAAATCTCTAACTAGTTTCTGGCAACAGTGTTAACTGATCAGGAGCACCACAAAGGAGTTACATGCCAGACAACTGGAACAGGAGAAACACTAGGGCAGGAATTACAAATGGAAGGAAATGTTGGATTTCAAACAGACTCGAGACAGCAACCTGCCAGTACTGCAGCCCCGAAGGGTCAGTCCTACAGAGAATGAGGACATCTAAAGAAAACCCAAGGCAATGCTGGCTCTCTGTTGTCTGAGAACATCCACAATGCTGCCGACAGTACTCCTGTGCAGAAATAATGTACACCTGTGAAAAACCACAAAGAGTCGGCAAATACAGCTAGCGGATTCCCTTGCTGGCTTGGACAGCATCTGAAGAAAGAACTATTTAAAAACACAAGAGGTGGTGTTATAATGAGGAAACCATGGAGAGCAGAAAGCTTATGATTATTGACAGAAGTTGATTAAGAAATGGATTATTGTCTGTTAGGATGTTGGAGTATCTACCATCACCTCTATCCTATGTATCTTTATGTAAATTTCCTTTAATTGAGGTATTCATTTACAATCATTATTTTCATTTGTAATGTGCTTTATTTGCATTTGAAAGCAAAAAGAGGAAAAAAAATTAAACACAACTGGCTGACCCCTGCCATGTGACAAAGGCTTTGCTTTTTGTCACTCTGACCCAAATGGATTAGGGCCAGGAAATAAAGGTCAAGCTCTTACCAGTACCCCCATGTGTCACATTTTTATTACATGGAGTTTCCAAGAAAAATATTCCAATTTGCGTCAGTAATTATTCATTCTGTATGCATTATCATGTCGGTTTCAGAGTTTATTTTGAATTCAGAAGTCACCTTTGAGTGCCAGGCCTATTAAAAACGAACCCTTTGTGAAATATCCTTCAGCAGCTAGATGTGATAGATTTTTTAGCTGTAAATGCTCCTTTTTCCCTTTTAAGAATCTTCCTTTTTACAGTAGTCCCCCATCACTTGAGTCATAAACTGCCAAGACCATGGTTGGATTATGTTCCTTTGTGAATTTACAAGTTGCTTCCTTAGTGAGGTGGTGTATGAGAGCTGTATGTAATTGCTAAAGCAGTGCACGGGGCAGATGAATAGGAGCCAGTCTCTAGATGCCCTTGGACAGTGTGTAGGTAAATGCATGCGGATGTACTCCAGGTGCTCCTGTAGCACACTGACTGCAGTGAGAAGCCTGAGGTCAGGTTTTAGCCAGCAGCCATGTCTTGTGGGAATTGGTTTGGGGCAGTGGTGCACATTTCCGAGAGAGGTGGAGAGGTGAAGGTCCCGTCTGGCTGCTGAGGCCTCCATGTCATCATCCTGGCCAGGGGCTGGCCAGCCCCACTCCTGTGGGGAGACACCCGAGCGTGGCAAGGGTTCCATCAGCACAGCTACAGCCCTGGAGGCAGGGCTACAAAGATAGGCTGCTGAAGAAGTTTCTGGTTTAGTAATTTTAATGATAACTTTTTAATCTGGTCATTATTTTCTTTGATTGCTAATATCTTGACCTCTGGTGACAGCTGCTGCTTATGCCTGCTAAACTTTAATGCAGGCTCCAGTAAAGAACATTATGATTATTTGAAAAGGTAGAATGTAATGCATTTCAGATTAACAGTGAAAGAAAAGCTATTCAAGTTAGAGGTTCACTTTGCTGTATTACTCTATGCTGCTTTCCTTATTATCAGTACAAAAAATGAAATGAGAATAGCACATCTTTTAATTTTCTCCCACTATTACCTCTTGATTTGCATTCAGAGCTCCCAGAAGAAATACCCCTGTATTCAGAAGTAGTCTATTTAAGCTGCGTGGTGTTTAAAAATTGCTGGAAGAGGTTAAGGTGCTGTATATTATGCAGTTGACCTTACTAAGGAGCTATGTTAACAATTTAGATTTATAATTTTGTTAATTTTTTTTTCCCCAAGCAAAATCATTATCTCTTTTGGAACCCCTGCAGGTTAAACCTTTTGATTTCTCCCTAACTTATTTTGTAAGATTTCTAAATTATATTTAAACTTTGTACTTAAAAGGTTGTTTTGCCAGTGTCTCTGAAAAGAGGGAATTTATTTTTTTTATCTTTGTCTTTCTCTTTGTACCTGGTCTGCAGAGGCTGTGTGCCTTCACAGTATTTTACTCAGGAAGAAAGAACCCAAACCCTCAATCTGCCAAGTCCTGCAAATACATTTGAACTCTTTTATCTGGCACTATCATGTCTTTGTGGCTGACTGGGTTTGAACAAAATGTCCGCGGAAAATATTTTGGATCCTGCCGTTACCAAACAGTTGTGGCCTCCTGGTGTGCAGGATTCAAGCCTCCCTGAATTTAACCATTGTTCCCTGCCTTTGTCAGCACCAGGGCTGGTCAATGAGAAAAAGAGCAAATCCTAACAAAGCAGCACTAGCGGAAGACACCTGTACCAGGGCAGGGAGAGCTGTTCCCTGTGACTCTCTGCGTTCTGCAGCCCTAAACAGAGATGCTTTCCTCTCTATTGCTGCCTAAGCAAAAAAACATGTCAACAGTGGAACCCCATAATGCAGAACATTTTCTGAAATGCCCAAGGTGTCACCATCCTGGCTCAGTGGTCCCCAGCAGTGGATATTTATTATGGACACTGCTTCCCAGTCACCTCTCATCTTAAAACTACTGCTACGACCCTGCCAGTAAATAAAACAGTCAGGGGCTCTGAGTCCTGAGGCCAAGTAGCATGTATCAGCCATATAAGTAAGCACTGTACAGCCTGTGACCCTCAGGCATAATCACTATTTTGAACAGTTTGTGTTTTCAGCTTGCAGTGTTGAAATATGAGGAGTCTGTGCTACAGTGTCTATGCTGTTCACACATGCAGGTGTGATGGAGGTGCGAAGCTCCTTGCATCCCACTGGAGGACTGTGGTGGGGGGAATGGAGACAGGAAAGACAGGCTTGTCTGTAGTTCCCACAGGAAATGGTCCCTGGTGTATGCTCCTCCATAAACAATGTCTGGACACTCTCCTCTGTTGCCAGTTGGCATGGGCCAAAACCAGGCCAAGTGCTGCCCCTAAAGCAGCATGGACAATGAGCAGAGGCGTGCTGGGGATCACCCGACCCTCCTCAGCTTGTCTGTGCTGGCACAGCCTCTGAGCCCAGGCTTACAGACCAGCCCCGAGCCAGCAGGGAAAGGGGTGTCTTCACTGGAGCAGGATCGAGTTGTGACTTGCAGCAGCAAGCACAGGGTGAAGTCAGGATGGGTGTTTTGACACTTCAGTGTTTCCCGAGTTCCTATTCATTCTTCACCCTATTGCAACAGTTACTTAGACTTCACATAGCAAGAGCAATATCCTGACAGCTGCCTTCCTGTTGTAAAGTCAACACAGGGAGCAAGAGAAGCCCAGGACAGATCCCAAAGCCAGAAGGTAATTTTATTCATCTAATCTCTAGGTATGTAGACAGTGATCAACACCATAGCAACTATCTGAGCCACTTGAATGAGTCAGATACAGAGATAAATAACACTTGTTATTTATACAGCACCCTTTATTGGAAAATTAAAAAATGTCAGATACCAGTTTCATTGAATAGGTAAACTGCATTCATTTGTTGATATGGAGGTGCCATAAAACCTCGCTTTGTATCACTGGGATATATCTACACAATAGAGACTGTTGGCAACAAATAAGTAAAACAGATAGAGGTTCTAAAGAAAAAAATATAAATCAAGGGGATAAAAACATACTAAACAGATGAAGAATCAGTCTATGCACAGAGCCAAGCCAAAACTTGGCAGCTTTATAAACCAGCAAACACAGAAATAAATGAAAGTCCAAACAATAGGAACAAATCTGGAACAAATAAAATCATGAGCACAAAAATGTTACAAATTGATTGTAAAGATAAAAATGCCTTTTGAATTAATTGTGTCCCTGTAGTTTATTCTACTGCATACTTTGCTTCTGGGAAGATTCTGTATTTGAAAAAGCCATATGAAGTATATTCATAGAACAGTACTAATGGAAATAAATATTTCTCACTTGAAATAATAAGATACAAATTTGTCTCTATGTTATTAGCTGGTTTTCCTCTGAATCATCTTGAACTTCTAGTCAGACAGCAAAGTTAAAATAAATTATTTCATCACGCTGCAGAATATTTCTTAACTGTGTAATTCTTTCCTTTGCAGAATGCAGGTACTGAGCAGATTGTGTTTCTATGTGTCAGCATTTCCCTGGTGACTCTCAGCTTTTGCAGAATTTATGTTTTGACTAAAAGGATGTAGTTATTTTTATAGAAAAAAAAATCTTTATGTGTATACTGACTCTGCACAGTCCCGCTCAATGCCAAGAAAAGTATACTCAGCGTCTGAAGCAAAATCTAGACTGTATCAATGAGGTCATCTCTGAAGCTTAATTATGAGATAATAGTTGCAACTTCTAATTTCAGGCTTAATCAGTTTTATGGCATCCAGCTCCACAAGCACAGAAGTAGCGTGAATGCAATAGGAAAGACTTTTGCCATTTGAACATCATCATTCCCTCGGTATGCATTTGGCCACCATCAGGAATTGCCCAGCAGTAGTACAGCCATCCTGAGGAGTACTGGGGAGGGGAAAGGGTACATGCCAGATCACCTCTTCCCTCATGGCTGCAGGCCCTGATAGACCTCCCTGTGGTGACTGAAGCCAGAGGTCTCTTGACTGCCACATTAGCCAAGGTCTCGAGTTAGCCAACCTGAGGTAAAATCCTGTCCAAGATAACATAACTTGCAGTACTGACAGTAGTGAATGAAGAGGATAAACTAGACAGACAGCTACATTTAAGAATATATCCCTTCTTCATTTAAACCTTTCCAATTTAAATGTTTTCTCCTTAGAAACAAACCAGCTAATAAAATCATAGTGTTATGTCATTGCTAGCCTCTCATCCCCTGTGGCAGGGATGGATCTGACTGGCTTTAAACTCCTCATCCATATCACAGTGGATGGGGGCCAACTGTGGTTTCGAGGCCCAGCAAATGACAAGCCAAATTTGATATATCAGCCAACTAGTAGCATCGCTATTTATGCAGGAACGAAGCTGAAAGTGCAAATAAGGCCAGTGACTAAACCTTTCCAGCAATTACATTTAATAAGGTACTGCGTGTTATTTACAGAAAAGAGAGATCACACAATTCCTACATGTAAATGCACATAGAGTGTAAGTTTAAAACCTGCACATAACATGCTGAACAAAATAAATAAAATGAAATTATTTTGGCACAATAACTATTACGTAAATAAATATTCTAGAACATAATGAACTAACATTTATTTACAGTCTATTGAAAGTGCAAAACAATTGGCTGAAAATTAAGATATTTGTAAATGCTTAACACCGAAAATATGCGTTAACCAGCCACAATTAATTATAGCTGAAGTTTAAGGTTTTCATGTCCAGGAAAATATTCTCTTGAAATCCATTTGTGCATATTGTGCTCTTTTTGAACCAGTCCTTTGCTATCTTTAATGCTATTGATTTTGACAACCTACTTTTGTAACGGAATTTTGTAAAAACGTAATTGGTAGTTTAAAAAAAGAACTTAAATGGAAACAGATTGATCTATTAATCATTCAAAATAGTTTCAGTCCTGTCAGTTTTCTGATATGGCCACATTGCTCATAGTAGTAGGCAGTATGACTAAGATTAGGAAATTTTCTTAGCATCTGTTGTATTTAAAATGTATTTGCAAGTCTTCTCTGAATGGACCTATTCCTTGGACTACTCCTGAACTTACATTCTTTCATCAGATGCTTACATACACGTTCTACTGAGGTCAACAGTAGCTGAGCAAGCTAAACTGATGATCAGTTTTGGTCCTGACCTGGAGAGTAAATCATAAAATGCAATTTTTAATTAGGGAGAAGAAACCACTACCTACCTTAGAACTGTTAGAAGCTTTTTGTGCATTTCCCACTAACTATTCTATGTTTTGCCTTTTTTTTATCCATATGAGAAATTACTACACTTTAAGATGAATTAACAGTTCACAACATGGCCACCCATACACCTACAGCGCATAAATTCTTCCTCAGCCAAAGTTCTCCAACAGGCTGGTATATTGTGCATTGCCTAAGACCTTAGAGTATGTTTTTGCTTATTTTTTGTAGTGGCAGTGCAGTAGCAGAGAAAGTGAAGTTCTTAACAAGTGACCTTGACAGGATAAAAGATCATTTCTCATCATTGCTTCAAATGTTTATGCTCGACGCGGTTCTAGTCGGTGAGACATCTGTGATAAAGTTCTCTGGTTGTCAATCACATTTAATTGCCGCACATAGCTCCGAACATCCTGATGGTTCTTATTAGTTAGGGCTGCATCAGGATCTGGTGAAAGAGAAATGATGTAGGATTGATACACTTAAATGAACAAATGCCTGAGCAGAATGCATAACTCTTTACAAGCTGTCACAGGAAAGACTAGATCCTGGTGAGTTAAAAAGAAAATATTTAGAAATCGCTCTCCTTGAAACCTTTCCTCCATATCTGACAGTCTTTCTGGTTACTACCTTCACAAATTAACTTTTTCTCTTTGATATCCTTGGCTACATTTACTAAAATTGATGACCCTCAGTTACAGTTTTATACATCACCTTACCAGTCAATAGTTATAAATTATAGAGCTAACAAGTACAATTTAAAGCTGCCCATCTGCTTTACACAGATTCAAAATTATATAATAGATTTAAGCCTCCTTTCATGTAATATTCCCATTTATAGCTCAGTATTAAACATTTGTAACAATGTAATGCTTAGTGACTGCCCCATTCAAGCCTCAGAATTTAGTACCTATTTACATTACTTAACATAACCACATTATACCTACTCCAGCAACAATTATGGAATGAATACCATGGAGTTAAAATCTGAGTATCTCCAGCCTCACATGGAACAGCTTAATGTAATGAAATTTGTGTTAGCTAACTTAAATTTGACTAAAAGATGTTGAAATATCTACAGTACAGGAATATACACACACAAAGAAAGTATGGGACTTAGATCCAGTAGATCTACATACTGACATTTTGTTATATATTGTATAGGGAAAATCTACCTCCATTTCTAAATATGTGGAGGTCTCACCGGTGCTTAATACATCAAAATAAAAGACACATAGCCAGAAGCACCTGGATGGTGGGAGAAAAAAAAACCCCAAAGAATCTCCTTTAACTTGACCTTCTGTAGTTAAGCTTTGACTGGATAGAAACTATTTTTGTGAAAATGTATTGGCTTGTATTATTTATTCTGTTGTTCGAGAAAGAGAAAGGCTGCTGTGAGCCAAAATGGATGCAACACTGAGGAAATGCCAGTGTGCCTGGGACTGACAGTGCACCTGGACGGGACAAAACCCACAGAGCAAGCTGGTTTGGCCATCCAGCTCTGTCATGTGACATGGCCTCAAGTAAGTTCTGGTAATTATACTGACAAACAGGTTTTAAATTCATCACCTTATGTCATTTATAAATGTCATGTTTCCAGACTGGTTTCCTGTTAAAACAGGGTTTATCCAATCAAGTGTCTTGCACGTATCTGTGTGCTGCTGCCTGCTAGACTTATTTCAGCCACTTCTGAGCCCACTGACTAATTCCAACTGGCTCTAATTTGACAGATGGGTAGAGACCTCACAGATATTTAGCTCTTTCACATGCTTGGAAAAGAGATGGAAGAGAAGGGGTTTATTAGACCTTCCTGAAGGATATCTCTCCTTCATCACAGGATTCAAAACATGGAAGAATCACTCGAAACCAGGGATTTCAATTCTTGTACACACAGAATTAGTTGTAATTACTGTAGCTACTGGTAATAATGCTGACTATGCAGATGTTGTAATACACTTACTGAAAGATTGGCTTCGGCAGAATTTCACTGTCCTGACAGTGTTGGCAATCATGCGCTGGAAGGAAAAGATGGGATGCAATCAGAGAACAAGCACTGTATTTCATCATCATTTAAACTAAGCACCTCACTGTGCCTGAGTGTGAAGACATATGCCAATAAAAGCAGTCATATGAATGAAAATATAATTTTAGTGCTGATACTCTCGTATGTAGGGTGTGATTTGCATTTACACAGGCTTTAAATAAGCATGAGTATAATTTACATGTGCTCAGAGAGCACTTTCCCTTGCTTGAATGCTGTAAAAGGCCCTAACTAAGAATGAAAATGGGCCCCTTCGATGTGCATTTCTTTGACGACATCTTATCACATTAAAGGAATACTATGTGGAATACCATGGAGGATATAGATATGTTAATTTAAATGCCATCAGTGCCTAACAGCAAGACCATTTCTAGAACATATTCAGCAATTAAAGAGCTTTCACCTTTTATATGAGCTTGAGCTTAAAATGCAGTCCTCCTGGAAAATGACAGTGTAAATGAGCATGTGAGGGTGTGTGTTCACTGATCCCTCTGGCAGAATGTTTGAATCACAAGTTAGAACTGCGGCCCTGTAGGCAAGTTTCATCAAACAGTCCTGTTAGACAGTGTTAGATGGCACAAGTGTATCTAACACAACATGAAAGGTGGGTTCGCCTTTGGATTCCCTTCTCCTGTCAATTCACAATAATAAAAAAACAGAAGTCACTTCACTCCTTGGCTGTGCCTCCTTTTCAGTAAAAAAGACATAATTTCACTCATTTAGGTAAGAACATGTTAATCAATACACTTTGCTCTGATAAATCAAATGTTATTTTACAATAGTTTTTAAGATCAGAAATTAAGGTAAATAATAAAGCAAAACATCTCAGATTTAGTTCCGGACTGCAAAATTTTAACTGGCTTGTGTGATCAGTGCCACAGAGGTAATACACCCCCACCAGTGCAAGGGCAGAATTAGTTGTTCTGCATAATGCCAAATAAGACAAAACTTCAGCAGTAAAACTGAATTCCTTAGCTAGACAGTTCGATTCAATAACTGTTATAAGGACATTTGTTTTGGTTTCTTTTGCTTAGATTAACTGGAGGAGGGAAATGCTATTTCAAATAAGACTCTAATGTTTGTTCCAACACAGCTACATCTTTTAACACTCTCATCAGGCTGCTTCATACATTCTGGAAATTTTGTGTGAGATTAACAAGCTAGTTAGTTATAAGCCCTCACACAATAGAATGATTTATCTCTTACTAGCAAACAGTAAAGCCTAGGGCATATTCCCCTCAAAATTCATACAGCATTATAATCTTACATGAAAATGATGTTCTAAATACAGTGTTTGTGAAATCTGTCAGAAGTGGGAAGCATCAATGTAAAACATTCCTTACACACATACTGAATAATTTCAGACACTTTAGTGTAATTTAATTTCAGACATGAAAGTATACAAAAATGGGTATGGCTGCTGGTCAGCATAAAAAACACTATGTCCTAAATGTTTGTGGATTACACCTTGTATTATCCAACAAGATGTAGCTATTATGAAACTGATCTAAAATATCTTCATTCTAAAACACACTTTCCCAAAAGATCTAGGGACTTTGGATATGGGCCTGCTTATACTGTTCCTAAAGTCACATGTATTTACATGTGGAAAGTAAGTAAAATTCATGTAAGAGTAAGTTTTATCCTATGTTAGTTTTCATACTTCTTCAAGCCATTCTTACGAGGCAGATTTTTTAAGGCACTTACCTTGCAAACATTCTCACAGGTGCTGAGCATTAAGCATGTGAATAAGCCCCATTGACTTCAATGGAACCTCTTAAATACTCAAAGATAAGCACCTATTATAACAGTAGATTGAGACAGAACACCTTACAGTGTCGTTCTTCAATTCTAACTCAACTGAATGAAAATCAAAACAACATAAATATATAAACAAGACTGTTTCATTCCTCTGTGGATTCATATTTGGCTCTGCTTTGTGATGCTGCCATTTTGATTGACACCAATTCAAAAAGTACTCACCTACAATAACTGTTTCAAGGAGAGACCATGAAGTTGAATTGAACTAGCCAGCACAATGACGTTTCAAGACTGTCTAGCTTCAAGGGAAACTTTGCTAAGGACACTTCATTTTTATGAAGATAGCTAGTTTTGCTTGATGTGATTTCTAGATGGATTGTTAATATGCACGCTAATTTTTAATACCTGTAAATGTTTAGGTTTTGAAGCCTCATTTCATAATAATCTTTGGAGCTAGACTATAGGTTCAAGGTTTCATTAGCTTATTATTAAGCTTCATGTGTGAAAACTTAAGATTTATCAAAAAAGTGTGTTCTTTGGAATAATTTTTTTTCTGGTGGAATTTGTTCTCAAAAAAAGCATAGCATTCAGAATAAATAGTGTAATGGTGTACTGGAAGGCAATTCATGTGTGTAGTGAAGATTTTTAAAAAGTTTGCCTTATTTCCAAATTTCTCATTATATGGGCTCTTCCAGGCAAGGAAAATCAAAGTGGCAAAGGACTTGTCTGACTTTTGGTTAAAGGCTGAACTGCCTGGCTTCCTTCAGTTGACTGAAAGACTTGATTTTAAGGGGTTACTTTGCCTGTTTGTGAGGATAATATGATTCAATCTGTGCATTCAAAAGTGCCCTGGCAATGATGAAACACAAAACAAATGAGGGAATAAGTGTTAAGGCTGCATAAATGCAGAAACTGGCCCAAAGACAGCATCACAACCCAATGGGGGGATTCTGAAGCCTTATGTATCCTTGAAGATACATAATCTCCTTTCACAATGTTTTTTTTCCAAGTGCCATTGTACTGTCTAATAATGTCTAAGCTCATAACAGCTCCTTTCTGTAAGGTGCAAAATGAACAGAAAAACAGCATATGAAACAAGAGTGAATTTCCCTTCCTGAATCTTGTAGATAAGTTGGATTGTCTTCTTTTCATGCAATAGAACTAGAAACATGTACAGAAAAAAATGTTCAAGTGAAAGTTTAATTGCCTGCTCCTTACAATTTTTCTTCAAACAGAGGATTACCTCTAGTCAATGCCTGCAAAGATTAACCTCTGTTTACTCACAGTGCTAAAAAAGACCACTATTGAAGAGGCATACAAACCTTAATTTGGATGTTTCTGAAATAGAACCAACTGCATAATATAACAAGCAATGGCAAAAACCAGCATGCCATATATACACAACAATACCCTTTCAAGTTTGACGCAGTCTGGAATTGTGGCAGGAGGCCAGCACATTATCTTCTAATCCATTTCAAACCCAGGTTGCTAAACATTATAAATATTCATATATGCCACAGAAAACTATGAAGGGCTTTAGTCACACACTTTTTGCATAATCTTTATGTTCCAAAAATGAAAGAATGTTTGCCCTTTTCTTTTTTTCATATGGATCAGAAGGTGAATTCCTTTTTGTTCATCTCCACAAAACCTGAAAACGAATATGCACAGATTCTCTGATCCTCATTTCACACCTGAAGGGTGAAGAGGCTTGACAAAACGAAGCATCAGCATCAGTGGTCAGCACCATGGCACTGTCTTGTGGCACCATGGCAGGTCAGCACTTTCAGAGCTTTTTCCTGACTTCTTCTCCCTCTACAGGTTCCATTTCTGAAACATGCTGGGTAGTGTGACATGAAGATGGTGCCACAGAAAGTGATCTTTGTTCAGCCTGTCTGATGATTTGAGAAACGGCACTGATAAAGTTTCCAAATAATTGCATCCTCTCTCTGTCTATAAATACAAAATCCTGTACTGGCAGTCAGCATGCAGAATTATGCAGCTGAGGCTTGAAAAAAGCAGGAATCAGTAAGTGGTCAAGAGTATGAAATACTGCCTGTCCCTACAGAGTGTCATGCTCAGTACTTCCCTCTCTTTCCTCTCTCTTCTTTCCCTGGCAAGACATAATTCTAGGAAAGGGGTTTTAAATTTTTTCTACATATATAGCTATAAAAGCAGTGTCACTTGAATGTTATATATTGCCATGTACTGCACTGCAGGTTGTAGGTTGTTCTGTATCTGCTAAATCATACAGAGTTTATAGGAACGATTACTACTGACAGCTTTGGGTGCTTGCCTTCACCTGAAAAGAGGGTCATTCTAGATCACAAACTAATTTTGTTTGCTGCCTACTGCCACCTTTTTATCCTTCACATATTTTCAGCTCTCAGAATGCCCCCCACCTGCCAAACTAAAACTACAGAATTTAAAAAACTTCCCATTTTGTTCCTTTGTGACAAATATGTCTTCAGTTATTACAGAGATGAGTCTTCTAAAGCAACACTTACAGCTAACATCTACTATCAATTCACTACTGGAGAAGAGATGCAGGTAGTTTAGTGTTATGGGGTATATGCCAAATTAGAAGGTACATCTGAGCAACATCATGGTAGAAACAGCTTGTAACCTGTCTCCATCAGCTTCTTGCAGTGAGGTAAAGACCTTCAGTATTTCTCTAAAACCATATCTTGTTTGGTATTGAAGACAAAGCCTTTTATTTAAGACTTACACTACTAATACCAGTAATTTGGTTATTCTGCCTATTTACTGACAAAAAGTATAAATAATATTTTCCAGGCTGGATTTTAAGGCCAAATGCTTGTTTCTTCCACACACATGCCCCCCTTCCCCTTGCTTCATGCAATAAATGGCATAGTAAAGAGCATAAGTACAGTGCAAATACAAAGTGTAAGAACCTACCTATTTCTAACACTTTCAATACTGTTTGCCCACAGTTTGTACAAACCAAACTGGTCCATTCACAAACTTCCCTCTTCACACATAGCTGTGGCTCTGCCACACATAGTTATTCTCTTCCTTGGCTAGCTGTCCCTGTCCTCCCACTGCCTCCTCCAAATAAGGCATCCATGGGGATCAGGAGATGGGGAAGGGCAAGAAGGAGCAGGCAGTCACAAAGGCAGCAGCAGGTAAAGCTCAGCAATGCTCTGCAGAGAGATGTCCCCCTGCTACAGCCAATACCACAGTTCTGTCACTACACCCCTGAAAAGATCAATTTATTGGAAAGTGTAGCAGGAATCAACTCCCCTTCCTTTTTAGCTTGAGTTGCTAAAAAAGACTAGGCTAATGTTGTTTCACACCATCTGTCTGTTTTTCCCTTCTTCTCCAGATAATTTTGTTCAATTTGAAAAAAGAATCCCGAGTTTTCAAACACAAGACAGCTCCTACCAATTTTCTGTGAAAATAGATGGCTGTGGACAAGAGAAAGATTGTGTAAGTGCCCTCCTGTCTCCTTCAGGAAAAAGGCTGTAGTGCAAGTTCCTATGTTATGACAAAAGCCTATTCACACAGAATTCCCCAGCCATGAAGAAACGACACATGCCCCAGCCACGAGGAAAGCTCTGAGCAGAGCTCAGGCAGCCATGAAACACAAATGTTTAGGAAACCAGGCCTTGCTGTTTCTGGCACTCAGGGAGCTCCTGGCTCAGACACTGCCTTGAAGCTCCTGCATGTTTTAAGATGCATCTTCTAACATAAATAATAACAGAAACATCACAAAACAGAAAAGATTTAAAGGAAGCTGTTTCAGCTGAAGAGATGCCACTAGATCAAACTTCTACTTTTGGCCGCCAGTTACAGGAATAAAGTTGTCAGCAGCACATCAGCTGTCGGGATCAGAGCTCTGTGGTGAGAATGCAGACATGATGCCAGAGGCTGTTCTCAGTTTCATCACTGTGCTTACACGAGAGTTGGAGGGACCCACCTCCTCCGATGGCAAATGGCACCAACAGTAGCAGCTACCCAAGTATTTTTATTCATAAACTTCAGTAAACATCAAAGTTAGAATGGATCAAGGGAACCAATGTTCTGAAAAACAAGATGTCTCAGAAAGAACAGTAAGCGTAGCTCCCAGCAATATTCAGAGGAATCTCCATCTGCTTATGACAGAACATAATGCAGCAGAACAAACAGACAGAAATCACAAATGGCAGCACATGATTCCTGTGAGGAAATCTGGTTTCTGCTTTTCTCCTGAAAATGGAAGAGTAACATCACAGATTTACCTTGGGTTTATCCTTCTGTAAAAGAGCAAAATGTATCTGAGTTATCTGGCTGAGTGGTCTTGTCTTCACTAGTTAATATCTGGCCATTATGTGCAGATATGACAGTTCTAAGCTCAACACAAGTAGGCGGCAACAACTGAGGTTTAACAGTAAGCTTTTCTTCTTAGCTTGACCTGATGTCACATGCAAGAAGCTAAAACCTGCCAGGTCCACATTAGGATTTGAATGAATTATGTGGGTGGAATTTGAATACAGGTTGCTTTGAACAGCTATGCCTTGAGAGAGGCAGTAAAAACACCATAGAAACATGCAGAATAGCTAGTGAAGAACAATAAAAATAGAAAAGATGTAGTAAGGCCAAAAGAAAAAGCAGAGCGGGCTTTTAGGTAGAGCACCAACTGAAGAAAGGTTTAAAATACTAAAAATGGAAAATGTTTCCCTTTCAGTTGAGTGGACAAACATGGGATATAATATTGATTCTTTAAAAAAATATATAGCATCAAAAAACATTAAGTAATATTCACTTTCTCCTCCTAAAGAAAAACAATCAAAACTCAGATTACTGGCAGTGTAAAATATTATTTAAAACTCTTGGGTACTAATAGTAAACTCCTGTTCTGGAGATAACATACTTCTGAAGTGAAGACAATGTGCAGACTAGGATGTAAAGGGCAGCAGCCTAGATATAGGTCAGGAGAAGCTGCTATAAAATTCACTCTTGGCCTTTGGGAGCACCAAAATGTGGTATACAGTGGTGCAGAACTATTTCTAAATGACAAGCCTGGGTTGAACTTCCGCCTATGGAAGTGCTTAGAGGAAAGCTTCTGCTTCCTGTAATGGCTTTTACACATAATCAGGCATAAAGAAGAGCCTGAGGCACAGAGCTCTGAGGCCAGTGGATGTACTGGCTCTTCTGGCTCAGGAGGTGTAAATAGGCCAAGGGAGGTGGAGATGTTGGAGCCAGCCACAGAACCATGGCTACAGCAATGCAGCTGCCATCCTTTCTGCTTTGGAGGTGCTCCAACTAAGTGCGAGATCCCTTTGTGTTCCCCAAAGTCCTTTCTATCTATAGATAGATAAAATATATAGATTTCTAAAATATAGATATTTATCTAGCTAATTAGAGGCAATCCAGAAAAAAAAGTCCTTTTCTGCAGGTGGAAGGCTCAAGGCCTTTGGAAGGAGATGGCAGCACAGTCTGCATATGCAATTACAGAATGCCATTATTCCAAAGTGAGGTCAGGCCCTTACTCAGGCATTAGCACTGCCATTTACCCACAAGAAGGTCTCATCTTAATAGAGGGGTATTTTCTCTCTACAACAGAGGCTGTTTTGGAGCTACAGATTAAAATCTAAGAGAATTCACTCAGAGTCTGTGAAGTTTTTCAAAAGAGCTGAAAGTCCTCCTTTTTCCCCATTGCAGTTATCAGTACTCGGCGGTTCTGATAAGCTCCTCCACAGTGCAGTAGAAATAACCACGTAGTGGTTCTGGTTACTGTAGTACTAAGAACAAGCATATATAAGTGCCAGAGGAGATATGCTCTAGCATGGCTGCTGAATGACTGAGAGGAAACAGACTCAAACTGTGCCAGAGGAGGTTTAGATTGGATGTGAGGAAAAATTTCTTCACTGTAAGGGTGGTCAGGCATTGGAACAGGCTGCCTAGGAAGTGGTGGAATCACCATCCCTGGAAGTGTTCAAAGAGTGTGCAGATGTGGCACTCAGGGACATGGTTTACTGGTCAACATGATGCTGCTGGGCTAATGACCAAACTCGATCATCTTGGAGGTCTTTTCCAACCTTAGTGATTCTCTGATTTACTGCTGGAACAGTAAGTCAGGTTTGGTTTTGCTGTGCAGATGCTCATAGCTGGGCTTGGCTGGGGCAGGTTCTCAGATGCAGGTGTCATTAACCACATTAATTAAGAATATGGCCCAAACAACCACTGCTGAGAAACCTGAGTTTCAGCTGAAATGTCGGAAAAGTTGCTTGCCTTCAGTTTTTGACAACAGTGTTTGAAATCATGACAGCTTAGGTGCAGGATTTAAAATAAATAAAATTTGAGCATAATCTAGCCTTCCATAATTTATTTTTTCCAATATGAAAGCAATCAAGTCACAGACTCTCCTTTCACTTGTTAAAGGAAAGAGGAAAATAAGATGTGCACATTCTTGTTTAATGCTTCTTTCTCTGAGGAGCAATGCAGAACTAGCCCAGGCTGAGGCAGTTCAGTTTTGTTTGAAGGAATACCACTTAAAATCATAGGTTGGTCCCAAACTGGCTGTTAAAAAGTGTCTCTAACAGCTTTGCTTCCTGTCGCTGCTGCTGTCTCTCATAGGAAACATTTTGGCAGTGCATGGCTCAGTGGGCAGTTTCTTCTCCACCTCTGTGAGGTCTTCCAGAAACCCAGAGGTCCCAGGCACTTTGCAAAACACAGGCTAAAATATTTTGCCAGCTCTTGCTCCTGCCTCCGCTTTTTCTAGCCCTGGTAGTCGTTGTTGAGAAGTTCACTCTTGAAGAGGTGAATAGAGAGGCCTCTTAAATAAGTTTTCTTTCAAATATGTCATACATACCATTTTTTCGAAGTTTACTAGATTGTCAGTGAATGTCTTGTTTCCCTCATGAGTAAACGTCATGTCTGCATAGAAATAAAAGACACATAAAAGCCCGTCACTGAATCATGGCCACACAAAACAGCAGAATGTTTTATCCTTCTCTTACAAAAATCATAGCAGCTGTAAAACATCTAGGTTTTAATTTGCAGCATTTCTGAGACTAATAAAATCAAGGTATGATATTCAGATGTATGAAAGCAGTTTTTCTTGTCTCTGTGTCATGCTTTTTATAATGGAAAAAGATCGTACTTCACACTGAGATTGATTTTTGCTTTTTCTTACTGGTACTCTTATCCTTCAAATATCTGACAAATAGCTTTCAAGTTAATAATTCTGGTAACTTCCAAGCTCACCTTTTATAAGTAGTGGCATGAAAGGAATTATTGGAGGGTCCAATTTAGCTACAGTTAGTCTGTAGGCCCTGTGGTTTCTCGATGGATCCTTATGAAAAAAAAGAGAAATCAAATAATTACTAATATGTATTATTATATGTATTGAGACACTGTATGCATTCATTTAGATGTCATGGCATTTATTAAAAGCATTTTTTTTGCCTGTGCCTTTAGAAGTGCATCTGCAAATTCAGACACCTTTCATCATTCTCCCAGACTGCCTACATGATGAAAATGCAGCCACTAAACACAAACATTTTTTCATGCCAAATAGGGAGGTAAGATATGATAACAAAAACATTCTTCATAAAGGAAACCACACATTTTTTCCTCCCTCCTTGCAGCTGCAGATCCAGTTTTGCATATGTTGTAACACTAAAATGTATTGCCTGGAAAAATCCAGGTTGAAAAATAGAAATTCCCATATGTACTATCAGAAAACATGTGATAAAGCTTTTCTGAGTTCCCAGATTAACTTCGAGTGGTACATAAGTTCTCTCAGAGTAGGTTCCTAAGAGTATAATTTATTAGTCATACATACTTGTTTTAGCAGCTCTAAAACGGGATCATAAACTTCTTAAAGTCAAACAAGGACATATAAAATGTTCTGAATCAAGGAATTCAAATCAGTTACTCAGAAACTGAATTATCTCAGATTGTGCATAGGATAAGGGATCTATTGCTATTCACCATTAAGCTTTCAAATTCTGCATAGATCTTCTTGAACTTGCTTGGAAGTTTCTGTTAATAAAAACAAAAATAGCAAACCTTAATTAAATCTGATTAATGTGGTAATTTTACTGTAAATGCTAGTTCCTTCTACAACGCCCTAAGTCAGGAAAGTGCTCTTTTTTGCCAGATATTTCTAACAATGTGCTAATCTAAAATACAACATGTTTCCTAGCAACCAGATTATAAATAGAGACAGGACCAGTCATGAAACCTGGATCCTGATTTAAACTCCGACTTGAATTTACTCCTTCGGTATGTTTAGATTCCGATTTTTGTTTGGCTCACATCACAATCACTGAATTCAGAATGTAAGTGGAAGTTCAAGTGAATGGTTTCAGCACATTCCTGATTATAGCCTATCTGAAAACATAATCTACACACAGCTTGCATAGGGGCAGCTCAGCTTAATTACTCATACCTAAGATGGGCTGCCCTTGCAAACATTCATATCCATGCCTGGGCATTTCCAGGTTTTTTTTTTCATGCTGATGCATCTCCAACTATTGCTTAAATTCTTGACATGCCCAGCAGCAAAGGGCCTCTACCACTTTCTGGGGTACAAATTAATGACAATTTTTCCAGTCCACAATACCTACACAAATAAATCATGGTCAGTTGGTCATGTAATGACTGAGATGAGATGGGCTTTACTAAATACTTTTTTCCCCCCCTCATGCATGTTATGTCATACAGATTAAATAACTTTACTATAAAGACTAAAGTATATGTTATAAATTAGTTTCAGAGATCACAGTAATATTTTATGTACACTCAGAATATATCAGCTTTCTAGTTTTAATAAGAAATTTCTCTATATTTGCTGAATTAATTAGACTACTACTGGAAGTGCATAACATTAAAAATTTATAGAGACTTTTTAGTGCAGAAATGATTTTTTGCAATACTTTCTACATTTGGAGTGTGTACCCCAGCAAGCTATTTACACTGTGCCACAGCAAGGGCCTAATTTTTAATGATGTGTGTCAACAACTGTGTGCCTAGTTTGCATATGCATGCAGATTAGGTATTTGTGAAATAAGTGGTATAATTGGACATTTGCACCTGCAAATATCTAATTTGTGCATGCAACTAATGTAAATGCATGATAATATAGCAAAAAATCAGATCTTGGTATGTTTGTTTTTAAGTCTATTCTGTATATATATCTGGCTGAAAATCAAACTGCAGAAATTTTCTTGATAAACCGACAGCTCTACAGCACCAGAGTGTGATAACATTTCCCTGATCTCAAGTTAATACCCCACACCTACAAGAGATCTGCACCCCCCAGCTCAGACCTGGTGCCCATTTCAGATTGCTCTATGCAGTATATACTTTCAATTCCTTCTTTTCTCTTCATACTCCTCTACTGTTTCAGTTCTGCCAAATTCCCACAGTAGCCACAAATGAAGAGTCATTATTTTGAGAAACTGAAAAATCTTTGCCTCTAGCACCAATTGTATATGCCACTAGCAACATGTACTTTTCAAAACGGGACTGGTGTCTTCCCAGACTTGTTAGTCTGATCTCCTGTTTCAGAGCACATTCTTAAATGTGTTGAAATTTTGGTCTCAGTTGCAACAATAACCTCAGCCATGCTAATTATTTTGAGTTTCTAGTGATCAAAACACATGCACATTCAAATCTACACTGCTTTCGATAACCAGGATGTTCTCAGTGCTTACATGTGCTTACTACCTCACCCTGCTGGACACTGCACCCCTTTTATATACTGATATACAAAAGAGCAAAACCACAGAAAAATGTGGAAGCTCTGAGAATGGACACCAAATTGACAGTAAGCAGAGAAATGCATGTCAGAGAGAAATCCAGAACTGGTTAGGACAAATCCCCATTTTAACAGGGCAACAGAGTCCCTGTGGAGATCAATAGATCTAATTTTATCAATAGTAAAGGCCCTGTTCATGGTTTTGCTAACTAAAAGCATAAATCCCCATCAAGCTTCTTGGAACTGGATTTTAGCCAAGACTTACCTCCCATGTTAATGAGAGACGGCTCACAGCAACATTGCTCAGTCCCATAATAATAGCAAAAAAGGAATTCAGATTTTTGTATTCTTTACAGCTGAAACACAAAGGGTGAGGTTTTAAGTTGTATATATCAGTCAGAGCAGTACACATGATAACCTCAAGAGAGCTAAACTCAGGCATCTAGCTTAGACGTGACCAAATTTGGGCAGCCCTGGCCAGCATGTCTGTAGACACCTCTTCACCAACGTGTTAGTACTCCACCACAGTCTGAAGGCTCCTCTCCCTTCCCTTCTGAAATGAACTCCTGCTTTCACTTCACTGGGTGCCAGCTCCTGCAAGGAGTCCTAGTCTTTGAAGCAATTCTCGACACAGAAAAACAGTACTGAAACTGGGCTCAGTTCAGTCCCAAGGGATACCAGAAACAGTGGAAGCAAGTTGTTTACAACCTCATTTGCTGCAGAACTTGCTGACAGCTTCTGAACAGCTATGGAAGGCTGGAAGTTCTCCCTAGATGATCTTCATTGCAGTTTTCAGGGTCATGGAGTCTTTTTAAAGGAGGAAGACCAGTTGGGTAGAGATGTACTGTGCCAGTGACCTCTCCTGCAGTAGAGGGTTTCTATTACTTTCTATTACTTCTATAGACTCTTCAATTCTTTAGTACATTTCAGGCAAAGAACTGCCATTTGTTACCAGCATCATTAAAGAGGCCCTGGGCACTAGGAGCTCTAGGTCACAATTTCACCTCTAACGCAAAGAACTTCTGTTCCCAGTCAGGAAAACTTGGAACACGTAACAGTATTATGGAAGATTCAATATGCCATATGCAGGAGGAGGCACAATCTGATAGCAAGAGTCAACAGAACTGCTCAGTTGGAACCGCATCAGGTGGCTCATTGACTCAAAGGGCAGGGAAGAGAGAGAAAGAACAAAGCCTGTACTTCATAAATCTGCACCTCACTAGACTCTCACACATAATCTGCTATTTTTCTCAAATGACTTGCCAACATCCAATTTCAGCACCTCAGTCTCTGCTTCTTCTGCTATGAGTGTCTTTCCATAAGAGTTGGTATCGGGACCGTTGGGGTTTACCACCTTTATCAGTGACATGGACAGTGGGATTGAGTGCATTCTCAGCAAGTTTCCTGTTGATACCAAGCCGTGTGGTGCAGTCAATATGCTGGAGGGCAGGGATGCCATCCAGAGGGACCTTGACAGGCTTGAAAGGTGGAACTGTGTGAACGTCATGAAGTTCAAACAAGGTCAAGTGCAAGGTCCTGCACCTGTGTCAGGGCAATCCCAAGCAAAAATAATAGGCTGGGTTGAGAATGTATTGAACATTCGGAGAAGGGCTTGAGGTTGTTGGTTGACAAGAAGCTCTACATGACCCCGCAGTGTGCACTTGTACCCCAAAAGCCAACTGTGTCCTGGGCTGCATCAAAAGCAGCACGGCCAGCAGGGTGAGGGTGATTCTGCCCCTCTGCTGTGCTCTCCTGAGGCTCTCCTGGAATGCTGTGTCCAGCTCTGGAGCCTCCAACATAAGAAGGACACGGATCTGCTGGAGTGAGTACAAAGGAGGGCCATGAAGATGATGAGGAGGCTGAAGCACCTCTCCCATGACGGAAGCCTGAGAGAGCTGGGGCTGTTCAGCCTGGAGAAGAGAAGGCTCCAGGGAGACCTTAGAGCACCATCCAGGACCTAAAGGGGTCTACAAGAAAGTTGGAGAGGGTCTTTGGACAAGGGCATATAGTGACAGGAAAAGGGAGAATGACTTTGAACTGAAAGATGGCAGGTTTAGATATTAGGAAGAAATTCTTTACTGCGACATGGTGAGACAATGGAACAGGTTGCCCAGAGAAGTTGTGGGTGCCCCATTCCTGGAATTGCTCAAGGCCAGGTTGGATGAAGCTTTGAGCAACCTCATCTAGGAAAGGTGTCCCTGCCCATGACAGAGGGTTGGAACTAGATGATCTTTAACGTTGCTTCCAACCCAAACTATCCTATGATTCTATCATTTACCAAGAAAACTTGAACAAGATTCTAACTATGACTCTCAGAGATATTTTTTTCTTCATTGCTGAAGCTCTTAGTTCCTTTGAGATATCCTTAGCTTTGGATGAAATTAGCACAATCATCGTCGTATCCTACTGTCCAACTCCATAATAGCCACAATCATCTTATTCTCCATCATCCACATCATTCTGTACTTTATGTCCCTACATTTCACCAGACCTGATGTATTGAGCGGGTGAGTCCTTTAGATCTGGGCCTCAATTGTGTCTGCACTGTGTGAATGCTGTGCATGTGAATAAACGAACTGTCCCATCTGATGATCTGTCTGTTGGGACACTACAGCCCCCTCAGAGCTTCTGGCAGAGCTTCTTATACAAATTCTCCCACATCAGATTAGGGACAGTGAGCAATGGCAAACTGAAATGCTAAAGCTACCCCAACTTATTCTGACTAGAGAGGGACAGGGAGTGCCTCATTAGAGGATCTGAGGGGAAATAAAGATGGAAAGTAGCCGGGATAGGCTGTCAGTGATAACTTCTTCCCTAGGCACAACTAACTCCATAAAGGGATATCTGTCCACAGCCCTTCACAGGATTAGGAACAAATTGTGTCACGGTAAAAAAAATTAGTATCACACATCATTAGTGCTTAAACAAAGTAGGCAGCTGCAACTGTATCTGCAATATTTATTTTGAATCTGTCTTCATTTTAAAAAGGAAATGTTTTGCCAAATACCCTGTTAACCAACACAATTTGACAAAGTCCCAGTTAAAACCCAGCTAGCTGTATAACATTCTACACCAGATTTTCTGTAAATTCTACAAGCTCAGTTCCAGATAGAGGATGTCTGTAAGGTAGTAGAAGCTGCATGGCTCCATGCACATATACTGCATGTAAAATGTCAGAAAGTGGATCCTCTAAAGTACCATAATGTGCTCAGAACAGAGGTCCCTCTGCCTCCCAAAATGGACTGTTCTGGAAAAATCTTCTTGTTAGTATGAATAGCAAACACACACTCTCCAACACAAACACGTATGTGGTCAGAATCTCTTGGTACTTACAAAAACATATTCATCTTGGCATTTTCTCTATAAACATACACACTTCAAAAATTTCTTACAGGCTCCTTATGCATGTTACAGGCTCATATGCATGTGTAGGAAGGAATGATTTCAAAAACTGAATGAAAAACTCTGAGAACAGTCATACACAAGAAGGCTTCTAAAGAGCTTGTGGATATATCTGCAAAGAGGAAATACAGAACTGGGGTCTCCGAATATCCGTAAGACTATGTGCAAGCGCATCCCAGGTGGCCTTTCTAATACAATTAGTATAGGAAGAACTCGCTGTTGAAAATACAGTTCACTTCTCCCCTTTGTTTGAAAGTTTAATCCTACAACAGCTGGAGAAAAGAGATGAACCTGGTAACCTCGACATCCTTTTCCAGCAGACGCAAAAGCGACACTGGCTCCTGGAACTGAAAGCACATGTGCACAGCACTGGGAGTCAGTGCTTGGCCCTGCCTGCACAGACTGGGAGCACACATCACAGGGTGCGTGGGGTGGCAGACTCAGGATGACGTGCCTTCTGCCACGGCATCTGAGCCACAAGCCACAGACCTGAAACAGGGTTCTCAGTAGCAGTTATCTTTGAAAATTGGTACACCCGAGGCATCTTGTTACCACCAGTCCTGCCTAAGATTAATAGTGCAGCACTGAGCTGTTCTCCCCAAACACTCTTCTAATGAGTCTAGTACTTCTAGGTAGGGTAAAGTTCTCATTAGGTCTCAAGGATCTTCACAGGCAAAACTTCCTCAAAGATACTGCTTCAAGGCCCGGGCTTTTTCTCCCCTCCAACTTCAGTGCACTTTGTGTTTGTTTTAGAGCATGCTGTAGCACCTGTTACCATGGCAGCACTGCAAGAGGGCAGCAGCCTGGCAAAACTTCCCAGAGCCTTCCCAGCGCCTGCAATTAAACCTGCCCTCTTAGTTTGTACAGAGGAAAATCTTGTGCTTGGGATTTCTCTGCTTTTAGGAGACAAAGAGGACTCAGCAGAGCAGACCGCTTTTAGCTATTTATTTTTAGCATTGTAGTGATACCAGAAACATGGAAGTAAACAGGAGGTTGTCAGGCTGTTGTAAATAGCACAGGATTAAACCCATGACTCTAAAGAACCCACGAGCCAAGGCAGTTTATTAAGGAGATATTTCACTGTAATTTTTAGGATACTTTGATTTCAAGTGTTCATGGAAATTACAATTGTATCTTAATGACCACGTTCCAACATTTTTCCCATTTCATGCCTGAGTTTAGGAACGAGCCCAGCGCTCCTGTGTGTGGATGCCACTGCCCTCTCCTGGGCACAGCCCGCCAGGCCAGCGCTGCCTCCCCACTCCTGCACTCTGCAGGGACATAAAGCAATATGTGTACTTTTAGAAACTAAGGAGGTAAATTCTGTCCTCTGTTCTAATTATAAACCTGATCTTGCATGCCTGCCACTAGTTTTTGAAAATGGACAGAATTACCAAATAGAGAATCTTTTAACCTCTACTGTGTGTGGCTCTCTGAAAGTAGAAAATAAAAATATATTGATTATACTAAAAATCACTTCCAGCTCACATACAATTGTATACTTACTGGGCTGCTATCTTAATATACTTCTTCAACAGCTGAACACGCTTGCTGAGTTGAGAGCAAAGGCAAATCTCGGTGACCACCCAGAACTGAATTTCATTAAATCTTCTTAAAAACAAGTCCAGATTTGCTGTGGTCTTTTTAAAATTGTGCCTTCCAAAAGTATGATAGATCAATTCCAGCTAGAAAAGAGGAAAGAGTTTGGAATTTTTCTGAGAAGTTATATCTTTTGGACAAAGGAAAGAGGCTAAGAGTTTACATTTATTGCTGCAGAGATGACAAGGATTCAGGTTACAAATCCAGTAGACAATAGGTGAGGCATAGTAAAAGCCTAACTACAGATTTATATATAAATAGCTTAATACCTTAGAACATACAGAAGTAATTCAATAAGCAGGATGTGTCCAGAAGCTTAACTTTGTTTTTTTTATTTTGCCTATAAAATTAAGAATGTCTTCTTTTGAAACCTGAAGGTGGCTTTATTGTAGTATTTTTGAAAATTAAGCTTAGAGAAAGTTTGGGAAATAACGCATAAACCTACAGTGTACAAATAAACATCTTCTAACAGATTCCAACGTGCTGAATAGATAGATTCTCATACCTCATGCACACAGTTGAAGAGCTCCCAGTCATAAATTGTCATCTGATGTGCTAAGTCTTTGGAACTCATCAGTTCAAATGTTCCCACTGTACCAGTAGATGGTCCTTCTTGTTCTGGTAACGGTGCCTACAAACAGACAAATGGTATAAAAATATTTTAGAAATGCTAAATTGCATGATTGGTGCTTTCCTTCCATAATGTCTCTAACTTTTTTTTTCCCAGTGTGACCCCTTCCATAAGCATGTTTCTAATAGTAAAACTCAAATTTGCTTTTAACCACAGGCAGGTATCAGGAAATTAAAAGCCCTGTGTAAAATCAGCATCCAGTATGCACTGGATAATTAGGAAGATTCTGAAAGCTCTTCAGGGGCACCATAAGAAAATAAACCAGACTGTTCTCAGTGTGTTATTTTTAATATTGTTCTAAAAATTGAATCTAGAAATAAATGCTTCAATACACGTTGTTCTAAATAAAGCAAGTGTGGTTGTTTAGGAGCATAGGTCTTTCCACTAAGTTTTTGCTATGTTTCCTTTTCACATACACAAATAACTAGGCCACAAAGCACAAGCCACATACTTTTACATATTCCTGATTCTAATGATAAGAATTATTGCATCTGCTGTTCTTCAGAAATCTGCAGTGATAGTAAAATCTTCTGATCATTTATAAAATAAACCTCATGCTTTCTCTTTGACGGTACAGGGAAGCACTGTTTGTCATTGCAAAACTCCTGGCCATGCCAATTAAAATGATATGCACACAGTCTTACAAGAAAGAATCAAGTATAAAACATTTTTGAAAGATACTTCCATACCACTCAACAAACAAGATGTGATCTACAGTTTTGCACACCAGTAAATCTTACATTAAACAGAGATTTAAAACATGGCTTGAGATCAAGTCAGATTTGAAATAGTCTGTTTTATCTATTAGGGTCAAAGTATTTGAACCAGCGCTGCTAAAATACTAAGAAATACTGTAAATACTAATAAATTCGAAGGTGTCACATCAGTGCAGGTGCCCGTGAACCCGCGGGTCAGCTGTTCTGTTCCCAGGAGAGGGCAGCAGAGTTCACTGATGAGTTTCCCAATTTCTCACCGCCTCTTTGTTAAACAGATAACGATGGCGCACGAAATTGTCAACAGACTCCTTTCTGAGTACAAACTCAGTGGAGTCTGCAAGATTAACAGACCGTATTTATGTACTGAAATATAAAAAATGAGCTTATTAAATGAATCCTCTTTTATATAGGAATAATATATCAGCAATAGAAAAAGGACTGACTGGATTAATACATCAAGCCACTTTCTCACTAACACACAGTATGTAGGAGCTTTATTTCTATAAGAAGTCTTGCTTTATACTTAGGGAGAACTTTTCTTTCAAATATAAGCATAATACAAACTAATTAAAAATTACTAAACCAGATCACAAGCATTATTACCTCAAAAGCTTCATCTACAATTTCTAAAAATAGCATATATAAGACAAGTATTCTATAAAGAAAAAACCCAGAACAGCCATCAATCTTATAAAAGCCTGCAGATAGCTCTGAACTGGGATTTGCAGAAACACAAAATTTCTTCAGTTTATGACAATAAAAGCACAGCCGTTTTGTGTAAAAAATCCTAATTTGTGGAAATCTGTGGAAAGAGAATTGCCCACAGATTGAAAGAGGGCTTTTTTTCCCCTATTTGGAGTCAAACACAACATAGCTGTTACCATAACAAACACATATTTTCCAAGTCTAGGAAAGAAGCACTTAGATGCAAACTCACAACATATTTGAAAATTCATCTACCCAGAACAATTTTCACACAGGAATTGCCAAATGTAATGTGAATAAATGTTCATGCACAGGCAGCAGCCAGAAATCGGAATGTGAAAGGATTAAATTGGGAGGCAGGTAAGGTTGTAACATTTTTCAATTTGGTTATATCTCTTGGAAAAAAATGGAGCTGATAAGGGGATGCATTCTGCTATGCAGTGCTGAGAACCATTTCTAAGGCGCTGAATGTACCTCTCCAATTCCTACTGAAGTCAGTTTAGTTGATGAAAATGAGCACACTGCAGCCCTGTTGTTGGAGCTCCCTGCAGCATTTTGAGTACTTGATCTATGGTAAATAGCACAGAGAAAAGGCACAGAAAGCCATGACAATTTGCTGCCAAAGCTATGTGTACACAGACAATGCAGAGCCATATGTAAGTACCCAGTGCAGTTGTACTGATGCAACACCCCTGCTTGACAGTAGCATGCCCCATGAGGGTATCTACTTGGCAGGATTAATTAACCTTAAGGGAACACCAGAATTTAATAAACTGAACAAGAGGTATCTCTGCATGGAACTACATATGCTGGATGTGCATTCCCTGGTTACTAAATTGAAAGCAGCAGCAAAGCACAGATTTTACCATATCTATAAAAGAAATCAGGCATACATACTAAGTGGCTTGTTAAAAGCATACAGGAGGCTGAAACAAGGCTAGGAGTAATAGAGTTCATGCTGACATGACTTGGCAATGACATTTGTTTTTAATGAAATAAAAGGAACAAAAAGTACAGTCAAATCAAACTCTATAAAAGCAGACCCCATGGAGATTGTTCGAATGACTGTATAAACTGTAAGTACTTATGAGCAATTCTACCTAAGAAAACACAGACTTTCTACCAGGAATATTTTCTGTGATTCTACTTAAAATGATCAGAGACTTCGACACAGTATTTTGTGGGGATGAGAAATAAAAGACTTTAAGGAGTTTACTGTTGGAATCAAATCTCCAGAATGCTTTAATTGGTAACACCTATCTTTGTGAATATATTCCTATGGCTTTGAGGAGATAATTCTGTAATGAGGAATTGCTGCATGGCTTAGTGACAATACTCAGCTCTTCCTAAACGCTCAGCGTGACTGATGGAGAGTACTGGGATCAAGTGCTGTTATGTGGATCAGATGGATGGATTTCCAGTCTAGTTTAGGAAATTGTAACATTAGCTTGTTTTAATTTCAGGGCTCATCCCATAGCACTGTGACAAGCCCTTTGCTGTGAAGATTTCTACTAGTTGTTACCTAAACCACTGATAATCCAAAAAGGGCCAAGTGTTCAAATAATCTGAAGTGCTGACCTTCCTAAGAACTGCACACATACATACCAATGAATCAAACTGATCACGTGGGCAAGCAAACAGCCGTCCATTAACGCTGAGAGTGGTAAACACTGAAACATCATGAGGTTTGAGCACAACCTTTTCTGTGAAAATGAAACAAATTATTATTTATTATATATATGTAGAATTTACAGCAGGACTGATCCAAAACCTGTGCAGATAACTCTCCAGGGAACAAATTTTTCTCAGTAACTCAACATCCAGGATATACAACAGATGACAACAAGGTCTGAGAATGTCACCCCAAACCAGTCTCTTTCAGAACTAGAATCCGAGTCCTAAACTGTAGTCCTAGCCTGTGCTGCCATCTCTAGAAACTACCTGCACAAATTCAGCCATAATTAGGGACTCCATTTATCCTCTGCTGAAGCATTTGGAGAGCTGTTCTTAACAGAAATTGCTTTGGAAGATAGTACCTGCATAAGGAGGTGGTGAAATGCATTACAGCAGTTCTAAAAGAGCATCACATCACAGGTAAAGAAAAGATAATGAAGTAACTTACAAAACAGTCTCTTTCAGCATGTGATGGCTGTCAGCAAATCTGACAATAAAAAATCGCTGCAACTGCAAAAAGAAAAGCCGCCTGGTGTCAATTCTCAGGAAGTGAGCTGTTCTTGGCAGGCACCACTGTTTGCAAAAATGCCTTCCAACACAGCTCTCATTACCTCTGTGTGTCTCCACACAGTCATACTCAACCAAAGCACTTGAGCAACACCAGTTCCACAGCAGAATTTATTTTGCAGTTACTCTCACATTTCCACAGTGTGTAGTGGGGGGCTGACTCCTGACCCTCAGCAAACAGTAGGTCAGTGGGTTTGGTACTAAGTTGCTCTGTAGTGGTTTGCATGGACAGAGCAACCAGAATGGTAGTGACCACTACTAGAATGTCTGCACTGCAGTGTTTTCTTAGGTTGCTGATTCCCAAGTCTAGCTGAGATTATCCATGCTTACCTACTATTTCTGTTTTTAAAAAACTCTAACAAGTCTATCAGTGAAGGAAAACTGGTGCAGTTCTGCTCTGTAACATGAAGCTTCTCCATTTTTTATCTGTACCATGTGAGTTCCAGTCTGTGCCTGCAGTAGAGGAAGGACTTGCCTCTAAGATAGAATTTTTGTACTAGCTGAATATGCACATGGGTATAAAAGCCTTGACTGAAATAATCTTTCAATCCCTCCAAAAATTCTGTTTCACCATAACTGAGAAGTGTTTAAGATGATGCAAATACAGTACCTCCTCCTGAACTCATCTTTACTATGATAAGGCCTTCTCCAGAGCCCAGCTTGTCTGCCACTGCACTGATCACTTCCTTCACAGAGGAACACACTGGCACCCGGATAGTGGTGTAGGTTTGGTCTATGCAGTACACCTTAAAGAGAACTAAAGAAAAAGAGATTGCATAGTGTAGTCCACGTATAAACCCCACAGATTTACTGTACCAAATTACTTTCACTTCAGTAACCACTCTTCATAAATGAAACAAAGCAACAATAAATTACTACAGTTTTGATAGCTCCACATTCCTCAGATGTTCTATAATTTCTAGAATTGAAATGTCTGATTTCCCAGAGTTTTTAATAAACCATGAAGTACTAATGTTTCAGTACTGAAGTGCTGGAGGGAAGGGATGCCATCCAGAAAGGACCTGGACAGGCTTGAGAGGTGGGTCTATGCAAACCTCATGAAGTCCAACAAGTGCAAGGTTCTGCATCTGGGTCAAGGCAATCCCAGGCACAAATACAGGAGGTGCAAAGAACGGATTGAGAGCAGCCCCGAGGAGAAGGGCTTGTGGCTGTTTGTTGACAAGAAGCACTACAAGACCTGGCAATGTACGCTCACAGCCGAGAAAGCCAACTGTGTCCTGGGCTGCATAAAAAGCAGCATGGCTAGCAGGCGAAGGGGGGTGATTCTCCCTGCCCGTGAAACCCTACCTGGAGTATTGCATCGAGCTCTGGGGTCCCTAGCATAAGAAGGATGTGGACCTGTTGGAGCAAGTCCAGAAGAGGCCATGAAGAGGATGAGAGGGCTGGAGCACCTCTGCTTTGAAGACAGGCTGAGAGAGTTGGGGTTGTTCAGTTTGGAGAAGAGAAGGATCCTGGGAGACCTTAGAGTGCCTTCTAGTACTTAAATGGGGACCACAAGAAAGCTGAAGAGGGATTTTGGACAACCCAAACCCTTCTATGATTCATAATTTATGAACGCTACATTATTTATGGACGCTAGTTTAATCAGACACTTTGTTATGTTCCAGACATTATGTTATTTTAAATCAACACTTCTTTTCAAAAGTCACTAAAACTGGCTGCAAACTCTCTTACTTACAGGAAAATAATCTTTATATTTACAAAACAGATTTGAAAATAGTCTTAGTTACAACCAGAACTTAAATCAAACTATGTTGCAACCTGTTTTTTACAAGCAAGTATGTAATTGCTGAATCAAGAATACTGTAGAGGATAAAGAAAAATACCATAGAGCAGTAAGTATACACTTGTGTGTACAGATCGAATTGGCTCACAGAGTAATACATGAAACCAGGCCTCTGGTTGCCTAGAAATCAATAGGATAACACATTAGCTTACAAAAAGTAAGGCAGCCCAAAGTGACATGAATTTAAGAAAAAAGAAGTTAGCAAAATATTCCTTTAACTCAGCTGTCAAGCCAAGTCAAGCACCCTCTGGGGTTACAGCTATCCATGGATTTTCAGTGTGCAGTGTGCTGCGGGCTCTATGAAGGCAAAAGGTGCATCCATATGAAAGGAGCAGTTACTGCCTGTCCACACAGACACAAGAAGCATTTCCCCAGCAGCAGGAAACTGTTTCCCTCTTTGTAGGCCTAGAAGAAACACCAATATGGACAACAGACGCTGCACGCTTGGCAGGATGCCTGCTGGTCACGTGCAGTTAGTTCCATTTTTGACATGTCTCTTCCACTGATCTGATTTATGCCACCAGTTTTCTCAGCTACATGACCTTGCATTTTGTTGCCTTGTTTCTACTGTTGTTCATTAGCAAGAGCTACCCTTTAATATCATAATCTTTCTCTAACCAAAACAGCCATTGAGAGTACCTTTTCAGTAATCTGAACATGATATTCTGATCTAGTGCTGTAAATTTTACCTTAATCTCTTCAGAGAATCATGCAGTAGCAACAGGGCAAACCAGCAGAATTTGTTTTCTAGGCTGTGTGCCTAGATTCTATGATCTGTAGCATGATTATTTGCTCCACTCCTATCTCGCAAAGGAACATGTTAGCTCAAACTATATAGGGGAGACAGAGGATCAAATGTAACCTTCAGCACCCACTATCTATTGCACTGCCATTACCTGCACTACACTGTCTGTACTGGTTCTTACCTGTTTTGTTCATTCCTGATTTTAAAGGTTTTTACATCTTTCCCTGAGGAAACACAGTGTTTGATAGCACAAGTAACTAAGGGAAAAGATGAGGAACACCTCAAATCAACAATAGAGAATATTGGGCTAGCAAAAGCAAAAAAGCTTTACTTCAGGCGAGGCTTCAAAACTGTAGGTAGGTACTTTTATTTAGACCACTTTTTTGAGAGAGACAAATTTATTCAAATTTCAGGGGTTCAAGAATACTTTGCAGGGAAGGCGCTCACCTTCATCAGTGCCCCTGATGGGCTGACGTTTCTGTGCTCTGTCATCACTTGTGTTGAACAGCTGCAGAAGAACTTTGTGCTGAAAATGAATCATCAAGATTCACATCAGTGCAAAAAGAAACATTATGTGGTATAGATGAACTACAAAAGAGCTCTTATCAATGGTAGGAAAAAAGAGTAGCAATGCAAAATTTGACAATTTTAAAAGCTATTTCCTCGATGTTTTTTTTTAATATATCTATGATTCCTAAAGAGAAGATGCTTATGAGTTTGCTGTGCTTAAGATTTTACTTCAGAAAATGGACAAATAAATTATCTTACCTTCTTTTGTGATGCTTTAGGTTCTTCAGAACTATAAAAAGGTAAAGCATATAACACATATTTAAATACTGCCTGTAAGACTCTGTGTACAAAATCACCTATAGAACATGGACCACTTGCCAAACTACAATGTCAACATATTCTTATTTACATATGAAATGACTAGATGATACCATAATTAATCTACGACCAAGGCAGAAAAAATACTATACAAAGTTCATGTAAGCATGAAATAAGCTTCTGTCAAACTCTCTGTGACAGTCTGGTGTTTGCAAGAATGATGTGGAAAAGAGAGGGTCACATCCAAATAAGCCTGCATGCAAACATTCAGTCTTGTATGACTGAGTGCCATTCACAGAATGGCTTTTTAATAGACATAAATAATAAATTTTGTTGAATTTTGTTCATCAATTTAGTGTGGAAAAGGACAGGGAAAGGAAAGAAGCAAAAACTGTGCTTACACTTGCTTTACAATTTTCTCTAGCTCTGGAAGTTGCTCCTTTAGTGCTGCAATCATTCTAGTATCATCTGATACAGATACATAAAATTCCTGTAAATGATACAGAATAGTCTTTAAATAGCTATAGGGGTAAATGAGCAGTACTCAGGAGAGAGGATTATGAGATGACATCTGATAGCTTAATGATTGTAAAGAATGATAATCTGCATAGAGGAACACATGCTGGGCCCAACCCTCTATTACTTCTACTTGTTTATCTCCAGCTGACTTAAAGCAAGAGTTATATATGCAGAAGGGAAGCCTGATGAGGCTCCTTAGCTCACTCTGTAACCACTGACTGCTTGTGCAAAAACTGCATTTTCAGACTGCCAAGGATAAAGACTATAAAATTCATAAATAATCTGTCACGATAGTTTTTTTATTATTATTATTTACTGCTGTTGTAGTCTGTAGTGGTTCATTTCGTACTGATTCCTTGCCTCGCAGCTACTCCAGTCTGCTACAGTATCACTCTCTTTTAAACCCTACTCAAACCTCTTCCCGCTACATCCACAGTAACCATCCCAACGAAGGATTTATGTGCTTGCAACTAGTAACTCTTCTTTAACTTGTAACTGATGAACTAATGAAACACCGTTGTCTCCAAAGCTTGAAAAGCTTTCCCATGTGGGCTTGAGGGATGTCTGCCATTCTTAAGGCCCCCCTCTAATCCTCTCCACTAATTCCTAAATTCGATTCACCTTTAAGCCCTTCGGAGCAAGAACTCTCTTTCAGACACTAACATATGGGACTGTGTTCCATAAACACAATATAAAATAATAATGGCAATCATGATGACTTAACATGATTTTGGCAGTGCATTTTGTCTTAGAAATCCAAGAATATGGCACCTACCACAAAGAACTTACAAGGGTTCTGAAGACAAATATCTTAAGTTACAATAGCTGTAGGGCAGCTTTCTTTCAAATGGAAAGGATTTTTCGTTTTGTGGAGTGGCAACCCTGCAGCTCCTTCCTGGCACACCTCAGGCAAGCATAAACAGCCCTCCAGTTCAAGGTGTAGAGCCCCTGAACTATTCACAAGTAAATACTAAAAAAACCCCAAATTCATCTACTGCTACAAAGCTACAAATCTACCCATGCAGTGCTTTCAAAGTGGTATGCTACAGTATTTTCAGAGGTCCAGAGGCTGACAATGATTCAAGCACTGTTGTGTTGTGTTTACTGTCTGCAGCCAAAACTGAGAAAAAAGTTATCAGTTTGCACTTGGAAATGACCTATTTCTCTCCAGTTTGTAACAGAATTATACAAACCGGGAATAGGCTTTCATCTTATCTTGCTTGGTAGGTACTTTTCAGTACAGTGATATGACGATTCCTTTATACCTCCAAAAAGGCCATTGCTGCTTCATCTTCTTGTAGTAAATCTCCATATAAAGCAGCCCACTGCAGAACCAGCCGAATGACTCGCCTTTTATTGTTGAGGGCATAATCCATTTTCTCCTGCTCTGTACCCTGAGAAGGCTGGGCATGATAGGTGCCACGGTGTCAAGAAAAACATTCGGTGATTGAAAATATCAAAACTAGGGTGAATTCACAAACAACTGACTTCTGACAAACCACTTTCAGTGTCTTCAAACATAACTTTCCAATATATACTTTTAAATTCTGACATCTGCTAGCATAATAATCTGCAAACCTTTCACGTTCATACTAAAAAGTAAAAACACAGTTTATTCTCTAAAGAGCACAGGAATGATCATGGTCCTACCAGTTGCATCTTCAACTTTGCTTCCCACATATCAGAATTCTGATTCTGGATTGTTATGAATAATAGTATTCCCAGTTACATAGGAACACATAAAATACTGACATAGCAAATTCCAGCATCCTTTCAAAATGCAACTTCAGTTGCTCTAACAAAATATTGTAAAATATTGATTAGAAAATGAAAATATTAATGAAGAATCCAAATTATATAAGATATTTATCTTAAGATTTTCATTTAGAAGCATTTTTCTAACAAATACTAACAATAAAATGCAACGGGGACAAGTATCTATTAAACCATACTTTCCAAATGATCTTGCTGCCTGACACCTCTGTAGGGATTTGACATGGTACCAGAATTACTGGGGTGCTCATTTGACTGACAAACTTTCAGAAATCTGCATTTTAATTTCATTTGGAAAGGTTTAAAATTACTAGAGAACTGAACATGTCAGTACAATTATGGCAGTAAGGAAGTCAAAAGGTCCTAAGAAGCAAATAATAGGTTGTAAGTTATGTGCTCTAATGTCTTGGGGAGTAAGTTTAATATTCTACTGAGTAATTTTTCTTATGCTATATTTACCTTTCAAACACTATAATTATTCAATGTATTTTTACTTCCTTATTGACTGACTCACCACAGGCACTGGTACTTTTTCTGTATTTTTACTGCTCATTTATATTGATTTTTATAAACATTATCACAGGGAAAGTCAAAGAAGAGTTCCCACATTTTTATGGGACCTACAGGATGCAGCTTCACTGAAGACTGTAACGACAAATAAACTATCACATATACTTGCAACAAGTGTCAGATAATTGCAAAATATTTATCAACACCGACATGGTTAGAGTTCAATATACATATATATATATTTCCAATTAGCTCTAACATATGCTAAGAAATGGAAGCCATTCTGAAGTCTGTTCTTCCCTGCGTAGAAACAACTATATCAGGAGCAGTGCAAGATCAGTGCCCATTACTACAGTGGAATGCAAATTATTTTGCTGGCATGAGAGTAAAGGAGGCTCACAAAACACTAATACAGAAACATGTTACAGAACTATCCTCCACAAAGAGCAAAAGAGGAGTTTATACTTCGTAAGTATTTAGAAAGTGGTTCTTTAAAGATGCCCACCTGCACACCCACTTGCACTAACCCAAATGCAATTTTGGAGGTGCTGCTCTGTTTCAAGTTTTCTTTTGGGCTTTGTCCTGACTTCCTCTGACAAGCTGTAGCTCTGTCTATTCCCACCTCTGTGAAGAAGAGAAGAAAACAGGAGCCTTGATCTGACACACAGGACTGATATCCTCATCCAGGACAGGGGAGCATACCCTTTACTTCCCTATAGAAAAGTACATGATTTTTTAATATTGCAGGATTCACAAACTTAAATGATTGAAAAAGGCTACTGTGCCAAAGGAAAGCACAGCAGACGCACTGAATCCACAGCAAGCAATAATGTTACAGAGACAAAATGGTGCACCTGTCCATTCCTTTCAGGATTAAAATAACTTACAGATGATAAAATGCTGCCATAAAAGAAGTGAAAACCTAAATAGTTCATACCTTGTAGTATGCTTCAAAGCACTACAATGGTCTAGCTCTACTCACACTTGCATGCGTCCAACTATTCTAAGCGAGTGTAGGAAAAGAGACTTGTTTTGATTCAAAATTGGCAGCTGAAGCAAAAAGTTGCCAACTGAATCACCTTTCTTCTCTTTCTTTTTAAATTTTCTCATGGAGTGTAACTCATGTCTCCTTAGTCTCACAGCACCAGCAAACATTTTTGTAGAGTGATTTTGCTCAAAAAAGATGAGCTTTGTTAGGAACTTTTCAACTCTAACAATAAATTTCAATTGTACAATCAACAAAGCACAGTTAGTTTTTCCATATTCAGAAAGGACCAAATAAACAATAATTCAGCTCTAGGAAAAGCTGACACTAAGGCAGCAGGACACCAGTTACTTCCAGCTCTCCTCTTCTTTGAAAAAAATTAGCATGATGACTGCCATGACTCACTTAAAACCATGGTCTTAGTGTCCTCTCCAGAACAGATTTCCTCACAAATGACATTTATTTATTATTATAATTTATCCTTAAGTGTCACTATCACTTTGATTTTCAGAAAAGTTTTTCCACTATGAACAATGAGGTTGTGTTGCTTATGGGTCTGATTTTCCCAGTTACTGGATATCAGAGCTATACCATTATACTTGAGTCTAGACAAACCCGAATATCAAATGGACTGATTGAAAAATATGAGCTAGGTAAACCATAGAAAAAAATCCAAACCCATTAAAAGTGCTGCTCTTTCTTCCTCTCTCAGAACTGTCAGCAATAGCATTTCATAATACTTTTGATATCTAAAACAATGTGGTTTTGGAAAATGTGTTTGTTTCAGGTTTACGAACAATTTTCTGCAGACCAGTTTCATGGGTCCAAAGGTTTTAAAAACAATTACTGTCCTTGCTAGGAGTAACACAAATGGATTCTCAAGCTTGCTAGACAAGCTTGCCAGACAAGGACACGATGCTCTATTTTGTGGTTTCGGGGGGTGAGCTTTCCCAGATGTCACTCGCCCCGCTGAGCTTCAAGGAAAGCACACTTTCACACCAATGTGACTCTAAACAAATAAATAGGGAATTGAAGTTATTATATCCCTGTCAAAATTCTATAAAACAGAAAACATTATATGTTTATTTAATGCTCCAGTCACTTGATAGCTTCAAGTCACCGTGCACAAGGAAAACTCTCAGTGTGCAACAGCTCCCCAAACTAAACAACCTGCCAGTAATTGACAGCTGGACATTTCACAGGCTCCTGTAAAACATGCAGACAGTATGAGAATCACCCCAGCTCTTGATGCTCTCCACTGAAAGATTTCATCTCCTAGTATTTACATGCCATTTAAGTTTCTTGCAGTTTTTTAGCATTTGCTGTAGACTATTATTACAGATTATTACTATTTTTAGTCATAAGTATTACGTGACAGCACCTAGGAACTACTTACCCATTATTCTACAAGTTTAGGCACACTTTTGCCTGAGGCAGTTTGCAGCTTGTAAACTATAAAGTAGACCACTGAAATCACCAAGATATAACTATCCCACCTAAAATGTAGATGCTGTAGTTCAGCAAACACCAAGAAGGGCAGGAAGGATACAGGAAAGGTAACCAAAACTTTAATGTAATTTCACTTATATGGTGGAGGGACAGTACGTTTATTTCCCTTGGCACAGTAATGAGCACAGGAAAGATACAGTTTTCATGGCCTGGGACTGTATCTCATTAGGGGTGTACACTATCCATTTCAGAGCTGTTCTATAGACAGCTGCTAGTCAGACACTGAGAACTTACCCACAAAGCACAGCCTACATGGAACATGATGTACTTGAGAGAGAGTCTTATCAGTCTCATCACTGATACAGAGAGTGACTAAAGAGACTTAACTTTTCCCTTTCAAAAGGATATTGTGCCATCAAGGCTGGGCAGAGTTGACTATTTGGCATAAAAACGCAGTGCATCATAATAAAATCATTTAAAACAGAATCTGTGAAAAGAGAAGAAAGAAAACAGTGAATTCTCTGCAAACTGCTTGGGGATCAGAGGGATGAGTTTTCTTTGCTAAAATATTTTATAAGCCCTCTGCACATAATAAATGTGTCTATTTGCACTTTGTAGGCATTAAATATGAAAATGGTAATGAACAAATATGAGCTGAAATACCAAGCTTTTAGTCTTGTCTGTATGAATTTTATTGCACTTATGTTAACAGGCATTTACCTGTGTCAAAGAGAAATCTGGCATAGCAAAAAGCCCACCCTGTGCTTAAGTGAAGTATCTGGATATACTTCTCTCCAAGTGTAGAGTTCTGCGCAGAAGAAGAACCAGGCCTGTCACACCTGTGTACCTAAGTAGAGCTGCTGAATTTGGCTTTAGGAACTACAATGCCAGACAGCACATTCAGTGTATACTACGCAGGAGAAGGAAAATAATTTAACTCTCTGTTGATCTCCTACCAATGAGCAGAATTCTTAAAAGAGGCAAATAGGCAGTCAAATTTCTGGGTTTATTTTGATTCAGAAGAATCACAGTCACTGCATTTACATTAAAACATATATGAACAATACGATTGATATCTTCTCTGGCAAAAACCAGCAAACTAATTTTTCTCTTAAAATGATCTGCGGTAGCACTGGTGTAAATCCCAGTTTGCCTTACATTTTTCTTTGTGACAACAATAAGGATTTATAAAACTTGGCTGCAGAGGCCAGAATAAGTTTGGCATGCTTATGTGGAATCACTGAGAAACAATAAACACAGTACCCTGGAGTATAATTTCTACAGTGCAGCTTTTGAGATAACAGAAACATTTATAAGTACTGTAAGTAAGGGATGGCAGAAAAAATATGATGACTGTGTAATATAGTATTACATCATTGCTTCCACTCCAATAATTCATATATGAAAGTATCTCTCAGCTGACAAAGCTCACCTCTGGAAGGGTGAGTTTTCTCTCACTTTGTGTAATATCCAGAGCAAACTGGTTTTGAAATATTCTTAAATTAAAGGAATGCATAAACCAAAAATTCAATTTTCCAGCACTCTTAGATGCTATATCCTAAAAGTAACTTTGTGAACTGTGACACTTCGTATTGCATTAGGATATAGGTATAATGTTGTAATGAGATGTTAAATGTGCAATACATGCATACTGTGAATAATAAACTTGTGATTATGTAGCTGCAAGCTTAAAGAACAACATTCTGCTTGTAATCTTAATAAACATGAATATAAAATCTTAATAAAAATTAGAGGGATAATTTTTCTTGTCTTTGAAGTGATTAAACCGCACACTTGGAAAGGATTTCTGTAATTTCTCAATTATTCCATCACCATATGGGTTTCTTCAATACTATGAGGTCAATAACAGATTAACTGGATTTATGAACACCTTTGAATATATACTTCTTAGACATTTGCAATGTAAAAAGAACTTGCAAAAGCAATATTATGTAGCTTAATACACTAGTCTCTGCATTACTTTATCAAAATTTTAAGGATTTTTTATGTCATTATAAATTAAAATACTAAGAGTAAGTCAGCAAATAACTGTTTCTCTAGATGTAAATTCTCTGTTCTCCTGACACTAATGAAAAGCAGCCTATTAAGTGCAGATGCAGCAACCTGCATTCCTGGGACTCGGCCCATGGTATGCCAAGTTCTTCTCTGAGTAAAAATTCTTCTTTTCCTGCACATGGGAAAGTATCGCAAACAAGGAATTTAACTTATGACACCCTAAATGTGATATGGATATGAAAATTTGAGAATACTTACGCTAGCATAATGCAACAACTGGAGGTACCAAGCTAATTCACAGTATTACGTGACATCCAGAACAAAAGGTATGAGTACCATTATTATTGTGTGCTCTGTCCTGGCCTTACAGTCATACCTAACTAAAGTCATAACTAGTGGTCTGGCACTTTGGGGAATTTTGCTGTTTTACTATGACCTGAAAGTACAAATATGATAGTGCAGGCTCAGAGGAGTGGATTGTTCTCTTTAATTTCAGATTTCCTGGGTTTCCTTGGGCTTGCTTCAGGGAAGTTGATAGTTCTTATTCTGGGAGAAACTACTACTGGATGCTTTTCAAAGCATCACATTGCAGCATTCCCCCAGCACATCCATCTTACACGTAATAATAAAAAACCAGTCTTTGTTATGTAGATACCTGTTGCTTCATTTAAAGTTGCTTCAAGGCGCATAGTTTCTAGAAAGTGCTCTAAAATTTTCTCTGGGGTTCCTGACATCACAATATACCTGAAGGAGAGAAAGGAGCAGATAACATCTCAAAGGCAAAACAGCTAAGCAAGAAATAATTGTGAGCAAGACGACCAGGACTGCTGAGTGCCAGAGTACAAATACCTGCTGTGATCAGAATCTCTCTGTGCTTAGGACAAAACCACTCACAATCTTTGTTGACTTCTTCCCTGTAAAACAGTAGCAATAACATTCTCCACCTGTCCAGGGAGTGTGAGATGACAGCCCCCTCCTTGCACAAGTACTCCAGTGTAACACCACTACAATTACACCATGATCAGCAGAGCTGCACTGGTGCCAACTTGGGGAAGTGAATGCAGAAATGCTCCTTCACTGAGAATAAACAGGAATTTGTAGTCATTAAAGGGTCTTAACAGACTTACTATGAGCTGAAATAACAAGTAGTGTGTATCAGTGTTAGTGCAAGGAAATTATCTCCTTCAGCATCAATGACAGGGGTTGGTCTGAGAAGGTGGGGACAGATAATGAAATAGCACACTGCATATTCAAATTTGTGCAACGCCTTACGTAGCTGAAGTGTTTCAAGTAGATAAACTTAGGATTGTACCATTTCCTGGAGTTAATTTAGAGAGGTGAGAGAACTAGTGCAATTTCAAGGTTTTTTTGGTTCTTGCAAAAACACTGGCAAGTACCAGGAGAATATCATATGATATTCTAAACTTATCCTGTCATCTTTTTTTTGATTTTCTTACAGATCAGATTTTTTTTAATCTTTCTCTACATTCTTTCAATCTTTGCATCTTTTTTTTTCCTTTTTTTTGGAATTCAACTGATAAAGTATGAAACTTAAAAAAAAAAAAAAGAAAAAACCCTGAGAAGTGAAGATACTCTGCTCCTGCTGAGAAATAAGTGGTGGAGCTGAGCTCCTGGGAGCTCCTCCTCACTTTGAGCACTGACCGTCACAGTTCTTTTACCTGCCAACCCCTTTGGAAGAACTGTATTGATGTCCCAAGAACACAAACACTTGTTAAGCCAGTGCACATTCTCACAGAGATACTAACCAAGTATCTAAGTGAGTGAAGCAGCAAAATCACAGGTTCCCATACTCTGAATATGAAAGTGAAAATGAACAGTGAAGTGACTTGCAGGGCTGCTGAATTCATCCTGCATGAGTGTGATCACCCATAAAGAGTTAGAGCTTGGGAGTGATAACTTCACAGCTAGTCCTTCCAAGTGAAACTGTCACTGTTTGAAAGCATGGCTCGGGGAGCTGTGTAGGAGCCATGTCTTCTCTGCAGAGGAGGCAGCAGAATCCAAACTCTAACTAAGAGGATCTGCTCCCAAAGTAAAGTTTTCCCCAAGGCTAAGATGAAGAAAATTAGTTTCTTCCTGAGAAGAGGTGCCTGTTAGGCTTCTTTTTTGGGCAGTGATTTTCAAAAAGTACTGAATACTCAACAAACATGTTCCAGTAACACATTCTGGAAATCAAAAAACATCAGTAATTTTGATTTGGACTCTGCATAAATGCAGCCACTCACTCTACTTATTAAGAAAAGAAACAAAAGAAATGTAACCTTTAAAACACAGTGAACTCACTTCGAAAGACTTTAAACAAAAAGACACTGCCAACGCATTATTAACAAAGTAATCTGACTGGTGAAAAGCAGACAGTAAACTTACAAGGTAACTTCCTCTTTTGGGTAGATTATGGCTATTTGGCACTGTTAACAGCAAAACCTCCCTTGTGGGCATACTGATAGCACCCAAAAGCTGACCAAATGAATGAAGTATTTACAGAAATGAAATTCTGAGCTTTGCTTGAAAATATTCCTGGAAGGTAAGACCTAAAATACAGTCTAACTTAACAATCTACCATAAATTTCTCTGGCTATTTTTATCAAAACTTAAATAATACAAATAATGCTGGTGCAAAGAGTTTCCAAAGAAGGCAGTGTTTCAAATATGTTGAAATGAAACTCTCACTTTTGGAACCATGAAAAATATCTCAGATTCAAGAAAACGGATTTAAATCTTTGATCGAATTGCTGTGCATTGCAGCTGCTGATGCAAATCCACTGGCTAGTCAAGTTCCCATCATTGAGACAAACTCGTGTAAGAGTACTTGCTTTCCTGATAGCATAGATTGGTTTTCTACTAGATCAAGTAAAAGATGAAATGGCAGTTTCTGAAATATGTGAAATGTGTATATAAAATGCAAGGAACGGTTTATTCAACCTTCACAGATCTTTATAAATCTTTGCATTCAGTTATGCAGATATAATAGGTATATGAAATCCCAGATGAGACAAAAACTGTACCCAAAAAATCCCACAGTAAATTGGTTCTTTCTGAAAAAGTGAGGTTCAGGGAGAAGAATTCAAAACTTCTTGGTGCTTATCTTGTTGAAGTTGTTTGAACACTTCTGAAGAAAACTGTGCATCCATTTGCAAGTAACACATTTAACAAAGCCTTTATGGGTTTTACCAATATTTGGAACAATAATAGTCTCACTCTACCCTTAAAACAGTAGTATCCAAACAGAATTGTACTTTTTCCCTTTCGGTAAGAAAGTAAGGAAAATGTAATGAATATTGTTATTATGGTGCTATCCTATTCTGTAAGATAAGCTCTGCAACTTCCATTGCATGAGATCATTGTTTTGTGTATAAATTGTACCTAGCAAACTCTTAGTCAAATCTAGAGCTCAAAACCCAAACTAAAAATATCTGTACTTTACAATAAACCAGGGTATTTTCCTTGCGTGTTTTACCTAGTAGATCAGCTTAGTAGGGTTTCATCATTCTCCATGTCTCGTCTATTTAGAAGTTTTACATGAGGTAAGAATTTACAGTGAGTGCTCCAGAGAATCATTGTGTAAAGACATAGAGCTGGTGTGCTGCTAGAAATGGATGTATTATCCAGTATGGGGTATGTGATCAGCTGATGATAAAAAAAGAGAAAACTTTATATCCACTGAATTCCTACATACAAAGGGAATATGCTATTGTTCGGATAATAACACCATTTAAAAAGGTTAATAATTGTCTGACATTTGCACTATTGAATGAAAACATACTTCTGCTGCAGCTGTGAATTTCCTTGATTAGAAATTCTGTTTCCTGCTGGGATCTTCTCCAACACCAAGACATCTTGGTCATGTTCTTTGAGTCTTACTGTATTTGCTTCCACATCCTGCAAGACAAGTTACTTTTAATAATGTAACTGATTAGTTACTCTGACAAAGCGCATGAATTTCAAACACGAAGACTGAATTTGGTTTTTCCCCCCTGTATTTATCTGTCTTTATTCTGTTTTCCTCACAGGCAGAATGAAGAGGGAACCACTGGCACTGGGGGAAGAGGCAGAGAATTGTACAAGGGACTAGGGCAAGAACAACCTGAAACATCTCCAGCTGTGTCAAATTAAAAAAAATTTGCTGAAAAAGTCTCCCCACAAATTTCCATAAGTAATATCATCTCTATCCGCACTTATATATGAATATTATTATCTAAAATCTGATTTTTCTGTTAAAAAAAAAAAGATCATATAGCATTTAGGAATACTAAGTTTTAGCTCAGTAAAATGTTAATTTTCTGCTACCAGGTCATAGTAGAAAAAGAAAAAAAAATTAAATATACTGTGCATTCAAAAAACATGGGTAAAAATCAGTAAGACCATGGAAGATCTGTAAACCTCCATGGACAGCCCAGCCTTACACAATCTTACGTAATTTTTCTAGTGGAGTACTCTGTCTGGACTGGTTTTATTGCTGCAACACTGAGCACATATAGCTTCAAATATAGGATTATATTAGTTTCGATTTCCTATACTATGAATGACCACAAAACAGCCTGTATTTACTGAATTACAGTTGGACTATGGAACACATCTGCCCCAAAGTGAATAACAGTAAAATCAGTCTGGGAATATCTTTCTAGAGTTCTTTGAGAAAGATATCTGCTTATTTATCCGTAACTTATTCAATTTGCCACTTGATTCTGCCTTAAATCTATTGTGATTAAGGTACCTGACATGACCTGTCTGGGAGAATGAGTGATCTTTGTTTTTTTCAATATTCAGATGAAAGATCACGCAGAAATCCTGAGCAGCATAAGTTAAAACTGAGCAGGGCAAATTGTAGATCACAGAAATGTGAGAGAAAAAAGATTCCATTTGGTCAAATTTTCATGTCTCAGCTAGGAACAGAAAAAGAGGAAAGGATATGAATATATTCTTTATTTGATCTTCTAGACTGTGACATCTCTGTTCCATTATTAGGGATTCTTCAAACAACGTTATCAATATCAATATATTCACAGAAATAAGACAGTTCCGATATCACACTGTCGGAGCAGCCCTTCCCGCTCTTACCCTAAGGATCCTGTTGAAGTCCTCCTTGTCTACTCTCAAGAAGTGGCAGTTGTCTTCACGCAGAACAATGGATGCTGCTCTGGGAGCATCATTCACGAGCGCTAACTTGCCAAAATCATCTCCTTCGTGTAGAGTACATACCACACCCTGCACAGAGCAAAACATTTACATGCAGAAACCCATCATTACTCTGGATTCTATTGAAAGTCCTTGTACAAACACCGGACTTCACAATAAAATACCAAAACAAATCTATTTGGCAGGAAATCAACAACCAAAATAATGACTAGGAAACAATACTTGATAGCTGGTTATTACTATTACTAAAGAAAAGCAAGAATTTGCTTGTTCTCTGAAATTGCATTCAGCTTGAAGGACTCTTCCAGCCTTGCTCAAGACAGAAAGTTGTTGAGTGTTTTGTTTTTTTTCATAGAGGCCCTAATGAATAAAATCAAGTTTGCAGAAATAATATATAACAAGAAATCCTCAGCTGGTGTACATCAGCAGCGCTCCATTTCCTCCAATTTACAGTAACAGTGGATCTGGTCGACCCAGTGATGTAAAGAATGTAGCTAAATATGGATTACTTAGAAACAGACTTAGCACCAGGGCCCCTGTGCTAGATTTTGGTGAAATGCTTGGTGTTCAAACAGAGGATTCTCAGTCACCTAATGAAAAATCAATAGGACAGTAAGGATTTTTAAAGACTCAGGGATTCCTGTGTACCAAAATCCTTTTTTGTTTTTGCCTTGAAAAGTCTCTCTCATAAGCAAGAAAAATAGAGATGCTTTTTGGTCTATAGCTTAAGTAAAATGACGAGTTGCCATAAAGTTGCAAGGGGTTCATCCAACCTGAGAACCACTAGTCACAAAACAGTACTTCTGTCAGGCACACCTGACATGAAGGAGCAAAGTTAGTCATACAAATGCATGACAATATGGTGGTAAAGGGACAGGGCAAAAACCCCCATGACACAGAAGTCTGGCAATTCACCAAATTCCAGCAAATTGCTTTATCCTAAAGAACTGATGTAACTCTGATGGATTATAGTCAGAAACTGTGTAATATATCCCAAAATTATAGAGCAATCAATTGAAAGTATAATCAGTGAAACCACTGGATCATTTCTTAATAAAATTACATTCTGTTTGTTTTGTCAGATAAAGCAATTTTGCTCTAAATTAAACTGTATTCCTTCAAAGTTTACTCTTACAATTTCAATAATAACAATCACATAAAATAGCTTCTGAAAAAATACCTTGCCATAAATGACTACGTTTACCGATCCCTTTAGGATAATGTACCAAGAAGTACCTTCTTCTCCCTGATTAAATACTACAAAAGAGAGAAAAGATTTTATGATGAGAAGATAGTTATTCAAAATATAAATGGACCAGATTCTGCACTCAGTAAAATTCAAGGTAGCTCTACAGTACACCTTGTAAAAGGGCATACTATGACTTTCAAAGCAACTGTGAATTTGACATTCATTTGTAAAACTTCTCAGTATTAACAGGTCTGAGTAATCTTACATTTTAAATCCTTCATTTTGTACAGATTTTTTAAAATACAGGATAATATTGAAATACACTTTAAATAGAGACTGGTCCAACGAAATATTCTAAATAAAAACATAGCCAAATTGTAGGTGGTATATACATTCAACCAAGATATAGAATTAATTTTGATACTGTTCCTACACTTGGCAACAGACTAAGCCAACACCTACTACTCTAGGTTTTAAACACTCAGTGCCAATCAAGTTTGAAATGTGCATCCAAGTTTTGCTCTTGTAATATAAACATACAGAATTTAAATGTTCATGCCACAGATGAGAAAGAAGATCTGACAGGACTCCATTACTTACATACTGTTCCTGCTTTGGGATGTGACTCAAAAATGAGGACACCTGCTAATTCTCGCTTTACCTTAAAATAAAGAGAGAGAAATTATAGTTTTAATATGTATCTTATTCCTCCGGGTGAGAGGAAGTCACATAGCATTGCTCAGTTGCTGCTTTCCTTCCCTCTGCATCATTCATCATTCAGAGTCATGCAGTCAGGCAATGGTTTGCTTCACTTGATATCCTAATTCCTACTGATTGGCTTTAGAGAGCACACATTTCCTGGCTCCAAACAGCTCAGACAAGGGTGTCTTTAAGATACGGGTCACCACATCTTTCTTCATACACACATGTGAAATGATTATCAACAATTACCATGACAGAAAATTTCAAATGGTAATGGTGATCTGTTACAGAAGATAGCCAGCGATGGGCTAAGATCCATGGAAGCACTCCTGTTCTTCTCAGAGAAATCAGCACCCTTCCCCTCCCTGACATAAGTCTGGCTGCTTCTGCTGTGAGGCACAGCCACCTGGACCTGCTGAGTCTGCTCTCCACCTGCCAGCTTCCCAGGAAAAACATCCACTTCACTGCCTCTTCCAGGAACTGAAGAACGTGACAGTGCCCTTGGTGTCAGCCTGCTCCTCACTGGGTTTATATTGCTTTGTGTGATTAGCTCCTACAACCGACGGGGCACTTGCCTCTGCTGAGACACTGTTTACAACTGCTTTTTGTCACCCTAAAGACTTTGCTGTTACTTTCACAACATAGCAGTTGCACTGGAAACCTCATACGATCCTGAGTCTCTATGTGCCTTATGTATCTCTTCATACAGCCACAAGACTCCAAGGCAAACAGCAGGTAAATTTCCAAGCAGTGGGATTCTTGTATTTGGAGAATGTCAGCTGGTGACAATCCATTTATCAGAGGTACCACCATGTGACTTAACTGCGTCAAACACAGATCAAAAGCTGGCTCCAACATGTATTTACTAGTAACATTTTTGCACCATTCTCTCAACTGTTGAAATTGGAAAAAAAATAAAAAATTAGGCCATGAAGAAAAACTTGGGAAGGAACTCTCAAATTCTGGACACAATCCAGATGAGAGTCTGGTGGCTGCATCTCCTAAGAGGGGTGGACAAATTCAGGCACTCATGTCCTAAAAGGCACCCACCAAACCTTTGCTGAGGTATCAGGCACAAACAAACCACACCAGCCACCTCTCCCAGAAATCCTTCCTGACAGTGCAAAGCACTCCCCATCTGCAGCCCAGATAGGAAGAGAGATCAATAGAGGTGTTCGGACAGTTTTTTAATCACACTGACCAGTGAACAGACAGGCCTGTGACTTCCGTAACACTTAATCACCAAACTTTTATAACTTCTGCTCAAAGGCAATGATGCGTTCATAAGGACAGGAAATACAACCCCACTAACACTGTTCTGCACATTGCAGAGAGCATTCCTATCCATTTATGTCCTCAGATGGCTTCTCAGTTGATTCAGTCACTTGTGTCTGCAGTGAATCAATCCTTTTGATGAAGCCAAAAATTTGATTTGTTTTTAACACTGTATTATTTGATTGTTTTTCATTCATACATTAACTTCACAAGCTTCTCTAGCAGGGATTAGTTCACCACCATGAGACTTGAATTTTATCCATTTTATTTCCTAATGTTTGTGGCATATCTAGAAAACTTATTATTTTAGGAATTATGCCTTGCTTAAAATAAATTAAACATTTAATTTGCTTTCAAGTCCATTGACAAATAATCTTCTGGTTCATAGAAGCAATGCTGTTAGTTGTTCCTATGAAGATTTCCTCTAAGCTAGTTATGGTTTCTGTCCTCTGCTTTAGTTCATGATGCATGTAATAGGATGGCATTTCCAGATTCTTACTAAAAACACAGAATCAACTGTACTTCAAAATGCCAAGTCTTTCTTGCAGTTTGTATCACTTACTTTACTTGCTCTATATGCTACTTGCTGCAGATTCTGACCTCAAGTCTGAATGTCTTCTGAGCTGAAAATATTTAGTGTTTTAGATTTTTTTGGTTCTGAGTTATATCTGCAGTATCAAGACCGTTCTCTGCTCCCTCTCAGTATCTGTCTTGGGTAGTTTCTTTTGTTTAACCTTTAAAGGGTCTTTTCTGGATCTTACAGTAGTCTTTACAGACTTTTTTCCCTACATCTCAGGGATGCTTAAGGATTTTGGATGGCTGTTTCCATGCTGAAGAATACAGCTAGTGCAGGTCTGCAAGCTGCAGTAAGTGGTGCAGACTGAGATGCAGACTGAGCTCTGGGTGGGAGCCTGAAACAAGAGGCTGTGAAATGCCAACCCTCTGCAAAGCAAAGGGCACGAAGGACCAGTGGTGCCAGCCAGGTGAATGGATACTGGGAGACACAGCAGGAGTGGAGGACACAGGAGGAAGAGTGAGATTTGCGCAGCTTGGACTGTGAGGGGATAAAAGCCCAGTGATCCCTTTGCTGAGGGTCCCTCCTCAGAGGCACCAGTTTAAGCTATTTCTGTGTTACTGCACCATGAAAAAATTGCTTTATGGAATGAGAAATCTGAGAATCTGCTGGGAAATCTGCAATCAAACCAGTAAGGAAACTGGTCTGACCGTGAGTGGGGTGTGTGGGGAGTCAAGCAGGGACCCATCAGGACACTGGAGCTGCTGGCTCTGAAGAGGTTTCAGTCCCAGCAGGGAAAGCCTCTGGTGTCGGGAGTGTGACTGCCAGACAGTTTCATAAATGGTCAAACTGGGAAGTTTCCTTAACACCCATGTAATTCACAGACAAACTCTGGATGCCTACTTTTTTTGAAAAACATTGCTCAGGTGTTATATATTTGCATGAAGTACTATCTTTCTGTAGTGCAGCTTCATAATTAGTTACACCTGTCGAAGTTAACTGAGAATTACTGAAAATATCAAGAGCTTCCAAAGATCTTTCTGACTGGCTCCCTTTTTCTGAAAGCATCCACACTTTGTTGCTACCAAGTAAAGTGCTACTTCTCTTGTTCCAGTTACCTACACAGTGTGCCAGCAACAGTGAGACTTTACAAAGAAGCATTCTCTCCTCCATTCCATTTATTTGCAGCTCTCTGCACTGTTCTTGACCACCCAGAAAGTGTCTGATGAGCTTTCCTTCACCCAGTGACTAAACTCCAACCAGGAAGCACTGCACAGTGCACCTTTCTGCACACTGTAATTCCTCCTTCTAACTGGTTTAAGCCAAGATTCCTTACAGATCAGAAATCAATTCTGCAAAATTCAGTAGCATCACAACCCTGGGTGTCAAGCCAGATTGCATACATCTTCATTTAAACCTGGATATGGGGCCAAACAGTGGCACCTGTGCCAAGTGAGTGAGATAGGGGCTGTGCAGAAATACATGAAGAGAATTTTGTTTGCTATCCAAAAGAGAACGTACATCTGCACAGTGCTTGGGTGGTTCTCACAGATGGAACAACTTCCTTGTGTGGAAAGTATAAATGGAAATGGTTATAGGCTCTCCAACTCTAAAAAACACCAGAAGCAAAAATTCAGCCTTCCTTTGGGTGATGAGTTATAATTTTTAAAATGACTTACTGTGGTGGAAAGATGAGATAAGGCCTTAATGTGGAGAAGTTCTTCATATATAAATTCTAAGTCATCTACAGTTCTCTGGCCAGGCCTATAGAGAGAAAATAAAAAGGATGGCAAAAAGCAATAAATGCCCCAAATAAATGCTTCAGAGAAGGACAGAACATCACAAAATGCTGCTTTACTCTCTGCTGAAGGGTGCATCCTCACTAAATAGGGCCTCAATGATGTTTCTGGCTGGAGGACTGAAACATACAAAGGATGGAAGCTCTATGAATGCTACCTGAATGACACAGAGCAGCAGCCATGGCAACCACCTTAGATCCTGATTAGGCAGCTTTCCTGATTAAATCAAGTGCTGTATATGTAAAATGGCCACATAAATCAGAAATGGCACATAAAAATTTGTTCCTTTCAAAAGGATTTCCGAGTGTGGGACATGCACTATTTTTCACATGCAGCACTAATTCGTTGTAGCAAACAGACAGTAGTAGTGGTTTGTAAAGGAGTGTGTGAATTTCTGCTGAACAAATTGGAGAGGCAGCAGTGCATCCTGGAGCACAGCAAACGCCTGCTATACAGTGATGCTGAGTGCTGCTGTGCAGCCACAAAGGTAAATAAGAACCACTCAGGAGTTTCAGCTTCTCTCACTGAAAAATACAAGAAGTTGCCATTACTAAAGAGCAACCACTGATGAAGGAATAATCCTCCTACAGGACATGAAGTAACAAGGCTGCCACTGTGACTGAAATACTTGCATTTCTTATTGCATAGCCTATGCCCTGCAAAATTTGCTGATTGCTTAAGAAGGATATGTGGGGACTGCAGTGTGTTGGACATGCTTTGGAGAATCTAATAAACAGCACCCAGGACAAGGAGTTACAGGCTTGTGAGTAACTCCCAATCTTTTTCCCACTCACAAGATTCTCCTCAGTTACAGGTGTCTAATACAACTTTTATTTTCTAAAAGGACAAATTCCCCTGTGATATAATTTCAGACAGCACATTTGGGTTACATATGTACACACAGAGAAAAATGTCCTTTAAAGCATTATCCCAATAACTTTCATAGGACTAAGCCCTTTCGAACAATATGGGTTAGATTTGTGAAAAGCCAAATACAAGTAATTAATTCAATGGGTCAAGAACAGAAGGAAAGAGTAACCTAGTCCTAAGATGAGAGAAAGAATAAATTTAAGGTGTGAAAAAATGGGATACAGGAAGTCCAGCCTGGGAGCAGGAGTTCCAAAGGAGAAGGTTTACATGCTCTGCCATTAAGAGCAGGCAAAATTCCAAACCTGGCTCTCTGCAATGTCTGGTGCCAAAAGAATTAACAGCACAGTTGAATCTTTGGCCAGCCCCAAAGCAAAGTGACAATGAACCCTTCTGACAGAAGTTTTCCTCCTAAAATGTCAGTATTACAGGAGCCTATCATCTAGAGGATCAGGAAAGCCATATGAAGCAATATTGTGCTCTGCAGGGTTTCTGCCTAATCACCTCCTGGTCCAAAACAGTCTGTCTGCATCACGTGTGAGGTACAGGGAGTACCCAGCCATGTCACTCTGGAGTTACAATGCATCTTTCTACAAAAGAAGCTTGACAGAGACTTCTTTTGGATGAAAGAAGTACTGAAGAAATCATAGAAAACAAGGACGACCGACATCTCTGCTAAGCAAGATGTATTTTTCATCTGTTCTTCACTTACCAACAACATGCATTTATTATTACTCAAACACCAATTTAGACAAAAAAAGTTTCAGGATGAAATTATTCTTTACTCATACAGAATGGAATAAACTTTTAATGGAAAAACAGAGACAGGTTTGGTACTGCTATGCCCTCTAGTGACTCAAAATACTCTTTACTATTTCTAATTCTGTCTTGAAATTATAAGGCTGACATTCCTAGTGATTTATGTGGGGCAGTTTACTTAAGTACAGCATAAAACTAAGCCACTACTAGCTATCTTCACTGGAGAAACAAAAGATAAGGATTTGAAAAAATAATAGGGAAGAAACAAATTTCATTACATGCTTTTGCAACCAGCATGTCTTGGAAAATGAAAAACACTGTGTAACAAATTAACAAATTTCTACATGAAATTAAAACATAAAAGGATGATGTTTTACTACATCAGATCTCTATCAAGACAAAAGGGGACACTCCTCTTTCCGTATGTCCACTTGCCTCCTGTGTTAGCACACTGGGAGGACTGACAATCTGCAGTGGATATCAGTACCTAGTCTTTACTTCTGCTCCTGCAGATGTCACGTGGAGAGATATTAGGCATCACTGTGTCTTTAAAACCTGTGTGGTGACCCACTGATGTTGATTTGTAGGATCCTGCTGTGTAAAGACCTAGTTTCTGCAGGGGATACATTCTAACAGCAATAGCTGGTTATAGAGAGGATAATAAATGGAATAGGTAGGGAACGAGGGTATACATTAATGGACAGAACTCAGGTGATATTAAGTGATCAATAAAAACTGTTCAGCTTTTGGAGAATTTATCAAGGTCAGAGACACTGAGCTTCTCTGTGACTAGGATGTTGACAATAACATAGTACTTTGCCATTGATAAACCATGTATGTACATGCAACATCATTGATTATTTTTATCATACAGCTAAACCAGAAAATTCTCAGATAATAACAACACGGGAAAAGATCACAGACCCCATCACACTGTGATTAAGCATCAAATAGGCATCTATTTCCAGAGTACAAATTTTGTTTTCAAGTACCATAAAGAATATATAGGAGACATGAATAATTTTCTCCTCTACCTGCGTGGGAAAGTGAATTCATGCTGACTTACTCCAGCACAGAAGTTAATTACGTAATCTTTATACTTGAATTGGTGCACCTTGATTAACTCCATAAACGCCATTTACCACACATAATACCCATAACTATCAATGTACTGATAATCTGCATTTCCTGTCCTAGGTACAACACTTGGTTTATTAAATTTCATTGGCAGGAAACTGCAAGGATTATGGAAATTAATACTGTCTTTATGGAGAAATCCAGTCCGGTTCTTACTATTAACAACTGGGTGGAACATCTAAATGAAAAAAATTAAGAACAAGAGAATAAATACATCTTGCTTAAGAATATATATTCTTAGCGCTAACTTCTTATATATGTATTTTGTGCTGTTTAACATGTTTAGATTCATTTTCATTTCCTCTCCTTAGCACTCCTTTGCATTTACTTCTGCAAGTGGCACTAAAACTTGATTACTGATCATATGTGGAATCAAACATTCTGTACTGAGAAAGAAATGTGCTGAGTGAAGTCACCAAGAAGATATAAGACAGATTTATTATTTCAGTCATACCGCTAACTTACTGTAGGCTAGGGCATTAAAAAAGAATATAATCCATAACATCATCTGAGTTAAATACTGTTGTCTGATGAGTATCATTCTTCATCTAAAGACTCCTGTTATTATTGTGTTTAGCTTTGTATTATAGCAGAATATTTAATTAGGGTTTACCATCAGGATGTATTTTCATATTGAAGGGTGGAAACACTTGTAAGGAAGAGCTGTGTTAATTCTACAATAATTTTTCCAGGGACTTGTGCAAGGTCTGCACCTGTGCTCCAGCCATTATAAGGGGCACAGAGCCGTCTTTGCTTCCACAAAAAGCTATTTTCACATTCAGTATATGTGTTTCCAAAGGAAAAAAAAACCCCAATAGCAACAAGAGCCTGCCAAAAATTTCCCTGAGCTCTATTCTGTTTTTTAAACTATAGAACATTCTTTCACAGTTTGACAGTTAAAATGCTGCAGTTAATGTAATAAACAGAGAAATTTTTAAGTCGGCTGTCAAAACAAGTGACACTTTGCTAGAGATTTTCAGATTTCGAACAATAGAAAGTACCTTTCAAAGCAACAGCTTCATTATACAATCAAATTCTCAAAGTAATCTTCTCATCAAAGAATATTGTCTTATTTCTTTCAGGGTAATTATCTGAGTTCTGCAACCTCTCTGGAAATGGTTACTGCTATAAAATGCAGCTGTGTTGGTTTGAAAATTGTGGGTCCTGTTCAGGTCAGCTAGAGCCAGCATCTCTGAAGACCATGCAATTCCTTTGAACTTTTGGCAGCTGTAACTAGTCAAAACTAGCAGGACTCTTGGGGATTCATGGAGATTTTAACAGCTTTGCTACAGCTCAGCCTGGGGTGGATTTTCAACTAATAAAATCATAACGTACATAAACTGAATCCTAGAACAGTAGTTAATGTGGTGCTGCCTGGCAGTACAAGCTTACTTCCATGAGCAAAGGGCAGCAAAAATAAGCACTTTCAGTGACAGGGAAAGATGTCAGATAAATGTCAGTCTGGAGCAAACCTCTTTTCCCTCACTATATTGCCTAAAAAATCTACTATTAATACTCTCTCAGGTGATGCTATGCAAATGACAAGACAGAGAGAAAAGCAATACTTTCCACAGCATCTTTCCAGCCCTTCTGCTCTCTTCAAAGAGTCCAGATGATAATCAACGTTGACCCTGACAAGGTAAACTTATACTTGCTTTTCTGAAAGTTATGATGGAAAGCAAATACAGTAGGCAGACAAAATCCATGATAGGCTAAGGGGAAATTCTCTAAGAGGCAGCCTGCTCAGGCAGCCTGAGGCAAAGGAGATGGTGCAGAGGAGCAAGGTCAGAGCACACATAACACTGCTCAGCCTCCTAATGATTGGTGTCTGCACAGAGGTGCAAAAGCCCACTTTTGCTCCTCAGTGGAGAATGCGCAGGATATGTCTGTGCAAGGTCTGTGAAGACCTCAATTGCACAACACCATAAGGGTATATGAAAGCACCATGCTCCCAGTCTGATTTGTCTGTGCATTCTGTGTGACAGGGAGCAAGTGGCCCCTTCTACCATGTTGACTAGACCTCTAATAAAAGGAGTAAAGAGAATATATACCTTAAAACTATTGCTGCATCACAGTATTAACTATTTTTAAAAACACAAGTGTCTGATGGCACTTTCTGAAATTAATTGCTTTTAGCAAGTTTTTGGAAAAGTGCTGTCTAAATAAGCTTAATGATCTAAACATAACACATGGACAAGAACTGAGCAGAGCAACAGAACAGGAGCAAGAACTTGTGTTAGCTGATTCAAAATATTTTCAGTATGAAAAATGTTCTCATACTGTAGGCAGAGCCCAATCCTATCCCACAGAAAAGACGAACTTTGCCAACAGCCTCAAAGAAACAGAATCCAACTTTGTCTATTTACCTGTCTTGAGTTGACCCTTATAGGTAAATCTTCAGTGAAGCTGAGCTTAAGTAATTCCTTATTCTCAGTGCATTTAATTACGAGTAAAATACATCTTCAGTGGCCACTAAACACTACTAGCTTAATGAAGAAGTAGTCTTCAATGGAGGGTCAGAGTTTATACTGGTTGCTTTGAAGTCACTATAAACCTGACTATAAAAAAAGCCTTTAACACAGTTTTCACTGTGACCAGAGTGAACTGCTGAAAGGATGGTTAGCCAACTATGGAGTGAGAGGACATGATCTAGTAGCTATCAAAAGGTTAGGCAGAGATCCTCTGTGGCCTAGGTACAGAAAGCTTTTTCTTTTTAAAGTATTGATTCTATAACAAGAAGAATTGATAAATAAACCCACAGAGCCACATTTCACACCTTGCTAGCAAACTACAACAGGCCAACTCCAGCCTATCTTCATTCAATAAACTTCTAAAAAGGCTGAATCTAATTAAGGGCTGCCACTGACAACTGGAACTGAAAGGTATGTGCTGTGCTGCCGTCCTACCACCCTACTCACTCAAAATAACTGAAAGCTGTATAGTTAATTGAATGACACTTCTGCACACAAAGTGTTAACAGAGCAGGACTGTACTGTTACCTGCAACTTACTTCAGGGGAGACTCAGAAATGAATTAAAAATCTCATAATGCAGCATTTTCCTCCAGGTGAGTGTGATGGCATTCATGACCTTTGATGGTTATTCTCAACACACAGTTCAACTTGTAAATATTAATGAGGACTGAAAATGACTTAACATGGATGTAAAAACTTCAGAGGCTGGAGAAACTGGCACTAAAAAGAAGTAACTGGCCAAAGGATGCCTGACAATAAACGTGGGTTTCTCTTGTTTCCATGTCACAAGGAAGGCCCATAATATTGACTCCTTAATCTGCTTACGGTTTTCTGAGAATCATCCTCATGTGAGCATCTGGCCCGATCTGAGACAGAAGCAGCATAGTGTCCTGTAGCTCCTCGTCACACTCCTTTTTCTCTTCCTCAGTTGGCAAAGGGGCATCTTCACACTCATCATCCAAAAATCGATAAAATAAGTATTTGTCTTGAAAGTGGTGCTCCTGATCCACTGAAAACAACATAACATATCAAATACTAAGCACTCATCATCAAAGTTGACCTTGTAGAAATCTACGTAGCATCATATATGTCACAGATGTATGTTTAGAAGGAAAAGAAAGCTACAGAGAAACTGTATGAAACACCATTATTTCTCATAGTTGTCCAAATTATGTACCTTGAAGTGTACACTTTTAAACTGTGCACTACAAATACTTTCCAAAAGGCTTCCATATATGTGTGTTGTGGGTGTGTATACATACATGTGTGCACATGTGGGGTTTTTTCTCATTAGATCTGCTTAACAAATCATACTGGGAAAACGATTACATCATGAATTCCTTAGAGCTGCTCTCTAGCATGTTTAGACAAGTTGACAAAAGGCAGCAAAAGCAGCTGAACTCTTTGTGATATACCAGAAATGTGTATCATCAAGATATAATCCCAGGGACAAGTTCATTGACCTGTGTCCTGGTGGAAGAACTTAATGGAAGGACTACCAAGAGAAGACCTCTAAAGGAACACTATGATATTGCAAAGAACAAACCCTCGGTCTTCCAAGCAAGTCAGAGTGATACAATGAGCTAGATACTGTGATGCAGCTTGCAATAGCTTGCCTCTTGGAGTTCAAGGGAATATTTGGCAGGAATTATAGCTAGAGCCCTAAGGGCAAGGGAGTGGTGGAAACAATCTGTCTTCTCAGTGTGGAAATTTCTCCCTGTGATACGGGAAGCACAACAAGGGATAAATGGAAGTGTACTGTAATAGAGCTGCTCTTCTGAATTTAATACAAACGTATGTGCAAAGCTTTGAATATGAATATTGCTTTAGAAGGCTACCCTTTTGAGGACTAAAATACCCTGTTACCACGTAAATCCTGCCAAATGGAAACTGCAAGTCAATGTAAGATGCAGTCAGAAAGCTAACATAAAATCCCAGATCTCGTCACTGGAATATCTGGAGTGCCTAATTTAGGAACCGTTCCAAAACCACTGAAAATCATTCCAGAATTATGGATCTGAGCAAACACAAATGCTCACATTAACTTTTAAAAACTGCAACTCTTTGACAAAGATCAGTTTTATGTATGGTAATACATCTTTTGGTTTTAGCCTGAGTGCTATCTAGCTGTTGCAATATAAGCACAAGCCAGTGTACTCCTAAGTATAATTAGAGTTATCATTATAAATTGTGCATTTACTTTTCAATATGCTCATAACTTGAAAAGGTATACTGCTGGCAAGATTCAAATAATACTGCCTGTGTATTCCACTTGTACTTATGAACAAGCAGGCTGCTCTGCAGCATTTCTTTTGGGCTCATGATCTCTTTCTTTTTCATGACAGAGAACTACAGAGGCATTAATATCACACACTGCCCATGTTTCAGTCATGATGCTGATTTTCTTTATCTTACCATGGTTAAGAACACCTTCTTCCAGCAATACTTGCCACATGCCAACAGCCTGGGTTCGTAAATGGACACAAGGACTTTGCTGCATCATCCAGTCAACTAGTTCTGTCCCCACACAGCATTGCCTGAAGGACAAATAAATAGAAATTAAACAGAAGATAGCCAAGAGACTGCACACAGTGACTACCAAGAACAGTGATATCTTAAACTCTGTACAAACTTAGGCAAATCTCTATACAGAAAACAACATGTCACTGTCTATGTGCACATGGTTTGAAATACCAGCAAAGGTGTTCAGTTTTGATAGGATCATCTCAGCAAAACAAGTGCTTTGGAAATACAGAGTTCAGAGGATAAAAGTGACCCTGTGCCACCTGGTACAAAACTTAGTGCACCAGTGCAACAACCTTCAACCAAGTTTTCAAAAGAAACCTTCTCTGTATACCATGGGATATCCAAAGTTTCACACTTTTCAGAATCCTGCATGAAAACAGTAATCCAACACTGCAAAAGCTATGCCAACGAGAAGGGCCTCCAAAGGAAGACAGTGTGTTATGAGGGTGTTCCTTCATTCGTAACCAAATTCCAGTCACACTGTATTTGGAGACACTGGTTTGTAGGTCTTCAGTGCTCCTGAGACCCTCTCATGCCACGTGCTGGTCACTTTGCCCTTCCTGACTGACCCAGAGGCAGAGAACAGCAGGCCTTAGGTTCTGAAGAATGCCAAGAGGGGGGAAAAAACCAAAACGCCACACACTCACTTAGTAAAATTCTTTGTCATGACACCCCCTAGCTCAGCAGAACAGGAAGAGTTTTCCCAGTTACATATAAGAGAAAAAAAGTGCAGTTGTTTGGACCAGCATTGGTCTTCATTACCCCATATGCTCTTTTCTTCTTCTATAACAATCAGCAGTGTTATATTGTGATATATTATCAAATAAACTCACAAGCTCTAAATATCTCAGCATATTAAATACATTTTGGGCTGAAATATAGAAAATCAATGCACTTATTTCAAAAGCAGATCAGCAACATATTGATTTGCTATTTGGAAAAAGATACACCCAGAGATTTTAAACCAATTTTTACTTAAATGCACTCTGAACAATGCATTAGATATTTGATTTAAATGTTAGACACTAAAACAAATTGATTGTTTCTGAAGCCAGCAGTAGATAGATCCTGACATCTTACAGTCCGATTTCTATTTTAGAAGTGCCACTGTCATCCCACTTCAGTTAGACCATGCTGCCACCAGCAGGAAGATAAGAAAGCCTAGCAACACACTGTAAAAAAAAAATTAAATAGAGCAGAAAATCTACATATGGAATGTTTCTCACCAGGTGAATTTTCAGAACTCCACACTGAGCAACACTGCTGTAGCAATCAGTACAGTAACATAATATATTAATGAACTTTTCTATTATCTCTTACTGATAGATGAAGAGAACAGAATCTACATTTTAACTTGGTATTACACAGAATATTCCAGATAACTATGCTATTAACTTTGGAAGAGTTTTTGTATGTGAATACTCTGTTCACAATCATGGACTCAATTTCCAGTCAAATTACTTCAGAAAGGATTTACCAGGTCCATTAAAGACTGCATAACATCCAGACTCAAATAACATCACAGAATAATTTCAGACCTTTTGAGACCTGCAAGTATGGTAAGGCATAAATACAAAACAGACAATGGCAGGCACAGAAATTCAGAGACCTCTATACAATCAGCTCACACACCTGTAAGTCTTCAGATGGTATTTACGATCTCTTATCATGTGAGGGGCTCGCGACAGAATTGTATTCCGCAAAATCTTTCCAGCTCTGAGGATCTTTTCTGAAGGAACCTTGGCAACCATGGAAGAAAAAAAAGGACCAAAACAAACAGATTTTAAACTTTCCACAATCTCTGTACTGCCTTCTGCCAAACAAAACACAAGTTCTCTTTTCCCTACATTAAAAGCCCTCACACAGATGCTTACTTTTGCAGAGTAATGTAGTATATATTTGGGTTTTGAGTCTCACATACTTATCACATCTAACAGAAAGCACCACTTCAGCTGATTCGTATCACACTGTTGGAAATAGTTATTTCCATTTGTCTAATTTCCTGACTCTACAGCACATCTGTGTCCTATTACCTGTGTAATGGTTTTAGTAGGACGATGTGGGATGTGAGGTTCAATAAGAGGTGTCTGAAAAATAAAATGAAATTAAATAATTTTTTAAAGGTTGACCAGTAAAATAAAATAAAAGCTAAAGTAAAAAACTGAACAAAAAAGCTGTAATAACAAAGAAAGGTGGGTAAGTCCAAGCTCTGCTCAGAAGACCTGAATAAAAAAAGCTCTCTGAAGAGTTGTCCTAAAGACAAACTTAGTTCTTGAGGCTCAGCAGTGCTATGACAGGTGAAGATGGATAACAAATGCATGTTAAACTTTCTGAGGTACTAATTAATTGTGCAATGGCCAAACATCACACCAGATCTGAGTTGACACAGGCACAGCTATCTCCTCCTCCTGCTCTCGACCTGCAGTGGGCACAACAGTGTTTCTCTGCACGCGTCTGCTCCACCATTCAGCCCCCACCACAGAAACCCTCTCCTCCTTCAGCACATTTTGCTATTAAACTCTCTTCTGCCTTACAGTATAGCACAAGAAACAGGAATGGAGATAAAGCTCTGCTTCCACTGTGTTTTCTAAACTATCACCAGGCTGAGCTGGCAACTCTTTTATTGCCTCTCTCTGAAATGCAGAGGCAGGCAGGCCACTTGCAGAGACCCCGGTAAGGACTTTCACAAAGGGGCTGGTGAGGAAAAAAGAAAAGAACAAAGCAAGTGGCTTGGTTCTGCAATGGGAAGAGTGCAAGGGAAGACTGTCAGGGCTCTACAGGGGAGAAGCAGAGAAGGGGATGAGAGAAATTGGAAAAGAGGCACGTAACAAACAGGTGAAAGGAAAGGGGAGACAGGAAGAACATGGCAGAACACAGACGAAAAGGGAGAGCAGAGAGTTAAAGGACAGTAGAAATGGAGACAAAAGGAGAACAAAACTGAACTTCAGCAGCCACCTCAGAATGATGAGAAGACATTTTGCTTTGTTGGGACTGGTAGTTAACAGTACAGACCAAATTCACTTCTAGTGTGAAATTTCAGGAGACACGACACGAGGGCTGAATTTGGCTAGTGTTCTGGGCTTGCTGACAGGTCAGATCATACCGAACACGGAGGTCTCCCACAAGGGCAGGACTCTGCATTGTGGCCCAGGGCAGCCATGGCTCCCTTATACCTGGTACAGCAAAGGCAGGACAGCCAGGTTGGAAGGAAGGTGAAACACCTGCTATGTACTTCTGAATTGCCAGGCATCACTTCCCTTCAGCTGGGCATCTGTTCCTTAGCTCCCGCAGGATTTTAATGCTGTGACAAAGTCCTTGTAGTAATCAAATAATGCTAAGAGCTAAGAATGCAGCGAGAGACTACAGGTCAACTGGGAAGAGGAAAATGAGGGAAGCACATGACAGAAATCAATAATCTTAACAGAGAGGTCTGTACATGGAAACAAATGCAAACCATTTTTTGTTTCTACTCACACCTTACAAGAAGTCTCTGAAAAGGCAAATCAATACAATTAGAATAGGATTCCTGATTTTTCTCACTAATAAGTCCATGATTTTTCATAGACTCATTTAAGCCATAAACACTTCTGGCCAACCACAAGGGCATTAGCATATCTCCCAATATTTCTTGGTTTCTGGAACTGTGGGGATCCTGTTTTAGACAGTCTACATTTGCAGTCAAGGCATGCAAAAAATAGGCAGAATCTTCTGAAAGATACCTCTAAAGCAAACAAAACCACTGTGTAACATTTTCAAACAGGTACAATATACTCAGTTTATCTTGCAGATTTTAATTCTAGTTAGGAATATACTTAAAGGAGAGATAAAATGTGTAAGATGAAAAATATAGGAGATTTTTACAGCAAGAGACCAGTGAAAACAAATGCACATTTGTGTTCTTTGGAGTTTTGATTAAGTTTCAACAAAAATGCATAAAACTAACACATAAAAAAATTGAAAATGGATGAAGATTTGTCAATAAATCTACCAACCCCATCAGAACAGAATAAAAGACAGCATTTAAAAGAAATCTAATTCAACTCAAAAGTACAGAAAAAATCCAAGCTGAAAGCTCACACAGCACAAGAATCTGCAGAAAGCAACAGAAAGGTTTGTTCACCTACATTTGATCCTGACCAATACAAAAGGATCAGCTGCTAAGACAGAACATAACTTGGGTGAAGGAAATCATAAAATGATCCAGAGTCAGAACTTTACAGAAGGAAGAAAGAACATCAAATTACAAACAATGGACTAGGAAGAAAAGTTTACAAAAAACCAGAATACTGATTGCTAAATTCCTGCAATGGGTCATGGGGGACCAAGTGTAAGGTAAAAGAAGTTAATGAGAGCCGGTAGTAACCTAAACAGTACTAATCATACATACAATATATACCAGCACAGAGCTAACTAGGAGGAGTAGTAAAGACTCAGCTAAAGAAAGAGCTCTTCACTGACACACAAGAAGGAAACGCATAGAAAGGATAAAGCCAGAGATCTATAGATGGCAAGTATAAAACATACATTGAATAACAAAGGACAGAATTAGAAAACCAAAGGTACAAAATGAGACAGATCTGCCAAATGTCAAGAGAAAAAAAATATTTCACAAATACATCAGTAGTCAAACAAAGAAAATAAAAAGTGTTGAGCTACTGTTCAACAGTGGGAAATCTATTGACAGAGAGTTCAAGAAGGCCAGAAACAGGTAATTTATTTTCTATCAGTGTTCATTAGAAAGGTAAGTGGCAGAGAGATGGCTAATCTCCTAAGTAATAAAGTGACAGGAGTAAAATCTCAGTCTGAGGGGGAAAAGCATGGATAAGAAAACATTACATAAATTAGCTATTTTCAGATTGTAGAATTCCATGCAGAAAACTTGTAGAGCTTGAAGAAACTTAAAAGAGGGCTGCAGTCATCTTGGAACTGTCAGCAGCCACGTCAGAACCATCAGCAGCCACCTCTGACAACTCTTGGGGACTAAAGAAGGCAGCAGGAGACAGAAATATGGGGAAAGGAGGAGCTGAAAAAATATAGACACGTCAGCTTAATGTGTCTTCCTAGAAAAAGTCCATTCGTAAGCACCTGGAAAAGAACAGGGAGATGAGTCACATGTGACATATATTAACCAAGATCAAATCATGCCACAATGATTTAATTTTTTTTCCATGATCTGGCAGCAACACTGATAGATTAGAGAAGAAACAGTAGATTTTCAATCCTTTAGTAAGACTTTGGCACTGTCTCATCAGATATTCTCTTCTGCATCAGGCAGATTAATTTTTACAAAATAGGTGCAAAGCCAGTTGGAAAGTGTGTTTTGAAAGCAATTAGTGAGCAAAGTCAAACTGCAGGTCATACCAGAGTTCTGTTCTGAGCAGCATTCTCAGGAACATATCACGTCTGATAATATTCAATATTAATATGGGATGAAGCAGAATGTACCCCTATTGATTCTGCAGGAGACTTTGGAATGGGAGGGACTGCATGTACACTGCAGAATAAGGTTACAATTTGAAACAGTTGTAACATTGGCCTAAAAAAAAAAGGGATGCTTTTATGCAACACAAGACTACATTTCTGAAGCAGGCAGGATCAGTTATATAAAGGGAACAAGTGTCTTAGCACAGTTCCACAGAAAAAGAAATAAGGTTTATAATATTTTAAATATTTGAATATTAAACATAACTGAATCATCAACACCATACTTGTGTGAAAGCAGCAACTATTGTGCTGGGATGTAGTAATACATTAAGACAAAAAATACTGTTCTGTTTTATTCAGCCTAGATATGACCTAAACTAAGGCACTGTATCCCATTTGCCCACTTAAATTCAAAAGCATCTAAATCAGCTGGTCAGATTTTAGTGAAAAGCAACAAGAATAAACAGAAACCACAACACAGATAATCACTTTTCAGCTAAGTGAAACGGCAAGTCTTATCAGAAGTGTGAAAAAAGGCCTTCAGATTTAAAAGGCCTTTGAAAGTAAGAAAGAAGTGACCTAGTCCATCGTGCAGAGAGCAGGAAATAATTTAAATTGCTTTAAGAAAGATTCTGTATAGGCACCAGTGAAGCTTTTATAGTAGCGTGGACAGTGAATACTGGCACAGATTGCCAGGGATGTCTGGTTCCTCCATCTCTGGAGGCTTGAGTGGACACGTGAGGAATCTGTCAGGAGCAACACTGTGGCTTGGGGATGAACTGGATGCTTTCCTGAAGTAGCTTTTAGCCTCATTACCTCATATGCACAATTTTTGACAGCTTTACAAGTCTAAAATAAGTTCAGCCACAGGGTAGTGCTTAAAGAGGGGATCAGTAACAGAGCTCCCAGAGCAGTGAACCCAGACATCAGAGGGCAAGGCAGTCACTCCTGCTGAGGAACAACACCATCACCATCCGAAAGACGTGCCCCCCAAAGAGTCCCCCAAAGTTACAGCCTTTCAGAGCTGCTGCTCTGAACTCTGGCTGCACTGGTGATGAGCTGAAATGCAACAAACAGAAACACGGGGCTCGGACTGAGTTTACCGTAGAAAGGTAAGTCATGTTCCAAAGGCAGGGAGATGTAACATCAATTAGTTAACAGGAGATACAGCGTTCAAGCAACAACTCTCCATCAGAAAAAAAACGGATTCTGTCTGTAAGGGACAGTATCTTAGGATAACAGTCACAGCTTGGCTGAAGACCAAGAAATGTTTTGCAAGTCTTTACAGTCTTGGATCTCCCACTAAGGGATGTTTAGAGAGCACTTAGTGAAAAATAAGTATCTCTCCCTATAAAATAGCAGAGAGTGAGCAGAGTGTTGTAACACATCCCGGTATCTTTGAAGAATTAATGTGACTAAAATACATACATGTGTCAGAGAGCTCCTTGATGATCACATTTTTCAGGACTTCTGATTAAGGGAAAAGTTATCATGCAAAGAGCTTATGCCTGCCTGCTCCCAACTAGTGCACACTCAGTTTACTGTGACCTGCTGATCCCCCCTGCAGCAGAGCAGGTCATATGGCTCTGGAGGGTAGGGGAGGGAAAGCTGCAGGTGTTGGTAGGGAAAAGCAGAAAATTGTTATGAGAAACTGTGATAAAAAGGCTTTCAGCATTAATATTGACAAACTGCCTATCTGTATATTTATGGATTCACATTTGGGCCATTCAAACAAACCCTTCACAAAGTCAATCACAAAACTCCCTATTTAAATTGGGGTGAAGCAAAGAAAGTAATAATTTTAGCCTCGGTTCCTTTCAAGATTCAAATATTTATGCATGAGAGCAATACCATAGACTTAAATAGGACTATTCATGTGTATAATTTTATGCACACATAATATCTGGAGAAATAGGCCTTAGATTTCAAACTACAGGGCAAGGCCTGTCTTTATTTTTATGTTTCTTACATCACTGAGCAAGCCATATGCAAACAAATAAATAATATAATGGAAACTACAATAATAGAGACCTAACATGAGCTCTGTATTTGTCAAGTTATTTGAATCTGCTAAATAAAATCCAAGAACATCTCTTAAAAAAATAATTTTTCTATTTCTCTTGTTAAATAGCTGCAAAGGGATGTTTCTGCGCCTTTACATATGAATAAATGCTTTAGACCTACAGCAATTTGGTTCTACAAAATTAAAAGATTGAGGCAACTTAATTTACTACTCTCAAATACTACCATAGGAAATGTGTATTGCAAAGAACTAAGATGAACTAAAACAAAACCCAATGAATCATGTTCTTCCCATGACCTCAGTGTAGCTCAACTCTGAACTGAGAACGAGTTTTCTGTATTCACTGGAGTTAACCATCACACATTATGTTACCAGGGTGATCAGATAAACCAGTGCACTACTGTTGATCCCTTTATTTTCATCTGGGGCACTGAAAAGAATTGCAAGTGCAATCTGTTTTCCTGCTGGCTGGCAGAGGATCCTGAAGAAAAAAAGGACAAAAGCCACACAGTTCAAAAGATGTCAGCAGCAACAGCCACATCACTAAGAGGTCTGTTTGTTTTACATCCTCAGTATTTACTGCTATTGGTGATTTGGGGTCTAATCCAAATCCCACTGAAATCACTGAGAAGTCCCTAATTGAATCAGTGAGTTTTGCGTCAGGCCCATAGCATTTGAGTCTCTTAAATGTATTTCAGGAAGCAGCACATCTTTAGCTCTTACTGGTTCCAAATGGTTCCTGATGACTGTCATTTTGACTGACATGTTTAAATGTCCTTGTATACATCTCCCAAAAGGCTTCCAGTGCCCTGTGTGGGTCACAGGGGACAAAATAAAATATATAAAAAATCTTTCCCACAACATTGGGAAAAATAATGCCAGTCACTAAGATACAGCTCACAATTTGCCAAAGTTCCCACACCCTCCCTTCTACTCTTACCATTCTTCTTTCTCCACTTTTTGTAATGTCATCTCTCTGAGCTGCTTCAGACCAAATGCATAGATAGAATTCTAAAGATGAGGAGCCTTTGTAAAGACGGCTTTTTCCAATACAAACCAACATTTCCAGCACTACAGAATAACCATATAGCAGGGATAAAGCTGAGCATACAGTATCGTAGCTGTTGGAGTGGGTTTTCAGGTGGGAAGCAGTCTTGGATAGAGTACCCTAAAATCAACTCCATTGGTCCCATTTCCAGCTGCAGTGAAAGAGTATCTATGCAGACTGCACCAACCTCTGCTAGAATATTACAGGTAAAACAATACACTTACGGAATGCAGCTTGCTGACAAACAACAGAGAAGCAGCTGACCAGAGCTCCTGTCACAAAAAGGTTCTTTGGAAAACATTTTTGTCAAAATTTGAAGGAAAATGTAACCAATATTGTAGAAATTTCTGTGCTGTTAACCTACACTGGATCTCTGGAGTAGTCCTGTGTAGAACATGCTGATACACTGACCAATGCTTGACATTAGAAAACAACCTACATTATGACCCCTAACCAACAATGCCCCAGGGTGTACAGTCCATAAGAAACCTTGGCACATGCTCCCTGTCACAGGGACTTTTGATGGTTGGGACACTTTACCAGGACTGAGCTCTGTCCAACCCAGAGCACAGTCATATCTACAGGGAGACCTCACTGCACTCCTTCAGGACACAAAAAGGTGGAAATGGAAATGCAATCATCACTATTATCATGCTGTAAAAAATTCATTCTCATCTTCACTCTCTTCCACAAGTGTATGTAGAGCTGGGAGAACAAAACTAGTGCTCCCTAGCACTCCCCACAACACAGCATTGGCAGCTAAAGAGCAAAGTGCCTCCTCACATCCCCTACCTGGAAATGTCCAAAACTGAGAACAACTGACCTTGTGCCAGGTCTGCAGGTGATTTAGGAACACTTCGCAATTAACAAAGGCCAAATTATCCCAAAAGATCACTTGTTTTAAAAGGACCTGTAGCCAGTCTACATATTGTAAAATTGTACTACCAAAGCATCTTCAAGCCACCCATGCTCACAGAAGACAACCACTCCAGTTTCTTAAGAAACATCGGCAAACAGGAGAAGTGGGAAGAAGGGCAAGGTATGAACAGAGGCACACACAATCAAGGGATGTTTGCAAAATTAGGGAAGGAAGTAATCACATTTAAAAAATCTTCTGAGTTTCATAAAGCTACAGCACCTGTAATCAAAATACCCATATATCTAAGTAACTACTAACTAACTAAACCAAGCAAAGTAGCATTGTAGTAATTGTCAGAACCACTGGTTAAGACAGCTCAGTTTTATTCTGTTTTTCTGACTGCATGACCTTACACAAATCACGTAATCACAATATGTTTCATTTTCCCCTTTTTGGAGATAGGGATATTAATAATTTCTACCTTTGCAAAATGCTTTGAATACTGTCAGAAAATGGGCTACTATCAAAATACTCAGAATAATGATGACTGTTTTAAAATCTATATTCTTTAAAAGCAATACAATGTGAAGACTATGCTGTATTTTAAAATACATTCTAAAATTGCTTTTCTTTAGTAATCTACATGTTTTAATAGCATAAACAGGAAAATGTGTCCCTTTAAATTCTCAAATATTCAGTGTAGGAAATTTATTTTAGAAAGTTAAATTGAAATTGCATTATTAACAGTTCTACAGTGTTTCCTTGACAAACCATAAATGTCTGTCCTTTAAACACAAAATGATTCAGCCATTACCAAAAATGATACTTCACTGTGAATGTCAAAGGGAAAAGGAATATTGAAACAGACTATGACCAGTGCACAAAAAACCTCAGAACATGGCTAATGATGTCTTATTTTCCTGTCATTTTTCTACTTCCCTGCTACAATGAAACAGCTGCTGTAACTACACTGCACGCATTGAATAAAATGTCAGAAAATGCTAACTCTGCTGTGAGCCTTCCCAGTATTCTGACAGAGGTGTGACTACAGTTATCATAAGGAATCTCAAGCCAGCATTGCCACGGGTTTCTCTGCTGTGGCATTTTTTAACCTACAAAAGAATAAAACATGTTTTTCCTTGTCTCTTATGCAAGTTTCTGGTTTCTTAGTATCCATGGCTTTAACAGTATGTTTACCTGAAATTATTTACTTCTTGAGAAACAAACTATAAGGATGAAGATTTAAAAAGTACAACAAATGTTAGCCAGCAAGGTTACTGGTTTTAAAGACCTCTCACCCATGTTGTAGGTATGCAGGCAAACTGAAGGAAAGTTAAAGACTAAGGAGCTTCTGGAGGATTTAATTCACTTGTTTCCAGATATCTGTATAACTGTGACAAGCATCTCCCACCTCCAAGACTCCCAGAAGGCACTCTCTCTAGACAAACAGGATCAGATGGGCTTTCCTAAGCTTCAGTTACATCCAGGTGCCAGAACTGTCCTCTGAGGACTAAGCAGTGAAATTTTAAATTAAGTGGCTTCATGTCAAACATAAGGGTGCCAAAAACTGGATGGAATGTGAATCACGGTATGAAATTGGGAACCTATTAACATTTGTGGTAAAACTCTTAACTTCAGTATAGGTAAAACACCACCCAAGCGAGACAAGAAGACCCTGCCTTCTGGGTGTCAGCAGTTTATGTATTGTGTGATCCCCATTGGTCATTCCACCTCTGAATGTTTCAACCCCTTCATCAGTAAAATGGGGACAACAGTATCTACTCACATCTTCAATGAGTGATCAGAATAAGCAACTGAAAACACTGCTGAATGCAGCAACTGAGATCCTGGAAGTCTAGTGTCTAGAAATTCACGCTGGGAATTTTATAATGATTTTAACACAGAAAGGAAAAGTCATCAAAGTGAGACAGGGTTAGAGGGCATTTAAGGTTACCTCCTGAATTCCCTGGGGAGGTCAGCAACAATATAAAGCCTCTGCCAAGTGGGCTAGAGAAGTTAATTGAAACCTATTTTGTGCCTCTTCTGGTGATTCCACATTCCTTATTCTCCAAGTTCAGGACAATGTATTGTGTGAAAGTACATCAAACGAAAAAACATTGAAGGAGTGCAACACACTGGCCTCAGATTCCAGCTTCCCCATCTACTCCTCATTCTTCTTCCTGTCATCCTTTTCAGAAATAAATTTTTGCTAAAAGTGAAATTGAGAAGTAATAACCCAACAATATCCACTGTAAAACATCCTGGTATCCTACTTCACAGATGGAGATTTTTAATGATCTTGATTGATGTTTTCCATCTACATAGAATATAATTCCTAAAAAAGGTAAATGGTTGTTTCTGTAGTATATGAAAGCAAACAGAGGAAAGAAATCCCAAACTGATGGCTAGACCAGAACACACTTTACAAAAATCACATTCTTCTTTCAGCCAAGTATTTCCCTACTTAACAGTTTTAAGTCTTCTGTCATAAACATAAAAAAACATTCAAGCACTTCTGCTTAACTTGCGTATTTGTGTTAGTGGAAAAGACAAGCATTCTGCTCTTGACAAATATCCACAGAACAACCTTCTTATCTTACTTAGAACTTCTATTTCCCATGATGTCTACAAAAAGCTTGTCAAAGTGGAGGGTGCTGATGTGCTGAACCACGCTACCTATCCTGTCTCATCCAAGTCTCTCAGGCTGTGTGGGGTAAGAGCTTTTCTTTTCCTTTTATGGTAAAATCCCATTGTGGGATTCATCTCACACATTTAACTCGCGTGAAATGAAACTCATAACTGTATTAGTTAATCAGTTCATTCGGCATTCTTTAGATACAGTGTCAGTAACTGTAGTGATTAAAAGCATACACAGGCATTTGGAACCAAATTATTGATGTGAACAAGACAGATCAATATGCCCTGTTTTTCACATTAATTTCATAATGCAATGGGAATAATCAATAAATAAAATACAAACATTGAGTAAATGTGCATCTGTGTGAACACTAGATATTCTCCAATAAAATAGTAAAAGAGTAATACTTTCAATTCCTGCCAATTCAAACAAAACATGATTTTAATTGGGAAACAGTAAGTATTTCATATTTGTAAATTTGCTTCTTCTCCCCTTCCAATTTCCTACAGAGGCTGCAGCTGCCTAACTTTCTGCTATTTAAACCAGGCCTGTTCGCATTTTTTCTTACTGTTTTGAATTTAGCTCTTCTTCCCTGATAACTAGTGAGGGACAGACATTTCTAAACATACTCTGAGATGACTGTTGCTAAATGAGCCTTTATTACAACTTGAGAAAAAATCTGTCTCCACAAATGCACATAGAGCCACAAATGCACACAGAACAGTACAATAATTAACCCAAGACTGATAACGGAGAGGTGAAATTACTCTACCTGACATTTTCCCTAGCTAACCACATCTCTTTACATCCCAATTCTCCATAGTATGTTTCTGAAAGAGATGACCTCTTTTTACCTCTCTCAGTATGTAGCCTAAGCTGTGTAAATTCTGTGATGTCTGGCTTTTAGGGATATCACAGAACCAGCCCTGTCCTTGTGAAATGGAAAAGCACCTATTGTATGTATTTTGTAATTTATCCCCTTTCTCCTGTTTCTCTTTAATGTTGGCACTAATTTTCACATCATTGCTAGAAATATTCAGCTCATCCAGCTGAAATTCTGTCCCTGCCATCTGTCAACCACTCACCTCCTTTTTAAACATAATCTCAAAATCTTCTTTGGCTTGATTGACTCTTTAGTGACTCTTTGTGGGTTGTATAAAGGATAAAGACTGTTGCACTATGTTAAGCAAATCAGTGTGAAAATGTTTGTTGTTCCCCCAAAATTTAATTGCTGTAATACAAACCAGTTTGCCTGGAAATACTGAATGTACATATTCCCAGCTACCTTGTGTTAAAAAAAACCCCATATTCCCATATTTTCTGCAATAATGTAGGAATCTTCAGCTTCTCCATGACAGTTGGCTAGAAGACTGTCTTGAGGAAAGGAAGATGCATCCTGAGGAACTTCTGGTATATTGAAGGCCAATATTATTGCAGATTGTCCACTCTCTGGTGTCTGTACTGCCACGAGGTCACACAGCACTTTTCAGGCAGAAATCCAGGTTCTCTACCTCAAACCTCAGAGCAGAAAAGCCACACAAAAGACAGCATTTCAAGAACACTGACTGTAACACTGAAGAAACCAGAGTAAGTAGCATTCAGGAGTTCTAGCAAAGTAACATGCTGGTTTTCCTTTCCTTCCTCCTTCCCCCAGTTTGGACCAGTATACCAAGAACGCCATTCTATTACACAGGGCCAGGACTGCTGTGGAGCAGTGGCTATGTATTTCGCAGCATATCAGAAACCTTACTGTTACAGTTTTGTCAACACAGGCTTTTCCAACATTGCCCTGGAATTCACAGCAGCTAACACTGACACTTGGCAGAATGTATACTGAATTGGAGGAAACAAAAGGGAACTTCAGACTCCTGTATCTTGTGAACCCCTACAGTTTTGTCAGTCAAGATAAGGAACCTTGTTCAGCCAGTGACAATAGGCTGTTCTTAGGTTTGTTACTCAGTGTCATTGGGAGTAGCTGCCAGAACCCAGCAGCCTGCAGACCACAAGCTGAAAATCCCTAATCTACACTGGCTTTGAACACAGTTAAGACAAACTCAAGAGGAGGGAGACGGGCACAAATATTTGAGTGGATCTCTCTATATATTACAGCAATAACAGGAATACATTATACAAATCTGTATTTAAACACAGGAGACTGAAATCACACAGATTCATTCGTGATTTAGCAGTGAAGTGCAAGAGATCTGAAAGCTGGCCTGACAAAGCAATCCCCTGCCAGTTGTCCCTCTGCTTCCTATGCAGCTGATGTAGGCTGGCAGAAATGCCAGGTTTGGGGCAGGACAGAGTGACAATCCATAGCTGTCAGATGTGGCAGTGCTTTGTGCCAAGGTCACACATTTACAGCTGCAGACAAACAGGACCACTGTGGGCCATCCACTCCTTGAACCCCACACACAGGCTCTGTCCTGTTGCTTGTGCTGCCCCTGGCCAGGATATTAACTTTCACTGATAACATATGAAAATTCATCCCAGAAAAAAAAGGTTTCTGTGTTTCTGTCAGTCCTGCTCCCTTACCACCAAGCAAGCAGGAGTGTCAGCGTGATGGAGGAGAGGGCACACGTAGCCGAATGTAGACAGAGGGGATCCAGGAGAGGGTACACAGGAGAGGACATGTGCCCTGTGATTCCAGTGCAGGTCACCGGGAGCTGTTGTGGAGGGGCAGCCACAGCACCATTGCTCTTCCTGGGCCCAAATGTGCTTTGCTCTGGGAGCTGATGCTCCCACCACCTTTGTATTGCACAGGCACCCTCTCCTACCTCTGGTGTCAGTGTCACTGCTCACAAGGCTCTAAGGTGGGCTGGGTCAGAGAATGTGTTTGGGAGAAAAGTAACCATCTGAGCCATTGTGCAGAAGGCTACAAGGAAAGAGTGGCATGAGAGAAGGTGTTCCTTTAGCCTTCTCAGATCTGTACATTTGAAGTCAGCTACTTTAAAGAGTGAGGATGGACAAAGCAGTACTGGAGGTTTACAGAGACGGAATCATCATTCTCCCCTATTAAGCTACTGGCTCTTTCTCCATCCAGTTCATATTTGAGGTTATTACACAAATTGTTCATACAATTTCATTTCAGGAGATGAAAAAAAGCATGTCTGAATAATCCTAATTAGAAACGGTCTAATACCTGGTATTGGAGGTAAGTTTTGTGGGTTTTTTTTTAAATTTTAATTTGAAGCCTAAATTATGTATTCTTTTCATTTCTCTACTATTCAACTCAGCTATGTGTATTTGTATTTCCTCACTAACTGCTATCTTTAATTTTAAGACAGCTGCATCACTGATGATAAAGCACACAAAGATCAAACATGTTCTAAATCTTGAGCCAAGCTTTCTGCCAGAAGATTTACAAAAAGAATAAATAATGAAACTCATAAATCATAAATACCTCAACAGCACTTTCTCCTTAACCATCACTGGAGTTAACAGTCCTAATTGCATTTTCAGCTCTCTTGTAGATATCTGACATTTTTGCCTCTGCAGTTCTAACTTGGAAGGGCTCTAAATGAGATCCACAAACTGGACACTTGTTTTGGTGGTGGTGCTATTTCGTGCAGCCAGCACAATGGGCTTCTGCTCTTCACTAGCTAACACAAGAAAAAGAACAAAATCACTGGACAGCTTTTCCCCACTATTTATTAACCTCTCAAACTTTTGTCATCCGTACACAAGCAAAAAAAAACATGCTGCTAAATGATCAGATCAGACACATTGATTACTTCTCACTGACTCAGAACTATAATTGACTTTGTGCAATACCAATTCCCAGCACGTATTGCAGGACAGGCAGTCACAATGCTGTGAGAGATGATATGAGTGACTAGAAAGAACCTGATTTTAAGATCACTGATCCAATTTTTCTGCCAAACTTGAGAAAATAATTACAAGATTAAAAAAAAAAAATCCTCTTGCTTTTTCAAATATAAGTGCCAAATATGCTACCTGTATACGCTTGACTTGCCTGAAGACATGAAGCTTGAAAAGGACTACCTTTTTTCTCAGTATAATTACCCACTATTTCTGCCTTTCAACTGCAAGAGATAAATGGAGCATATGTGCATGTTTTTTATGGGTTGAGACAGAATCACACAGAAAACACAGCCAAGGCACAGGAGTCATCAAATGTGACTCCAAAATATATATTATCAGACTGCCCTTGCCAGTGCTGGCAGGTAAGGATTAGGCTGTGTCCTCAGAGTAGAAGAACTGATGCTCCTGTGGAAGGAAGGTCCCATGCCTAATTCACAATATTGAATATTTTACAAATTTTAGTGTTTTCTAGGAATTTCTGTTATTTTTTCCATTATTTAGTTTATTTATCTAAACACTCATGCAGCTAGGTATGAGGAGTCTGAAAGGGAGAACATCTCTTTAGCCAAATTGCCTTCTCCATGCTGTCCCAAGCACCTCCATAACCCTTTTGTTAATGGAGAAGATTAGTCAGGGGCGTGAGTACTTGATGACTTTGCTGCTCTGATAAAGGCTGGCAGGCTTCATATTGGGGCTACTCTGGCTAGTTCTGTATTGGTCTTCTCAGTTCTATGATTAGATACATCAGAAGAAACTGTTTCCAGCAGAAACTGCCAATAGGGTCTCCAGAATTCAGGGTACACAGTGAAATCATGGATCATAGATATTTCACAGATTACTGGGTAGCTGAAGATGGGGTATAACAGAAGATGGGGTGGGGCAAGCTTTTCTTTAAAGTATGGCTATTCACACTGGCATTTGGAAGGGAAGCCTACAGCTGTTTCTCATCTCCATATGGCTGGAACTGGAGACAGTGATGTGCCCAAACCTTCCCTGGGGGTTCTGCAACAATTCAGTTTATGCAAAGTCTACTTACCTAAACCAGTAGACTTACTAACAATTTTGTTTACATTGAAGAAGCCTGATGACATATAAAGACCTTCACATTTTTCATGACGAAGTTCCTTACTAACATATGAAAAATGTATTTTTCACAGACTCCTACTCATCTCACACTCCTGTCTTTGTTATCTCCCCTGCCATATGCTGTTAACATGTGACTCATTGCTAGGGACTGTATGCACAGCCTCTGCACTAGCCAAATTATTACAGGCTGTGATAATGATTGAACCCTGAGCACTTTCACTTAAGAGCAAAATGAAGAACTTGAACAGACCTCTAAGAAAATTACTTTCATACATGTGAAATTGGTGCCAAAATATCAGAGCAGCCCCCTGAAATAATTGGTACAGTTAGGACTGCACAAAGATATTATTTAGAAATATTTGCACATAGTGCTTTGATGCAATCACTTCAAAAACAGAAAGTGAAAGGAAATTGTTATTTAACCCTATGTGAACAATATGTAGAACTGACTCTGGCACAGATCCCAAAAGAGAATAGGAATTAATATACATGTACCACTGGGCAATTATATAAACCATCCACAGAGAAAATGTTGTCTTTTAACACAGTTTTTATGTGCATGTTGGAGATGCTACAACTTCCAAACAAGCACCTTGTCATTGCACTGCCTGCTTTCCTGTTCTGTCTCTCCCTCTCTAAGGGAAATGTGAAACATTTCCCTAAAAGGGCCGCATGTAAAGACTCAAATTCCACATTTTACAAGGCACTGAATATACTAAAAGATAAACTTTCTTTTCAGTCATCTAGGAAAAGTAAACTGAAATAATTCTGAATTGAAATAAGAAGTAAAATGATAATATGGTGAATGAACATGATTATGACCAGTGTCATGTGTGGACTCTTCAAGGCTGCACCTAGTGGATTGCAATGTCATCTTTACAAACAGCATATTTTCAAATGTCTAGAGTTATACTTAAGTGCTTGAAAATTGAAATAAGTGAATATTCATTTGCCTGGCAATGTTGAAATAGCAATATTTTGAGGATTAACTCTTGATTATGTCCTTTGTGAAAAATCTTTTCTATATAATTGCATTAAATGCATTTAGAGTTGATAAAAAGGCAAATTATGTCTTCACAACTGCCCAAATTATTTAAAAATCAACATGGCTCCCAAGCCTTATTGAAAACTTAGTAGAGAAAAGGAATCTATATTTTACCACATCAAATTGGCCATGGAACAAGATGGATGAAAAGGTGACTTTCAGACGAATATTGCAGCACATCCTATAGGAAATTTGGTATACAAAATACCTTAAAATAAATCACTTCCTATAAGCTTGCAGTATACAGGATTTTGAGACATTGCATGGAAAACATAGAGGGGGCATTCCAGCTTGTAAGCTTCACAAACTCAATCAATGCATTTTTTGAATATTACTTTGGACACAAGGGGGAGCTCCTGCAACTCTTTATCACAATAAAAACCTGAAGACAATATAGGAAACAAAATAGAAATAAAGCATGAGAGAGTTCAGGAAAAAAAATACGTAGTCTTCACTCAATAACAAGAATTACTATATGAATTTGTACAACTCAATCTGCTTGTATCTTCTGCTTTCGGTATGGTTTCATCAGTACAAAGGAGATGAAGGAGCATTTTCCCCCTTTCAGGATGTATGCTTTCAAGGAAGAAGGCACAGATTTATGCAGGTTTTAAACCTAAAGAAAGATTAAGTTGTACAAAAAGAAAAACAGCATGGTTTTTGAGGCGAGATATTGTTTTAACTCAGTGTGTCACAGAAAAATGTATGTGAGCAGGTAATCAAAAGTCTGCAGTGTAACAAACACATTTAGGAGGACTTCATTACTGCTGCTCAGTCAGCCTCCAGTCTTGAAATACTCTGAGAGCACTTTTTTCAACCTTCCTTTCAAGGAAAATTTTTTTGTGTAGTTTCTTGAGGATGTAGGGGCTCTTTCAGCAAACTGCAATATGGAGATTCCATTATGGAAAAGAATATGAAACTAAAGCTTGGATCTTTAGCAGGGTTAGAATTCTTTTACTATCTACTACATGAATAAGTAACTTATAAGTGGATGATCCATCTGTGGATCATCCCTATGCTCTCTTAGGCATCTACAGTTTGCAAAGGAGTTTAAGACATTCGTTGGTAGCAGAAATAGCATTCAGCACCACCAGCTCCACTCTCCATAGGAGAGTGGAGATTCATGCTCTCAGTGGATCTGTCTTCTGTTCTTACGTTCATTCTTGTGTTTCTCCAACTCCTTTCTGCAATCCTCTCTTCCTTAAACTATCCCATATATCACCGTCTCCAGAGCAAATGGGCTATTTCTTGACTCAGTTCCTGCTTGAACACCAGTAGAGGGTGTAAAAGCCCAGGGGAAACAACTGTGGTTTTCAGTCAGTGTCTGGTTCCATAATAGTCAAAATGTTGCCCTAGCAACTGAGACGAGTCTTCGAGAGAATACCCACACTGTTTAGCATTGACACAGGAATGCCCAAGCAGTCCAAGAGCAAAGCCAAAGTCTGGGATTCTGCACATGCCATGCCCACAGCCTGTGTGCCCAAGTTTGCAGTGGAACTGTAATGTGCCTCTGGTGAGCCACTTTCATCTGAGATTTTTCAATGCTTAACAATACGATTATTTTTTAGAGGGCCCAAATGGTACTCCTTACTGCCAGCACAAGCCCCTAATGGCAAGCTGCTTGTCCAAAGGGCAGGATTGCCAGTTCGTAACTGGGAAAAGCTACCTAATACGTGCTGTTATTTTCCTCCAGCTCAATGTCAGAGAGGTTTGATCCATTTCCATTTAACAATCAGCCAGGAGCACACTCTCAGCATGGTGAACTCAGTGTAAACAGGGAAAAAGTGGCCACATTGTAAGAACTGGATCCTGTAGTGGGAAGCATCAGGTAACCCTGCTGCCTGCTCTGCTGGGAATATATGGAACCAGAACCACTGCCTACTCTGCCTGCACGCTGGAACCCGACCTCCCATGCGTTCTAAGTACTCTTCTGTATCTTTTCCAAAAATGTATTTGAAATTATTATTGATTTTGTCATTTGGCTTTAGGGTTACATTCTCCTCACATATCAAACTCCACTCCATGGAAATTTTCAAAAACTAAGAGCTAGAGAGACCAGTGTACAGATATTGGTCTGTCCTAGTTAAAAAGACTAAAAGTGTGTTATTTCCCCTTATGTAAGATAGCATCAAATTGACTTTGTTTCCATTCCCCAAAATATTACTGAGGACAGCAGTATACTCTCTCTCAGTATTTTGAGCTCAATTTAACTGCTATATTGCATTAAATGATGTGCAATGATGTAACCCTAAACGCAAAAGAATTCACATTTGGTAAAAAAAAAATCTCTTTGCTGCCTTCTCCAAATAGAACTTTTCTTTTTAGCTTGGAACGAACTAGGAAAACCAAACATCCCCATGTGGTGAGAAAATTTCAAGGTGTGTATTAAAAGAAAAATCTTATGTTACTCATCAAAAACTAATAGATGGGACAGGAGAAAAAAACTAAGCTATGAAGCTGAGACTCCAACAATTAGCAAATATGGAAAATCATCTATTACAGTGCTTGCAAAAGACTCACTACAGGCTAAAAGAGAAAAACATGCATTTCGTATTTCCAGACTGGAATATATTAAATTTCATTTGAAGCAAATTATTTACAGCAATAAAATTCCCCAGCAAATTAAAATAACACACACATACCTTGAAACAAATGCATCATGATCAGAACTACTGAAGATGTTATCTCTTTCTGTCTTAAGAGTGTAATGTTTTCTTACCATATGAAAGATTTTGTGTAAGCATTGTAACAGCTGTACAGTTTAAAACTGCAGGAATGAAGCTTGCTTGCAGTAAATAAAATACTCAGGTATTTACCCCTGCTGCATTTACCTTTCACTTAACATAATTAAAGAGAACTGTGTCATATGGAAAACACATGGAACTAGAATTCATGAACTATTCCTACATTGTGTAGGTTCTTCTGTCACATTTGTCATAGGATGGTCTCAGGTCCTCCAGGATGAAACAAGGTGACAAGCATCTGTCACATCTTTGCTCACTCAGCTTCTCTCCCCAGAAATGTGTACGGTGTGGGAGGGAGAAGGATGTCTGTTCTATATACGTGTCTTGTAAAAAAAGATACTATGGTTTGCAAAGGACCTTATTCCTGTAAAAGTCACTGAGCAGCCTGCCCCAGCCAAGTTCTGTCTCCTACCCAAGTGATTATTTTGTGCAGGAACAGTCCTGTTGTGCTAGAAAAGCCTAGCTATTGGCAAAGGTATTAATCGTTACATTTTGCTCCGTTTCTAAAATACTTTGTACTTGAAAGTGTCTACCACCCTCAGCTGAGCACCCCTTCCCATTACTGGGGGAATATTACCTTCTAGGGGAGATAGATATTTTCATCTCATCACCTCTACCAGTTACTTTTATCTGCTTTAGAAAACACATCTTTTAGTCTGGATTCTACACCTGGTACTTTGATTGGGAAGCCAAGCAAGACCCCTAACCCGACTTAACTACAAGTGTACGTACCATTGAAATCCCCACAACTTAAAGAACCACTTGGGTGTAATCCATAACTCTTTTGTAAAATGCTTACAGAATGAAAGGTGCTATCTAAGTATCTAAGAATTATTACTCAGTGCATGGAAAAATGTTTATGTTTCTACAGGACAAGGCTGTGTCAGGAAGTGGTATGGCATTAGTGAATAAGACTCTAGGAAAAGGAACTGCATACTGTTACATGTATACATTTAATAAAGGCTGAATGTGACAATTAAGAAAGGTCAGTACCCTTGAGGAAGCAGGACAGACAGACAGGGAGAGGTGGAAGTAGTTATTTTTGCATTAAGGAAACACACTAAGATATTCCTTGTCTTTATCTGCTGTCAAGAGATGTTTTTTGTGCAACAAAAATACCTTTAACCTTTTAAAAGCATCACACAAACACATTCAATTAATTTCTGTGTCCAGAAAGAAGGCACCAAGCATCTGTTTATTACTGTAACTTTTCTACTCCTGCCATAAAAGAATTCTAAAAGTTATCAACCTTTATAGAAATGCCTGACACTATTTCTTCCCACTATTATTCTATATATATACTATATCACACTACCAAACCAGGCATAGAAATATTCATGAGTTCTTTCATGTGGGTCCTCATCTGGTGAGGCTGAAGGCACAGAACTATTTTACAAAGGGGAACTGGGATGTAAAGCTGCTCTCTGAACACAGGAGAAAATTCACCCTGAGCAAAGGGCCAGAACAATGCCTATACATCAGTTCAGACTCAGTTAAGCCTTAAAATAGGATTTAATCATGAATTTTATGATCCGCTGGTTATCCACTGGTCTTGTCATAGTGCAGCTTTTCTTCTTTACCCTCAGCACCTTTCCAAGAAAGACAGGAAAACCAGACTGTAACAAAAACTTCTGCAGCAGCACACTTCATAATAATCCTGAACCAGCTGCTTTATTCAGTTACATGATACAATGTCTAAAGCATCCTTATAATTTGTACACTGTACTCAAATGCACCAAGCACATGCTTTGCATTCGCATTTGGTTCTTTCCAATTTAATGCCGCACTTTTGCATTTTTCATAACCAAATTCCTCCTCCTCCAACAACAACAAAAAAAAAAGGGCACAATTATGTGTGTTTTACCTTATTACAATTTTTAGCAACTTGGCAAAGAGCACTGCTTGACATACTGTCTTTATCTGGCATTCCTAGAAAAAGAATAGAGAAAATAAATAAATGCTGCAAATTCTTTAAGTAACAGTGAAGATGTTTTTGATAGAATAGGCAATTTGAAGGTTCAATACTTTGATAACATACACATTAATCTATGATTTTTAAAGAGAAAAACAGATTTATTCAGAAGAAAGTTTTCTCTTGTGGACACGAAAGAGACAAAAAGCTAATAGGTGTAAATACTATAAACAGCTTGCTAAACATAGTACTCTTCCCACAACTTAATACCTGAAGCATATATACAGGAATTACTTATACTTTTTCACTGAACATTATCTGTGTCTTGGTACCTGGAAGTCAAATGTGACATTGAGTTTGCACTAACTAGCATTGCTATGCTATGCTATTGTTCTGCAAATAGAACATATTGAACATACAGCATATGGCAAAAAATTTGCAGATTCAACTGCTAGCTATCAGATACTGTCCTGGTTGGCATCTAAATAACCCCTGGCAAATAAATAAAAGTACCTTGACTTACGTAAGTGATGAATTCCAAAGGCTGCCCTCAGATTCATGTCTACAGCACTATCCCACAGCTTGACAGGTTCTCATGAGGCAGAGACATACCCAAACTTACTTAGCTATCTAATGAAGGTCAGAGAGCAGCAGAATTACTGCAAACTGTCTGCTCAAGCACTAATCTAGATTCTCAAGCAAGTTATGTAGCACATCCTAACTAAAAAAACTGAGAGAGCTTCTTATTTTTATTTTACTAGCAGGACTCATGGCCATGTTCCACGGAATTAATGTAACACCCATAACTAGCTAAATGTTACATGACATCATACAGTATGCTTTAGTCAACAGGCCTGGCTTACAGTGCAGATTTTTGTACAGCTCCATGTACACTTGTATACAGTGGGGAAGCCAGTTAGGCAAGCTCCAAATTGTTTGCTGCTACCTGCAGTATTAATATAGTTCTAATAGCAAATTGAAATTGTTTAAATTCCAACATGCAAAACCAGAGGACTTTCATCTTCCTTTCTTCCCTTTTCTCTTTTCTTCTACCATCTGATGTCTAATGTCTCATACTTACTGTCATTGTTGGAGCCAGTTTCCATAACACCATAAGGAGGAGTGAGAAGTCCAGACATATACTGTCGATATTTCTGAAAGACAGTGATGGCACATTCAGTCAGGTATAGACGTATAAAGCCATTCAAGGGAATACGTGCTACATACGTGAGGCAATGAAACCTGTCTTCACTCTTAACACGAAAAGGTCTGCTTTCTTGACTTGAGCACACTGGCTTTGTTTTGTCAAAACTTGTGCTAAAACAGCTCCCTCTTTCATCTTCCCCAAAGCATGACTTTAAGGGTTCTAATAAATCGGTGTTTTACTCAGTTCTGTGATTTCCCATAAAGGCTGTTTCAAAGCTCACGTGAAATTACACTAGTTATCTGAACTCAAACTAGAAAGCTTCTTTATTGTAGGGATGGAGAAAGAGTGTTAACTAAGGATTCATAAGAATGCTGTACCACAACAGATTTGGTGTCAGATTTGAAATATACAGGATTTAGTGTGAAAACTCTAAACATTTATTTCCAAGACACTAAGTTTGGTTTTCAGAAACTACAAGGCTATGAAATGCACAAACCAAATACCTCATATTATGTACCTCCTCATACAAAAACTGTATTAGCAGATGAGACTTGGCAACTACAAAAATAACGTTCCTTGTCCCACTGTAAACTACACAATTTTAAGAGATGTCAGTAACTGGTATTTTTCTTCAATGAAGGCTGGTGACATGATCAATAAAGTTCAAAGCTATGCTTATGGTTTAAGAAATTCACAGATGCTACAAAAATAACACCAAAGGGAAAAGGAAATGTCTTTCTATGAAATACAAATCATTCAATGAATAAGAGACACAGTTTTGTTTCCAATCACAATGTATTACTGTCATGCGTAAGGGTAAACAATTTTAATTCCCTTTTGGAACTGCCAGAAAACAAGCTTGTGCAACAGGGATGCTGATATTCAGTGTAAATAAAATGTGCCATGCAGTCCTCAGGGTGTGCAATGAGCTGAACCTGAACAATCACCCAGCTGAAATTCATGTAGGTTTCAACTAAGCACAGATAATAACTGGGACAGAAAATGTCCATTATAGTGCAATTTTAATTTAAAAGTTTTATCCTTTGCTCTATAGAGTTGTTTGGATGTATTCACTTTTAAAATGTTGTCTGCTGAATTTTAACAATGCTTGAATTATCCTTTTAACATTTCTTTTTCTTGGAAATGGAGATGAAAATATCATCAATTCTAGCACTAAAGACTGAATGTCTTGCATTCTAAACAATAACAAAAGCTACAAAGATTACATTAATCTTAACAATCCAATCCTATTTTTAGACAAGCTATTACATCCTAAAGCTTAGTAACATATTATTTAAATCTCACCCATAATCCAGCTGAATACTCATAGAAGCAAATCTATGTTATATCCCTGGTCAGTCACACACACAAAAAAAAGCTACTTCATTTGGGGATAAAACACTTCCATTTTCTTTCCCAAACCATTCACTTTGCCATACTCTGCATCTAGTCCTATGTCTGGAACTCAGTGAGATGAAGAACATGAAAAATAATTATTTTTTTTCCATTCAACTAGTAAATCACATACACAAACCAAGGGGAAAACTCATTTTAGTTGGCCAAATGAAAAAAATGGAAGTGTGTCCCAAGGGGTTGAAATAACACTTCATTCAAATAGCAGATAAATGTTTTGTTTCACCTTCTACTGAATTTGGTCTTGAAATGTTATTTTTAGATGGAAAATTGGAATGTTTCATTTGGGATAAGATAAATACAAATTGTATAGGGTGTTTTTCTTGTCTTCTTCCTCACCATTCAGCTGATACTTTTGTTCTGTTTTTCCCAAAATAGCATTTTCCCAGAAAAACATTATTAGTCCACATTTAATCTACCTTTAAAGGAATTTGAATTGCAGGAAGACAGTAATTTTCTCTTTCATTTCCTATACCACATCCACAGTCATCATAAACTACATGGCAGTTTCCTTCTGATTAATTCTCTAATATTTTTCCTGATTATTCTTCTTCTGAGACAAAAGATAGAACACACCACATAATTTCCAAAAGATTTGAGGGCTCAGCTTCAGAAAAAAACTATTGGTAGAGTAAGCCAGAATCACATACACAACTTCAGAGAGGACATCTAATCCCACTCAGTCCCACCTTATGCTCAGGATGCCAAAGCTCACTGGGAACAAAAACATAGATTGCCAAGGATGTCAACTCTGTCATCTTCTGCACGAAGGTCCCACCCTGCCATGGGACAAAGTCTACTCATGAGTCTGATACAGCAAGCCCTGTGAGCAGTGGTGCCTGTGAAGGACTTCAGGCAGCACTACCAGAAGAGGAATTAATTCAAAGCATGGTTTGCTCAGAAAGCTCAGTTGTTCAGACTCCTCCAGGCCACCTCTGCATAAATGAAGCTTCCTTCCATACCTGGGTATCTGAGGAGAAGACGGGTATGACTGCCCACACATGGTCTTTTGTGAAGGTGTCTCAGTGGGGTGTAGGCTGACATGGAAGATATAATTTATGCCTAAAATTGTGCTACCTCATCAGACAAATTAAATGTAAAGGAAAAATTATTTGTCAAGGAGTCAGGGAAACACTGTTTGCTGGGAAACCTAAAGCATGCAATAAAAGAACTAAGTAACTGCATAAAGATTCTCAAGTATCATATGGAGTAATGAAATTCCAGGCATGAGATCTCTGAAACATGAGATAATGAAGCCTATCTTGTTACCATAATGTCTGGAAATGAAAATAAAATGCAGGAAATTAAACTGTAATCATAGGTGGTATCACAGAATGATTTTAAATGCTCAAGATTAACAGACTAAATATTTACAAAGCACTTCTGAAAATGTATTCCACAAGTGGTATGAAGTATGCAAAGGCTTTTCTTGTGAAAGACAGCAACAGTTATCAAATCATCATAGGCTTGTTTATCACCAGAAGTCTTCAAGTTCTGTAAATCTGACATGACAGCAGTTTTTAAAACTACACTCAGTGACCTATTCACTCTGTCTTCAGATTTCTACCAGTTTATAAACTCTATCATGCAACAGCTTAAAGAACAGACACTTCCTGCATCTAATCTGACAGCACAAGTAATAAAGACAGTATTTTTTTTCCAGTTGCTGACTGCCTCATATCCATGCAGTGGTGAAAATTAACACATTTTGACCTTTTCAACTACTGCCATAGCCTAAAGCAAAGAACAGTGCTGACAAGGAACAGTTGGGGATAGGAGAAAAGGAGGAAACAGAATCACATGCTTGCTTTACTGGGAAGGTGCTGTGAGGGAATTTTCATACCAATCGTTTTTAAGGCCACTCATTGTCAGGCTTTTCAGTGTGTTTCTTTACATGCTCTTATTAGACTTTGTTTGCAATTAGCTGCAGTTACAACTACAATAGGTTTTCTTCTACTCTGTGAACATAATTGGATATATTTTGATATGCTAATACTTAGAAAGGCAATTACTATTATTCTGATGCAAGCTATCTCTTAATTCCTAAAAAATGCTTCTAGTGTACATAAGGTATATAAAATACATCTTTGTGGTTAGTCCCCTCTTTTCTGCTGCAAGTAGTGAAGACCTAATACCTGTCCAAAGCGGCAAAAAAGAGATATTTAAAATACAAAAACTCCAAAATAAGCCAGATACATGTGAAAAAAAAGAGATGAGCCTTTGTTGTTCACGTGCATTGCATAGCACAACCCCAGCACTCTAATGGGAAAGGCTCAGGACTGATGAAGGGAAGACCTCCTGGGAACAAAGAATTGAACACAGGCTCCACACCAAGTGCAGCAGTTCTGCAGTGGGCAAAGAATTCTTAGGGGCTTTGTAATAAGGAATCAGTAGTGATGGTTTGTAGCACTAGAGAGTCAGGATTCTGATGCTTCCCCATGCCAAGGTGAACCTTCACATGGCCGCATACCAGGAATTAGTGCTTTGTAACACTGGAGAAAGTTTTGTAGACAACAACAGTTGCTTGGTTGAATACTCTTCCTCCTTCTCTTTCTTCCCCACTCACTATCTCCATCCACAGTGTCATTTGTCACCAGATGCATTTCTGCTGTCTCCTGTTTGCCTACCACTAACTAGCAGCAGAGAAGGTGAGAAGGCAGGTCATTACTTGCAAGCTTGGGAGTAACATAAAATAAGTCATTTCAGTTGTATAAGTCCTAGACCAACCATTAAGGTGATCTTTCCACACACATTTTTCAAAACCTAGAGTAACTATTTTATCAGATGCTCTTACTGTGACTATTACCTGAGTTCTGCAATACTCCTGTACTAGCTGTCCATTCTCCTGCAGTGGTTTCTCTTGGGGAATACATGCTGTAACTTAACAATGTGAGCCAGCTTCTCTATTTTCTTTTGACAATAAATAATTGATCACTGATGCTCTCAGTACAACTCTGTTCTTCCTCTAATTTGGCTGCACCAGTCATACCATTTTGGCAATGGACCACTTCCCTTGTGAGCATTACTCACAAGGGCGTCCCACTCCCCTTGTGCATTGTTTCTTCTCTTTTCTCCAGAACAACAAGGACAAAAGCCCTTGAATAAAAGGGCCCCTGAAAGAAAGGACCCTTGAGGATTTTTGGACCCTCTTTTCACCCATCACGCCAAGCAGAGATTGTTCACAGAATCCTGGCCTAATTCTGATTTCAGATACTGTCTTCTTGGTACACTTACAAAATACTAAGTGTATTTCTTCTAAGCAAGCTCAATCAGAAATTTCCATACATTTCAGGTCAATGTCACTTAACTGGCTATCACAAAAAGGACCTGATCCATGGCTGTTTAACACTACATAGGGAATCATTGTTTGAAGCTGGTGCTGTACTCTAGAACACCAAGTATCCTGCTTATTGCTAAATATTTGCCTTTGTCATTAGCAGAATACAAACATTCATTGTCACTGACAGTATAGGCAAAAGAACAGAATTGAGGTATTTCTAAAGGAAAGTATAAAGACAAATTAGGAAAATATAATGCTACAACAGCAAAAACATATTGCTATGCATTGTGGAAAAATAGAAAATAAACCATGTGAAGATCTTACCACTTACTGAACAGAGACAGACTGTTTTGTATACGTCAGTCTATCAAGCCATTAAAATGAGATAGACAAGGCCTGAAATAGCAGAAGTGAAGTACCATTTAGTCATATTCAGATCAAATAAATACAGGAAATGCCTGTACTGAAACTGCTGAATCCCGATCCCAGAATAGGTACAATTTATATAACAGCAGATGAATCTGCATCTTTCTCATTTATTTACCTATTTACTATCTTCTGAATGTTTCTGCATGACTCTATAATCAACTATGCTTTAGATTTTATTCCATCTTGTTGTTTTGGAGGCATATATTTTTCTGTCACATTCCCATTTAAATCAATTTATCGTGCTTGAAAAGCTCTGTGTGCAAAATCTGCTTTATCACAGAATCCCCTTGATATTTCGTCAAGAAGAAAAATGCACCCAGTTCTCTGAAATCATGCCAAATAGCAGACTTGGCTACCAGATAGAAACCTAAAGATAAGACTGCATTGCAAAAAATCAAATCCAAGGAAATTAGAGCATGAGCAGTGATTAAGCAAATTACACAGCCTATTCTGCTCCATCTAATTTAAATTTAGAAATGCCATCATGCAGGCCTCTGATTCTGTCTCCTAGAGAAATGTACTAAGGAAATGCACTTGGGTGGAGACAGGACTTGGCTGGGAGGGGTGGGAAAGACTGCATATTCTTAAAAGAGGGCAAAGAAAACATAAAAAGAACAAACACTCCATTTGATTTATGTGTTTTCTTTTACTACACTTGTGTAAACATACAATAGATAATATATTTACAAGAAGAAAATATAACAATTTAACTGCCTTTAACGTGAAGCTCAAGTTTTCAGAAGGCTGAAAAAGAGAATTATATATCTCCATATTTACTTATTCACAGTGATTTGTGTTGAGTATGTTCACTTTAAAATCAGATGATGATAACTGCCAGCAACAGTGCTTCAAGCTCAATATAAGATCATAAAATAAAGCTGTGTTCTCCTTTCCTCCTCTTTCATTAGGACTTGTAGGAGTGAGGCAGAAAATCACACCTTAGCTGGAATTGTCTGTGACAGAACAGAACCTCACCCCTTCTCAAACCGTTCTGTGACACCAACAATTGCAAACCTGCGTCTCTATTAGTAAAGCCAGCAGATGTCTCAAAAACAAAGAGTAGAATTACTAAGAAAAATATGCCATTTTAACATAATTTTTCTTACCACTACAGCCAACTTTTAAATTTACACTGACAGGACTTAGATTAAGCCAAGTCTGGAATCATGAGACATACACAAGAGGAAGAACATTTTCCTAAAGTTTCAGGTACAAAATACTTCCTTTTACCCTCAGACAGATCTGCTCTTTTAGGTGAGCTCAGTTTGGGTTCTTGCTGTGCAAGAAGACAGTGTACAAGGGAGATTAGACGTATAATATGAGACTCACAAATACTGTTCAGCTCCTCACCTGGGCAGCTAGAGGCTGCCTCCCACACTCTTTCATCTTTATGGTGTGTCCCTGACTGATCTTTATGAGTTTTCTGGAGCAGAGCTTCAGCTGAGACCAAAGGTCACACAAGAAAGATATTTGTTTGTAACATGCTATGACAGAATGGTAAATTCTGTAATTGTGGCAACATAAGTGCCTTGTTTCTGATCACACATCTTAGACTGCAGAGCAAGCAAAAAGCAAGGATTATGTATACTTGGTAAGTCAGAAGTCAGAAAGAATCTCTAAACCAAGCTACTGTTCCACCCTGAAAATACAGAAGGCCTGATACATATGACCAACATATCTTTGCATGAATATTGTTAAACAGATTTGAGCTGAGGAAATGCATGTGAAATTGGGTGTGTGCCACTAAGAGAAAAATTGGAACCCTCCCAGTGCAGGCTGTGCTCTGATAGTGAGTTGAAGTCATACTTCTCTATAGTGAAATTCTGTAAGGTCACCACAAGGTCTCTGCAGTAGTTAAGTCTTAAAAACAAGGTTTTAAGTGCAGCTTAAGTGACACATTTGCCTTATGATGACACTGCGCACAGCAGTGGCTTTATTAATTGTTATAAACAGCTTCTTTTCTTTAGTCCTATAATATATATTTTTGTAAGAAGATTTGAAGCAAACAAAGGAAAAGTAAACTGGTGAGCTGATCTGTAACTCTGCTTTTCATATTTACAACCTCTAAGCACAGAAGTACATTTGGTCTAGAATTTGTTTTCATCTGGAAGGAAAGTCTGGGTTAAATACTAATTCCTCTACAATCAATATAAACCTCTTAACTAGTTCAGTGGGGTCAATCTAACACTGCTTTTGCTTCTCACAGAAATACGCACACATCAACTTCCAATATTCATCTGATATCAAAGGCTTCCTTCTCATGGATAATTCCTCAGAGTGATTGTTTCTATTTGATTGTGCCTAACAATAATGAGGCTATTTAATAACTGTAAATAAGTAAAGATACAATTACTCCTATAACGTTAGCCTTTCTTCAAAGCTTTTTAAATATTATTTTGAGTACAGTGTGAGCTGCTTTAAAAGCAGTTTCTGCTGCTCACTCACATTGTTGAGAAATCAAAACAAGTACAATACAAAACACAATGTAAAGACTAAATAATCATATTTCAGGAAGTCTGACTGAACACACTCTATTCATTCCAGTGGATAGAAAAGAGTATATTCTGACAGAAAATCACTCACAGTCAGACTGATACCACTTCCCAGGACCTCAAACTACTTGGGCCGCCAATTCAGCCAGCAGTCAGTGCAATGTCACCACTGGAATTCCCTTGTCGGCATAAATCTCTCAGGGGTCCAGGTTGATCAGATCTGGAATCTCTTCCATGCACAATATAGTATAATAAATGCGGCCTGTGGTACTTCCTCACCAGAGTTCACAGTAATATTTCAGTTATTTGGTACCAGTGTTTCATTACATGACTTTACAGAGTTCTACTAGATATAACCAGATTCAAAGAGACACAGCTATTATTATTAAGCTTACACAGAAGGACTACACAACTGATGGTGATGATGATGGAAAACTGCAAACAACTCTAAGAGAAAGGGGGTTGCTGAAGACTCACTAACAGACCTTTAAACTTAGCCACATACTACGAATGTAACAACACAGTGGTTCTGTGAGTCAATTTGGCAAGGATATTCCACATCTGAGGGGCAATGAGAAAGGCTGATTCTTGCACTAAGACTCCTCCAGAAAAAAATTTGCCAAGTACAAGCATCCAAAACCTGTCAGTACAAATGTCCAAGTCCTGACCTTGAGGGGGAGAGACAGCTTCTGTCAAACTGGCTAAAAGATGCTTTCAGTGAAGTATCTGTGGCACTTAGGCTGTCATTCTGAAAGACCTGGCTTTTAAAAGTATATTCCAAAACTTCTATTTGTTTCAAAAAGTTATCTATTTGACAGTAAACTCACTAGGAACTGAGATAATTTTCTGAATTTTATATTTCCATTCTACTGGAGCAAACAGCCATTTCTTCTGGGTATCCCCTCACATGTGGCTAAAAGTAATTTCATCAGCATCTTGGAATCTCAGCCTACTCCACTAGATAGATAGGTTTCATAAAGTCAGGGCATACAGTAATAGAATCTCAACTGTGAAAGTAAAATATCTTTCTAGTCCCATGCTTTCAATTGTCCACTTTTTAGATATGTTTGTATTTCCTGCTCATTCCTTAAAGAATCACATTTTATTTGTTTATTTCAAGGATGAAAAAAGGTATTAAATACACCAGGCTATGCTGGAGAGGCCTCACCACTGGCTTCTCATGAGCCCTGGCTGTTCTTGTTCTCAACCAATTGGAAATTATGTATTACAAGGAGTAATATTTACACAATGCAAACATCAATACTAGATAAATACACTGTTCTTACATGGAGAGCAAACTAACCTGGTTTTCAGAAGAGGAGGAAAAAAATAACAGTGCATGATATTACTGCACTATCATTTTAAGTAATTTATGTAGATTACCATATGAAGACAAATGGATTGTTTAAGACTTATGTTGCAGATTTTGAAAATTCAACAAGGGCAATACAAAATTCTTTTCAAAAAGCCTTGAATGGAGGACGCAGTAAATAATCCTGTCTCTGGCTGTGCTGTGGCAGCTGAGAGGAGAGAGCATCTTGTCCACTCATCTTTCTTTCCATTTTTTTTACACTGAAATTTCTCTGATGATTTTGCCAACCTTCTCATTAAAAGCATACCAAAACAAACTTTGATTGTTGTTTGTGTTATAATTGTGGCCACAATGTGCCAACCTCCTTGACTCAGGCATGGGTACAAAGACCCCATTCTGCTGGTTTACTTTCCTAACAAACTGCAAACACTTTGACTGGCAGGAAGTTTCCCTGTTGTCTTCACAGAAACTCTTTTGATTTCAGTCAAAAAAAATCAGCCAAATTTGGGATAGGGTTCAAACCCAGTCCTACAAGTTAAATAAAAATTAGTGATATGAGAGAAATCTCAAATATACTGGAATATACTAGAGGAAAAGAGAGAAGCACTCTAGTCATCCACTTCACTGGGTAGCAGCCAGCTGAGAAGACTGTACACACATTTCAGCTGGCTAATGCTCACAGGTATAACTACAAACACCATATACATTGTCTACCATCAAACAGATACATCCTGGAAGTTATGGTAGTATTGGTGGCAGGAAAGAGCAAAATGGAAAGGAAATAAGCCTCTTCAGTCCTTTCACTTTTCAATCATTTTCACTGGCTATGATTATAGCCATTGCAATTACATTTCTTATAATTAGCAATTCATTTAAGTATTTTCATTAAGACCATGCACAGATACCCTAAAGTTACAATTTTTTAAGTTTTTGTAGACACCAGCATTGAAGGTGCTAAGCCCCTGAAAGAACCAGCTCTGGCTGGGAATGCACTGCTATCGCCTGCTGTTACCATGGTGGAAAATATACCTGAGCATTCTTATGCACTGTTGACAGAAGAAAGGCAGGTTTTATTGAGAAGTAATCTGCTATATTTCACCCCTTTTTTGACAGCAAGAAAAATTATTAATTCTTAAAGCAATGTATTGCTATACTGGGACAAGACTTTCATCCCTCTAGAAGACAAGATGAGGTCACTGGTAATACTAGAGGTAGAAGACGCCTTAATTGAAGGGCTACCAAATTTGCAACATCCTACACTTCAGTCTATTTTTGTAGGACTCTTTCTCTGCAGTGCAGCAAGACAGACAAAGCTTGTTATTGTCACTTTGGTACTGTGCATCCACTCACCATTCAAAGAAAGTCTTTATATAGAATATACATGAAAATAAGCTACAGCATGAGTCACACTGCAAGAGTCCATGGTTCTTGAGGGTTATGAGGCACCAGAGAAATCAAATGACTTGCATATGAGAACAAGGCATTATCCACCATGCCACAAGTGTAATTACAGAACAGTCTTTCTAAGAAAGATTTCATTAAAAGAGAGAAAAAGCTGCCTTCTCATCTAAATCCATTTCACGTAATTCTGGTACTTTACAACCTTAAAACCTTATTAGAGAGAACTTTTGCAAACCATATTGTAATAAAAATCAAACACATTGAAAACAAAGCAAGAATATTTTTTCCATTTAATAATTTTTTTTCATGTGGTAACTGCTGTTTATCCAATCTGTTTTCCTTTAATAGTACTGAGGGGGATTCAGTGTTATAGAATGAGGAAGCTGTACATGTATGCCTAACCTATTCAACTGGCTAGTTTTCATTTTAGAGGTATTTCCCTACATACTGCTAGCTCTTTGTCTAGGAAACATCACAGAATATAATTTTAGCCTTATATTGTCTCTCAAGTTTTATAAACTTCAAACCTCTGAAAATCTTCCTATCTCTTAAGTAAGATAGGCACTGTTACCTCTCTTTTGTACACGGTTTCATTTGCATATCTCCTATGGAGTTAAAGTTCATTATATACACCTGTGTTGGAATGGATCCCCAGCTGACATCAATTAACAGTTTCCCTGGCTTCAGCAAAACTGATTTGTACTTGCTGATCTGTTCTAATAGCACTAATGATCATCCATCTTCCCATAGGAAGGCCTATTGTCCACTACTATTGAAGACTAGATCTCAGGAGATCATGCCATATTCCCAAGGATGTCAATCACTCACCATAGCTGATTCTTCAAATAAAACCTGTTCAAACTGGGAAATGTCATGTCTGAGTAAACTGTAGGCTTTAGAAGATTCCCTGCTCATTTCTGCAATGGGAAAATTCATCCCTGGGAAGGGCTACATGCAGACAGCCTACATCCCAGCTGTGCCCCGGCCTTTTTCTAGTCCCAGGCTCTGTTTCATCACCTTCCCCATAGGGAACATGGATATGTGCAGGACTTAAAAGGTGCCCAACACAACCTTCATGCTACAGACGAATTATATAACAATTTCAGAAACTGGTTTCAGCTCTAAACTTCAGAAAATCATAGTAGGTTTCAAAAGCAGTAAACAAAAACTCTCTGAAATAGGAATTATATATTCTTGTCACGGAAAACACCTGGTCGTGTTTTATCATGGCAAGATCACAAAGTTCTCACATCACTGGTATCACATAAGTTTAGCAAACTTGACAGGTATTACAGATCTGACATGATTAGGAAAAGGAGTGTAAACAGGCCTGCAGACCTGCTGGATGACTGCACTGCCCAGTGAGTGTCAGCAGCACTAGTGTCAGATAGACCTAATCCTTCCTGCAAACAGAAACACATGGGAAAATCCAGACCAGAGGAAAATGTACTAGCACGTGAATACTGGAAAGAGAATTATTTGTCAACAATAGTGTGGATAAAATCTGATATCCTAAAAAGGAAAATTACTGCAAGTGTCCAAAGGTGCCTTTTTAATAAAGTGAGCAAAAAAGAGCAGATGTAACCAGGACGCCAAGCCAGAACAGTGCTGCCAGCACAGACCTGTTGATTTGCACTGCCACAAAACAGAAACTAAGGGTCTGATGCACCAATGTGTTATTCCAGTTTCAGGCCAGTGTGACTTCTTTCCAAGAGATGTAAAACTCAAGTAACGCTTTATATCAGGTTAGTTACAGCCACAGAGATGTAATTTAGGAGGTGTTTCCATAGTGTATACTAGTAGCAGCAGATAATGGTGGCCAGAAAAGCTGTTTGCAGCTACCAGAAGATGAAAGCTAAAAGTGACAAGACTTTGTACTCAACTGACACTCCTTTTGTTGGAGCAGCAGTCCCAGCAGAGTTGATTGCCTTTTCTCTAACTTTCAGAGTTATTTTATCTAGATCTTTCACCATAGCCCTAAACAGTACAAAGAACAGTAACACGCATGCATATAACAACTCCTAAAGAGGCTCTGACTAGTAGAAAAAGCTACAAAGAGCCTGATCCAAATCATCTCTGAATTTATCACTGTTTTAGAAGTTTCTGAAAGATAAAAGATGTATCCCCCTAGAACTGTAATTCTCAGTGTCATCTATTAGGTATTGCTTACTAATGAGAATTAATAGTATGTTTGATGTGTTCCTTTATGATTCTCTTCTCACGCCTTGCAGCAGCATGGTCAAACCTCAGCAGCTGTGGTGTCCAGAGGCCAGCTTTGTGGTGGTCCCCTGCCATGCAGCCCAGGCTATATGCTCTTCCTGCATGGACAGGTGGCAGAGCTCAGTTTGCAGACACTGAAACAGCCTGATGGGCAGCAGAGGACACTTGGCTATTAAGAAGCATGGTGGCCAACCAACTGCTCCTCAGTACTGGACAGGAAAAAGCTGTAGGCCAAACAGAAAGAATCTGCAGGCCAGGGAGGGCCAGATGGGCACCAGGGATATCTATGAGAGACTCTTTAACTTGAGCTCTGTAATCAGTGCATCACCATGCTTATGAACACAGTCCAGCAGAATTCTACTCAATTAAATGCTTAGTGTTAGTAAAATGCTTCAAGATATGTAGATTAAGGATCCCATATATTTGCTAAACAAAATAATACTATTCTGACATTGCATTCCTTCAGGGACAGGGACGTACTACAGTACATAATCAGTCTGATATCTCTTTATATATAGATCATTAGAGCTCTCCTGAGATTCCCATCAGTGTCAGTAATTGTGTGTACAAAGAACTACTCATTTCATTTTCTTACAATACAAAACCCTCTGCATCTATCCACAATGATTATATATTCAGTACAATCCCTTTAATGTCAGTACATCAACTGTGTTTGAGTTGAGATTTCGCATTCATCATCACATTCAAGCAAGTTTTGTCTTGCCCTCTCATCTCCCATACTTGATCTATTTCTTTACACTTGGCATGTCTAGAAACCTCTCCCAGCTAGGTTTTAAAAGTAGATTCTTCTCTCTGTTCAATAAGCAAGAGAACAGTATATAATTTCCTGTTTTATGTACAACATCTGGCACTGTAGAAAGAACCACTGCAAATCTTAGCAAGGAAGCAGAAAACAATAGCTGAAAATCCTCCTGTATGGAAAACGGCTCTGCAGTACTGGCTATAAAACCTATTGCATATTATATGAAAGGTTAGCAGATTTCCTGGCAGAATATAGTAAAGTACATGGGATTTGATTGCTGTATAGGAACAGAGCATGCAAAAGAGAGAGGGCTTCCATCAAACACTAAATATGAACCTCAATCTGCTTTTCTCCACACCAAAAAAAAAAAAAAAAATTGTCAAGAGAAATCTGGCAGGAGTCTATGCTTTCTAATGTTAATATTTTGAGTGATAGCCTACACAAAGCATCTGCAACAATCTTCCCTATTTAACTGGCAAACAAACCGAGGGTACATAATTTCCCAAAGGACCAAAATTACTTAAACATTACTTAAACCACTCCACATTTACAGCAAAGACTCGGGCATTTCAGAAACTACACAGCACTGATGTTCAGTGACTCCAGGGATGGAATTTAAAGATATTTAAGCATTCAAAAGCACGGTTATCTAGGTTATCTAATAAGTGCTGTGCCTCTTAACAATCCCACTAGAAACATATGACAACTTGGGGCTTCCATGTGAGGTTATGAACTCATATCTTTACCAAGCCTGTAACTCCAAAAAGATGGTTATTAAATGAAGATGACCCTCTATTCCAAAGCAGTCTTAAAAAGGGGAACCATGACAGTGAAGTTCACCTTTGCAATGACAGTACATGACAAGGGCAAGCAACTGCCAGCTGCAACTGGGCCAGGAGTGATCTTACAGCAGCATTTGAAGCTTCATTCCATTGACCAAGGTATTTCACTCGGTTGTTCAAGCAGAAGGCAGACTGCCTGAATCACAGGCCCAGTAAGGTAAGAAGAAAACTTGTTTCCCTGGTTGCACACTGGTAGACAACCCTTCCTTGTGGACTCTACAGAACAAAAGTAGGATGAGAAGGCATTTTTCTTCCAGTGATTTTTAATTGCTTGAATTTCCCCTGTTAATAAAGCAATGTTGCTTTCCAAACCTTTCCATAAAATTCTAGCTCTTCAGTCCTTTGTCAACACTCATCTGTCACATGTACCTTAAAGATGTGAAGTCTTCAGGAGGAGTCTGGGAAAGAAGTATCTGAGGTTTTGTCAATAACTGAAGCCAGAACCAGTCCTTGGAGCATAAATAACTGTCAGGTTGTTTTACAGCCCATCTGCAGAAGCACTGCCAAACTAGGAAACAAATACCTACAAAACTCTGTCTTACACATTTGTGGAGATAATAGCCAAAATTAACTTGGAATGTTGCCATGCACTTACATAAGGTCACACCATGATGTGGTTACTTGTCGGTACTGATATTTATTCAAGTGAAATAAAGTGCTATTCATGAGCTAAAAGCCAATGCAATGTTTTATTCAGAATTAAAATGCTTTTTCCGAAGAGGGTGGCTTTTCCAAAGTGGTAAGTGCTGGGCCAGTTCTGTTTCTTTAATGTCAGAGGCAGCTTCTGAAAGAGCAGCCCTGACTTCAACCATTATGCTGGGCTGTCCAGGGCAACTCCAGTCTGGCAAGCCAGCACTGTCTCTCCTCGGGAGACCAATATGGCTAAGAGTAAGTGAGCAAGCTCAAAAGGCACAAAAACAGGAGCTTGAGTGCAAGGGTAACTAGGGATTGACAAGGCTTTCCTGGATATCTGGAAAATCCTTTCCCATTGCGAGTAAGTTGTGGGAAAGCTGGAGAATCTGCAATGATAAACTACATTTCAGAAGTGTTCTGCACCAAGGATGGCTAAGACCATCAGTGACAGATCAGTAGGAATTTTAATTACAATTGCATTATAACTAAAAAATTTCTTGCCCAGCAGCATCACAGGGAGTATGTATTTCTCACAGGTCTCCATTCTGTCCAAATTTAGCACAACATATCTGGACTTTAAACACTTTGGTTAGACCAATAATTTAACCTACCATGTGCTTTTTTTTTCTGAATACATTTTCACTGAGCTATTGGTGCTGTTGCACAACATTACAATTTAAATTACAAGGGTACATGATACATATAGCTGATAGAGTACCAATTGCTAATATTAGAGACACTATTGCATATGTCTCACTACCACGCCTTATGACCAACCCTAGAAAGTTCTAGGAGGAGCAGCCCTACAAAGATGATGACAGCCAGTCCATAGTGTTTGGGACATTGCTACACAACAGTAAGGTGAGGCCAGACTCAAAACACTTCTGTGACATTTCAAAATCTATCTTGAAGATCACTGGAAAACCCAGTCCTGGCCCTTCTGTGTCCTCTTAAGAGGTGACAGAAATCATCAATATTAGTAAAACCAAAGGTACTGGCTAAAATCAGGAAGTTCTAAGAGTATAGTAGAATTAACTCACTGAGATTTTTACGTTAGGTAGATAAGTCATTGCAGCTTCACCTTTTTCTAACCATGAAACTATAAATAAAAGTTGAAACAAAACATTTCTTGAAAGGTACTTTTACCCCTAACATAGTAATTCCTACTCCAGCAAACATCTCACATGCTCAGAAGCTTCAATTAGGTACAACTCTATCTAATGTACTTTTCAAGGAGTTCAAGTCAGTAATGGATGTAGCTATTCATAATCACTCTCTTGTAACGCCCTTAGACTCACTTTCCTCCCTCCTGCAGTCTATCTTCCTCAGCATCTAATTACCTATATTCCCAGCTTTAAAACTTAGTAGGGCACTGATGATAATGACTGGCAACACATGATGTGACTCTGTTTATAAACCTCTTTTCTCAGAATTCCCTTTCTGAAGAACCACTGGAAATCCAGATTATATGCAAGCCCATGGTTGTTGGCCATGGTTCCACAACACAAAGCATTCAGCGCCAACAATGGCCTGTGCCCTGCCAGCTGCTGGCTCCTACTCATCTGCCCAACATGTCATCTTACTGGCCAGGTCTGCAAAGATTGGGAAGGGAGACCTACTGTGAACAGAGGTCACTGAACAAATCTGGGTCTTTTAGAAACTGCTGCACAGCCAAGAAAGAATACCCAGAAAGGACCGACAGTAACATGAGAAAATATCGACGTTTCTGCAGAGGAGTTAGACATTTACAAAAGTAACCAAAGCATACTACAAAACTCAAAAAAAAGCAACAGAGCACTTAGTTTTGCTTTCCAGTGTTACATTAAGTTGTTTTTACATCTTAGAAATAAAATTTTAGCAGCCTTTCAATGAAAATGAAGATGGACACTTACATACATACTGCATATATTCTTTTCCATACTGCATTTCAGAGTATCTCACTGAATCAATTTAATTAACATCAACCAGAAAAGAAAAATGTAACATGAAGGTGATTCAAGATCCATATACTCTTTCTTCTAATTAAAAGTAATGTCCTCTTTTCCACTGAAAGAAAAGCTCAAATGACAGCTGACTGCCACCTGCACTGAATTTGCATGCAATGTCTCATTGTCTCCAACTGTACAAAGATGAATATCCAGATTAATCAATCATTCCCATTTGTGTGTCTTCCAGATCATGGAGCATGTGAAAAAAAAATCATCTCTTAACTGCAGTTGCCAACTATAGTCCTTGGCCTGTCTACATGATTGGAAGAATCCATGTACAAGAGGTTGTCCACATATCTCACTTCTACCAAGCTTTCTAGTTTGAAAAAAAGTACTTTGGAGACAACAGTAGCCCTTTAGACTTTCTTATTTAATTTTAAAATATTTTCTGCTGTTCTGCTTTTATTAAAAAGTCAGCAGCCAGCTACTGAGAGAAGAAAATTAGTCAAAGACCTTCATAGGAGTCCCACACCGACACAAGAGACATACTCAAAGAGACAGTTTCTGGAGCCCCTTTGCGTACTATCTGAATTCTCATGAGCTGTTACATTTCCTTACATTACTTCCAGGTGCAAAGGTAGCAATATTAAACTCATACACACCAAATGGAACAGTCTCTTCTCTTTACACAGTGCTATCCAGACTTCCAAACTCAAAAGTAAAATTCAGATTCAAGTTATGCTTCCTTCCTTGTCCTGATACCCTATTCCATGGTATTTTTTCAGTAGACTAATACAGTGTTAAGTGTTCTCCTACTGTATCTAAGTAACTGTACAGTAAGTCCACCCATAATTTTCCCTCTCCATCCTGACTGTCCCTAGAGTCTTCCACAGAGCATATAGTAAGATCTAGATATTTGATTGTCTTTCTGATCCATCAGATTATTAAAATGGACAGGCATTGGGGCTCAAAGTCTTTTTGAGAGCAGATTTTATCAGCAGCCGTTCAGTGTAGTTCACAAAGAAAGCAGCAGGTAAATAGAGGCTGGCAAAAAGAACAGTGCAACAGCTCCACGGGTCACAAGTATAGCCACCACTAAGGTGACCCTACTGGGTTTTGAGGTGCAGTTGCCTAACTCAGGATCTGGAGTTTTATTCCATGATTTAAAGCATGTCCTCTTGTTTATTTCCAGAGAAGAATTTTAAACTGAATCTCTGGATGCAGGTAGGGATTTAGTCATCTTCATACTATCCCTAGGAATAAAAGTAGCAATGAATTTACCTAAAAATTATCCAACTCCTTGTCCTCCCCTGCAATTCCCCTTGAACCATTCACTGAATAATATGTCAAAAACCAGATAGCTCACAAGTTTGTCAGTCATTCATTTACAAAAAGACACAGGGCTCCCATTTTAATGCTGCAGTCACATTTTAATAAAATATTAATCTTTAGAGGTCTTTGAAGGGAGGAGATATACTCTGACAAGCCCATTCTTAAAATAACTTTTTTGCTTTAACAGTTAGCAGGTCAAACGAATATGCAGCAGGCAAGTCATGGATTAAATAGCACCTTCAGCAAATAGGACTCAGCAACATCAAGCAAGAGTGAGAAAGCACAAGCTGAGGGGGATAGGACAGTAAGCATGACATGCATTAACTTTTAAAGTTTGCTATTGTCCAATTGTTTTTGGATAGCGTGCATGACAGTGCAGGTCATCCACTGGAGCAGGCACCTTCAGACTAGGGGCTGCAATAGCTCAATGCCTCCTTGAAGCAGAAGTTCCATGAGGAAATGTGACTTGATCTAATTTTGGAATCTGGAAAAAAGACAAACATCAGGAAGGAAGTTTAAAAAAAGTTTAAGTCCTTTCAAAGAAAAAGGAAACTCAAACCAGATAAATTCAAATAGCAGTAAGTCAGCATCAAACTGCTGTGACATGTCTCTTTGAGAATGGCACATAAGGACTGCTTGTACCTCTCTGAAATATTTGAGTCAGGGAGCAGGAAGTCACTACTATCTTTTGATGGATTTAGCCCTATGGTTTCCAGTTGTCCCTGTATGTCCTGGTAGTACAGACCTTCATTTGTGCACCACACGCATTAAGCTCTGCTGTTAGGTGTTTCACAGAGTTCCATCACACTCCTTCCAGTTTCAGACACTCCTATCTGTAGAACAACCTTTGCAAGAGAAGGCTGGAATACTCCAGATCCCACAGATGATTAAAGCTAACAGACTGGAGATGTGACAAGAAAAAGAATCATAACAGAGGAAACTACTTCCAGGTTTCTGGGATAAAGACAAAAACCCCTAACTCCACATGAATTCTTCAGTACTGCGCATACACTGTCAGCAAGTACAATCCCCTGTGGGCTTCTGCAGGACTGCTCTGGCCAGTAGGGAGTACTTGATACGGCCTTACCCATAACTTTGTGGAACATCAGGACCAGATCACTCAGTTCCCCTGATTCAGCTGGTAAACACAATCTCTGAGTTCCAGTTGTAGGGGAGCAAATCCTCAGTATGCACTACAGTGGTTTAATTTATATTACTGGGTTTCACAGATGGGTGACGGATGCATGTTGACTTCACAATGACCCCAGAGAGCAAAGGTTTTCTCCCATTCTCACTTGACTCTCCTCTTCCTCCTTCCCTCCCTCCCAACCCTTTTTTTCTCTGACAGACCTGTAAACAGTACCGAATGTATTCTGAGCCAGTGAAACGGGGGGAAATGGGCGCAGCAAAGAGGACTACCACTTTCTCCATCCCTCATTTCTCCTCCTCCTGCACAGTGGCAAGCCAAACTGTAGCAGTAAAGTCAGAAGAAGGAAAAGGAACAACATACAGCATTTTTAAAACAGTCATTCTTAAATGTTTGAATTAGTAAACATAACTGAAAGGAAAAGAATTCCAACTAGTCTTTCTAAAATGAAAGTACATTAGTTCTAGGCTCTATTCCCTCTATGTGTATGAGATAGGCACAAGGGTCAATGACATTGAACATATAAGGGGGGGGAAGAATCCATATACCAACCTTTTACCATACACCATCACTAAACTGAAAGCACAACTTCTCCTATGAATACATTCCATAAATTTCAGACATTTTAGTATACCAAACAGCAGTCTATCCTAAGCCTCCTCTTTTGTTCTAACATGCCCCAACACTTCTGTGATCAGTCTTGAATTCATAAAGTAAACAAGGTCCAGCTGAGTAAACAATGAGTACAAATGCACCTTAGGATGTGGTTCTTTATCCTAAGTCACTCTCAAACAATCTCATACCCTGCTTCTTGGAATCAATGTAGTGCTGGAATTTCACATTTCAGCAACACAATCCATGTCTTTATCACAAGTGCCGATTATAGACAGTTCAGCTGCTTCTTCTCTTTTTAAAGCAATTTACCATTGCTCTCATACAGGCTAGGTGTTAACTCACCTATGTTTTCAGCTGAGTACAGTATCCCACACTTCCCGACCTGAGCTGCTACGCAGTACTGCTGTACAGTCTTTCAGGGAATGTAGAAGTGAAGCCCATCAGTAGTCATAGTTCTGCATTGCCAAAGTTCTGTGCAACCATGGTGCAGTCAGTCTGTTAATTTTCCCTCTGACATGTGCATGTCAGTGCTAAATCTCCGCATCTGTAAAACACTTTGGGATCCCTGACAAAGAAGGACTCTATGTAAAGGTCAGATGAATAACCTTCTTCTTGAGCAAAAACATTTTAGGATAATTTAAATAGACATGAAAGTCTAGCAATCTGGAAATTCTCACAGCTGCTGTTTGCTACCTAAACTCTGTGCTGCTTAGAGTCATGTGTGCCCACATGATCTGCTAAGCTGAGAGCTGGGGGCTGTCTCTTGCTCTTGAACTTTTTCCTCCTGCGCTTTAAGATCAGCCCAGCAATGCTTTTATTGTGTAGTGCCAAGTACATGCGCATACATGTAAAGGGCATATGACGGCAGTTGCTTTTGAATGGTTTATAATTTTTCTGTCTTTTATTAGCATTTCTTCAGGTATTGAAATAAATTAATTAAAATTTCAGGACTTTTTTCTTTTCAAAAACAATCCAAAAATTAGATGCATAGTTTTTGGTCCTTGGAACTTACACTGCACTTTGCCTTATATGGCAACTACAGAGTAAAGGAACCGCATGTTCAGTTTTCATTTTCTCTAGATATGAAAATACATATGCTGATTATACAGTATTTATCAATTTTGCTTTCCTGGGACTCAATATACAGAGCATACCTCATATAGACCATAATGTTTTCAAAAGTTATTTAAAGGCTTCCTGTGAGTGACAATCAAAACAGTGACTCTGTGGAAACACATGAAGCTTACATCTGAAACTCTATTCAACACTAGAGTGATGAGCATTTAGAAATATAAGTAATCATTACAAGAATAACATAACCCATTAAAGTCCATAGGTCAGTCAGCTTTCTATTTCTGTGCTGTAACAGGAACAGTGGCATCAGCATAGGGCATTACAGGAGAATTAATGACTAGCTGGAATTAATGGCCCTGGGGCTATGCCTGAGGCAATCAACTCCTCCCATCTACTCAGTAATCCCAAGAGATACTCTAGTCTTGTTTGGAACATTAATGTCCAGTTTTTTAATAAAATTCTTTCTGTGCAGGATTTTTGTGCTTAGATTATTTGGAGGACATTATGTACATATATGACTAAAAATATGGTCAATTAGGAAGAGCAGATTGGAGTGAAAAGCAGTATCGGTGCCTTCAACACTAAGGTCAGTGGGAATAAATGCTCTTAGATAATAAAGAATGCAAGCGGGCTTGTATTTTTGATCACTTGCTCTCTGTATATTTGAAGTGAGAGCTATACTGCATCACCAGCTCTCTGTTAGTCTTCCAGTGCTCCAGCTCCTTCAGAAAGACTATGCTTCACCCTTGCTCAATTGTCTTGTTTTGCAACACCTCACACCACTCCCACTGCTATCACTACTGCTCTAAACATGTCACAGAACCTTTTGGACAGGTGCTAGGCACTTTCAAGATTGGTTATAATGCATGTAAAACCAAGATAATAACCATTTTACTCACCATTGCCATGAAGTTATTAACATAACAGATCTGAATTGGGGGGGAGGGGAGGGGAAAGGAGGTGATACATCATATGTTACTTTATTCCTTGGCACAGTCTCTCTTCAGTTATGCTTTTTTATTCCTCACTCAAAAAACTCTCTTTGCAAACATTCATTGACTGCCTCTTGGCATAGTCAGCAAATACATTACAGACTGAGCAGTTACACATGCATAAAGAATTGACTGTTCTTCTCAGGTGAGCTCTGAAAAGGTCCCTTCCAATCTGTATATTCTCTTCCATAGAAAGGTTAATCCATTTGACTGAGGTGCAATCTGGAATGTTGCCATGCACCACAGAAGTAATTCTTGACATGACCAGCAGCAAATGTCTCTCTGACTGCTGAGCACTACATACTAACTCACAGCAAGCTCAGCTCCACATTTATATTCAAACACCCTCTAATAACATACAGCCTACCAATACAGTAGCAATCAGAAACACTGTCATCCCATGGTATAAAAAGCAACGTGTCTCATGTGTGTCTGAGCTTCCAGCTTGCTTACTTGCTTAACACTTTTGCTCAAATTCTCCATCAAATACATGCAAGGGCTTTCCGTCTGAAGCCTATGTGGTCCGTGCACGCAATTTAATTGGACAAAGTTTTGTTTCTTGTAGACAAAAGATTAAAATTTTCTTTATTATATTTAATTTTTTTAAGGTCCTGAAAAATATAACCTGTGTTTGTATGTTCCTTCAAAGACAAGGATCCAGTACTGGAACACAGTACTGACTGTAACAGCTAATTGATTCAAGTATCAATACCGCAAAAGTAGTAACAGACATAAACCAGGCATATTTGCCATCTTGCTGTTTCAGAATTGTCCACAGACTACTTTAATATTAGAGGAATAGATCTGTAACACAGTCCCTTCCACTGTAAAATGGAGCTGGCAACTTAATCACTGCTTATCATGGCCTGGGGAAAATTATGCATTTGTGTGCATAATTATCGATTTTCCGTAGCCTTTCACTGTCTGCAGATTTTTTGTTGTAGTGATGGTGATGCTACTGGGATGGTTAACTAATTTCCCCTCAAAAACAGATAAAAACTGAAATGACAGAGTTTCTGGCAAGAGATTTTCTGGCAGAGGAAGCAAAGTAGGAAATGCAGTTCCTGATATAAAACAGCCCACTCTGTCTCATCGGAGAGAAGGCCTGCTGCCTGGGTATTTCTCAGATGAAAAATTGCCAGGGTTTAAAACAGCTGAAGCTTTCCTGTTATGAGAATTATGTGCTTTACAGATCATGATAAATCCTGACTAAAATATGAAAGAGTCAGTGTTTCAAACTGTTCCTTTCCTTCATTTACAGTTCAGTGAGTGACTTGGATTACAGGGTCCTTTTTCGCTCAAACAGACTGAAAATATATATATATATTGCAGAAGTGGTGTTCAAGCACCGAACAAAAATTACAAGAAACGTTTCCCTGAAGGAATTACTCAGCCCCTCAAGAATTTTTTTTACATTACTCCTCATACCTTTCTTTCTGCCTCCTTCCTTCCTCCCACCACTCATCATCTGTCCAAGGAAAATAATGCCAGGTTATTCAATGGCCTTGTTATCACAAGAAGTTGTTATGCTACACTGGTAAGCTGAGAAATGGGGTTTGCTTGGTTTGTGGTGTAAAGTGCAACCTGAATCTCCACTACTTCTGCTGGGAAGTTCAGCTGGAGTCAATGAAAAACAAAACAGAGGCAGAAACTTGAACTTCTAAAATGAACACTGGCAGTCTAGTAGTGTGACTGGAAACAAAGAACAACTACCCATACTACTTTCCCAGCTCAAACTGGAAAGCTAACTGGGACATGACCCAAGTGTAGTATGAGAAGTCCCACTATACTTTTCTCATGGTCTTAATCACTGTCACTGATGTTAAAGCTGAATTCTACATTTTATTGCTCACTTTTCCTTTCAGTGATTGCTCCCTCCATCTTGTAGTTATTTGTTTAGATTTTTAGTGCATAAAAATCCTGGCAGTGGCACTGTGGGCTCTGAGCCATCTGAGCAATCTTCTTTAAATACACTAACACATCATCCATATGGTTATCCAATATGTAACTATTTATTTTCCAGGATAATCACAGAGGTAACAAAAACCATTAAAAGCTTCACAAAACTTCACAAAAGATTGTCACCCTAATTAGGAGCCTATGATTTTCACTGAACAGCAGAGTTTTAGCCATCAGTCTGCACCATTCCCTGTTTGAAAATACCTTCATTATTATAAGTGTCCCTTAAACAAGACAGAAAGATCAGATGAGTGGTTGTCCTTAGGAGCTACCTGTGTGAGATCACTGTTGTGTGTGCCCCAGCAGGGTCTGACATCATGCAGTTCACTATGTTCTGGAAGATATCCACTTCAGAGACAGTATTTAGCAGGGCTGGGAAGACTTATCTGAAAGCTAGAGGGAAAGATACAAAAAAAATTCTTTTCCAAGTATGATCTTCTGCCATAATAGCTTATAATTTTTTAATGGTTTACAACACAGGTTCTGAAATTTGGTCGGAGGCCCCAGTCAAGGTATAAATAGTTTGTTTTTCATATAAACTGTAATGGTTACTGTTTATTTTAGATTCAATTTACAGATAAATTTTTTTGTTCCTTCCAGAGATTCACTGTTTTCCTAGAAGACAATGATATTTGGATGAGAGTCCACTTCGCTGAGACAATTACAACATGTATTCTCTTCAAAGCTGTAGGAGGGCAAAGTTATATATCAGAATTTTCTAAGTGCACTTCTGGCGGTAACTGATAATGTGGAAGTACCTGACTTAATCCATGGCTACTTCATACACTGTAGCTTGTGAGCTAACATTTTAGGCTCCAAGTTCGTTGTGAGTATTCCAGACACAACTCAGTGGATGGATTAGTGATTATTGAACTTGGGGAAGAAATCAATGAGCTCTTAGGCCTGCAAGCATAAAGCAAGATGGAAGCTTTCCACGCATACTATAAAGACCTACAGTTCTTAGGTCTCTTGGGATACTTGCAAAATTGTGTCTCCTTTTATCAGAAGAGACTAAACCCAGAAAGGACAGGAGGACAGAAAGCCATGTAATTTCTGCTCCTAGCCAGCAAATTTTGTAAGCTTTGGGATGGGGACACAACATAGTCATTGCAGCAATACAGCAGTTCACTCTCTCTGGTATCCTGGAACTTGAAGGGCCTCTTTTTGGGGCAATACAATTTTCTTTTGCAACCAAAAGCAATAATAGAGGTCAGACTTTCAACTACAAGTGGAAGATGTACTGTTTTGTAGACAGAAAAGAACAAATTATATTTAATCAACACATTTTGAACCCCTATGATTATATTCAGGTGTGTTTCTCAGGACAGCCTTTTGTTTGTATGAGATGCCACCACGGGGCTCCTATTGCTTTAAAGTTTCAGGCCCTGCCTTGGCAACTTTGGTTAACAGGAGCTTTTCCATTGAACTCAAACATAGCAACAGTATTTTGTATGTTGTTTTCCTGAATATCATAGGTAGAAGCAAATTCAATATACTGAAATGGGCATCAGAGAGCCCCCTGCAGCTCTGAAAGTGCAGGTATTAGTGTCCATTAGCACACTTTTCTCTAAAATACAAGAAAGTAATTAGCATAAATTAATTGACTAAAACTGAAGGCAGATATGAAGGCTAGGTTGGAGTCTAGTGAAAGAGCTTTACAGGTAATAGTGAAGCACTCAGCAGATACACAGACAGATAAACATAGAATTTCACACTGGAGGAAGAGGATGTGCCTTGTTTTGAAAAATTGGAAGTGCATCCAAGACCATATTAGCCCACAACAGACTTTTGTCTCTTCAACTATAAAGCAGTAAACAAATTCCAGTTTTGTCATATGCACTGCAATTCATTTAATATCTAATTTAAGTGTGACTGAATTATGAAACTTCACAGAAACACACAGAATTAAATATTTGTTTTAAGATCACATCAACACAACGGTAGACTATCTTAGCAGAAACAGTACTTACAACTGCTCAAAATAGCCTTAGTTAGGAGTCTTTACAAATTGTGTCCAGTTACAAGACAAGGAAAACTACTTACTTGTTTCATTTTCTTTGTAAACCAGAATAATCTCCTGCTGTTTCAATGAACATGGATCACAGAAAAAAAAAAAAAGACTTTATTTTACCAACAGAAGTCAAACTCCATTATGAGGAGCCAGACTGATTATATTACTCCATCACATGTGAAAGGAGAATATTTAACAGAAAAAAAAAAGGAATCTTTGCCATGAAGTTTACAACTTAAGACCACACTGGGTACATTAGAATAGACGTAGCAAGGTCAAAGAAATCACCACTCCCCTTTGCTCCTGTTGCTGTACAGCTTTCCTCTCTTTTTGCGTTTATTATTTAGTACCGCTAAAGCTAAAGCTGAGTTCCCAATGGGACCTCAGCTTCAGGGGCTAAGGACAACTGAGGGTCTCATCCATACACACATTTTGTACAAAAATAAACTCTCTACGTGGTCCATGTTTCATCTGCCAGTTGGCCAGGTTGGCTATTTATTCTGTTGGGAAGAATGAGCACCCTTTTTTCCATAAAGCCTTACCTTCTCTCTTCTCCATTTCCATCCATCATTCTTGCAGGAAAGTTGCAACTATTAATAGAGAAACTAACTTTGTTTTGGCTAAGACCTACACAAAATACCTATGTCACAAGACATGAAATCGGCCCATACTCCAAATAATTTAGGTCAGTGAAAGGGACAAAGCCACACAACTATCCCTACGTTTTTCAATTGTCATAAAAGTAAACCATTTGCAGACACACACATGCAGGCTACTTCTGCTTCCAAGCCTCCTGTTACTATGTGCAGCCATAGTTACAACACTATAAAATAAATGTATGTTCTTCTGTATCTTTACACCTACTTTATCAAGCTCCTATCACTGAGGCACCTTTCATACCTCCTTTCTTATATTTCATAGATTTGTTTGTTTAAAGCCCCTATCTTTCCCTAGAAATAAGTAAATAAACATAGCATTATTGGTGGATTTTTATAAATGCTTCCAAATTTCCCTCACTTTCAGACTGCACAGCAAGACCTGTCTTGGGTTTCCCTGCCTTTTTCCCTAAAGCCATGAGAGACAGCCCAAGATTTCACATCAATAGCTTTTACTATACAATTTTTCTCTTTGAACAAAGTGTCACCTTAACAGCTGAACAGTAAAATTCCATCTTTGCTTTTTAGTTTCCCATGCATTATTTAAACATGCTGCTCTGAATTCTACAATTAGGGTATTCCTGGGAAGTTACAGTCAACAACATCTTTATAATCTGATACAGCAGGAAATGTGTGCTACCCAGGACAGTTTCACACATTTGTTTGCTGTATAGTAGCCTCAATTTAAATATGATAATCTAATTTAGTAAAAATGAACTGAAATCAGATTAACTGCAAAAACTTCTAAAATTTAATTTTCAGACTAGCAATCAATGCTTATTCAGTTTTCATCTTATCCCTGCCTTCCCTTTTTGCAGATGCTTAAGTGACATTAAATTAAACAATTGCACAAATTTTAAAAAATGTAGGAAAACTACCATCTGTACTAAATTCAGAAATAAAAAGGTCCAGAGAAATCACTCTTTATGAGCATTTTTCTTAACAGAAAGAATTTTAAAAAGCAAATATTCTCACAGTAGAATTAATATACATATATTTTTCTGGCATTCTGTCTTTCAAATCATTTTGAAACATAAGATGACAGAAATGAGGAAGAGAAATCTCACTATCATATCACCCAAACCCCTACTCAATTCCCGAAATATGACTGTTAGGATTAAAAATTAAAGCATCTTCAAAGAAAGAACTATGTTGAGACACACAGCAATAAAGCCCATTATTATTCAGAGACATAAACAGTATTGAAGTATTATCTGCTTAGTATTACACTTTGCTCCGTTTCCCCTAAATCTATGCAAAACAAAAAAACACGTTCTTGTAAACAACAATAATTACAACAGAAGGAAGCAAAACAAAAAAAGAAATCTTGAACTTACATTGATGTGCTATTATAGGTCCTGCACAGCAAGTAGCCCTAAGGACACATTTTCGTTTTTTTATCCATGCTCCGTTCTTGTTGCTGATGTGACCACTTAGGCACATGGTCAAGTTGCAATCAGCTTCTCTCTCAGTGATGTACGAGAGCTGTGCTGATTTATCTAGTCCTTCTGCAGCAGATTAGCACTAATGTTTCTGCTTCTGCATCCTACCTCTCTTTAGCAGTAGACTCTGCATTATCATTGGCAATCCAAATTAAAGAGCCAGTGAATGTAGTACTATTTTTTTTTTCTTCTGAAATCATTGCAAAGCAGGTAGTCTCACACAAACAGAATCTTTCATCCACTCAGGCTCTTTTTTAACACTTTTGGCAAGAACAGTAGTCAGAGATACAGAAGAATGCTTCCAGCAAGTCTGCTATAGTCTTTTGGTGATTTATTCTGTTAAAGGAATATTCTCCTATGCACATGGCCCTAGGCAAGAGAGGGCTGTAATACACCAGCACTTCACCCAAAATGGATTTTCACTTTGTAACACAAAGGTATTTTGTTATAGTAAAATTCTAGTTTATCCCAAAGAAGTGGAGAATGTGAAAGTAATTAATGCAAACAGGGTTTATGAAAAAAAAGCAAGTTAAGTACCTTATATGTTAAAGGTACTTAACATATAAACTGATTTGGTTAAAAGTTATTTCAGCACCTTACAGTGTATGTGTTCATTAGGAATTGTCTCTTTTTTGTCTCAAGATTGACGTATTTTACACTATGGGATTGTTGAATTCAGCTATTAAAAGCATTACAAAGAACCTGACTGAATCTTGTTGTTACTATTTTGACTTTCCAGTAAGCAAGTAGTATTTCAGCAGTAAAATGCAATCGTTAATTCATGATCTTTTCAATTCAAGACACCATGAGACACAGCTCTTTAAATTTTCATTGGGACTTTGAAAAATATTTAGGAAAAAAAGGATATCTTAGACCATCTAGTCTTGAAAATGCTAACATTTTGACATGTTTGCTCACTGTCAAAATGTGTCACATCACTGCTGTTCCTAGCTGCTACTCTTTCTGATCACAGAAGTATTTCTTTCTGTTTTTAAGAACCAAATGCCATACCTGACCATTAAGCAAGAAATATGTGCTATTTAAACATTACCAATATTTGAAGAGCAAAAAAATTTCAGCTGCTTATAAAGACCTATTCTGTATCTATTATCAGCATTCAGCATTATACAGAGTGTCTTACCCTAGACAGGAAACCAGGAAAGAGAGAACAAAATTGAATTAACTCATTACTTTACAACAAACACTAAAAGAAAGAAGCACTATTTTTGCTCTAATGTGAAAGTCTACTGTGGCAACATCCATTTCAAAGTGCTTTCTGGATTTTACATACACATATTTTTCCACCTGCCACAGGAGCACACAACCTTGGGGACAGAATGTAACGAAGACCTAAGCATGCTCACTAGCACAGAATTGTTACAGAGGCAGTTTTAGATCCAGGTGTGGGACTGCATGTGACTACTTCAAGCCTCCCCAGCTTTTCTCCTCTTTTGTGTTGTTAAGTAATGAAACACGTGACTGAAGAAGGGCATCCAGAGACTGAGAATCTTGTGAGGAAAGGTACCTGAAAAATGTTTCAAAGCATCCCTAATACTGAGCTGACAGCACCTGGCTAAATGGAAACACTGAGGAGCTGATGTACCTTCAACCTCATGCCCTCCTGGCCTTCAGACAGTAACATGTAAATGCTGAGTAAGTATCTTTGAGAAGTCTCTCTGTGACAGGTGCCTACCACCAGACATACAGAACCAAAGGTCTCTATTTCAAGAAAGATGGAGGCAGGTGCTGCACTTCCATCTGGCTTTGAATCCTCCTCAGGACTAGACTCACCCAAAGAGGAGTAATTCTACCTTCAGCTGTGTTCCTTGGGGAATGAAATTCAAATTCCCAATGTGGCAAACAAAAGTGAGAAGTGCTGTCAATTCTGAAGGCAGTATCAGTTGCAAGGACACTTTTTCACTAAGAACTGAAACAAAACTTGGACCCCATGGTTTCATGTACATCTTTGCTACACTAGAAAAAAGGTATTTAGCCAAAACACTGAAATCTGGTATAGAAATAGCCCTGGAGCTGCTACTGAAGATACACACAGAAAATCACTCTTAAAATAAAATCAACTCCCCTTTAAACATTACCATTTCTGTTGTCCCTAGACTCCCATCAGAAGTTTGTTTGGAACCTCATCTCTCTCGATGGTTAGAAATAAACTTCTAATGTAAACTCAAACCCTGAAGCTGCATTAGGTACCCACCTGCTCCTGAGTAGCACTGTCCTTTAACAGTTTATACCTCCTGAGTGGTGGTCTTATGTACTTAGAAACAGCAATTGTATTCTATATCCGCTCTCACATCAACAGACTAACCAAGACATGCTCTTTTAGTCTTATATAAAAGAGAAAGTCCCTCTCCCTTATCATGGTAGTTCTCTGCACCTATCCCTGTTTGAATTCACCTCTTCTAAACGTGGGTAAGCAGAACCATATATACTGTGCTTCACTTGGACTGAGCATGGAAATAATTTTGGTAGACCAAAGAAGATCTGGTTGTAAGATGTGATGCAATAAAATTTAAACCTCCTATCACTTATCTCCAGCAGCTAAAAACTACAACAGCTTTATCTGTAATGGAATTCTGATATATATCAATTGGGATGTGTTAATAATGCATTTTCTCTGCTGCACTACATGAGGCCATGAAGTTGGGAATCAACAACAATCAACATTGATTGATGTCAAGCAAAAATATGAACATAGCATTACTGCTGGTCCACTTGCCTAACTCCCAATTATCTCTGATCTATGTAAAATTTTCTCGCTTCACTTTCACAACATGAAAAACACATAGATTTCATAACATATTTTCCAATTATATCAAAAAAGTTGGTTCCATATTGTGGGAAGATGGCTAGGGTTAAAAATTAGAGGAAACTAAGAATTGTAGGGTAAAATGCAGCTGCATCTCCCTGGATAGAACGCGGTCGACACAATTCATAAAGGCTCCCTATACAGTGAAAATCACCTGGTGCAGGGGATGGAACAGAGGGGGGAGTGGAGATGCCACGGCCTCCCTCCATAGAAGTCCCTGGAGGGAGGGGAACTTGGTGGTACTTTGTCATTCATAAGACCATGTTGTACCTGTCAATCAAGGGAGAGAGATGAAAATGTTCTGCTGCTGAGCCAACAACTATGTAGAAACCCCTCTCCTTAGGTGCCGAGATACGGCCACTCCCATTAAGCATGCAAAGTGAAGCAAGAGAATTTTACATCAATCAGAGATAGAAATACTTATGAATAAAGTCATTCAAGCTCCATCTAAAGCTAAAGAGATAGTACAAAAGTAAGTGGAGCACAGGGAGAAATTTGAGGAAGACTCCACCAAAACTGCCAGGATCAGTCAATGGGCTGAACCTGTCTTCTCCCCTGTATGGATGCCTACTGGGTAAGAATTAAACTTTATGGTTGTTAAATGCTGCTATAGGATTAGAGCTTGCACTTGCTTTATAGTATAGTAGATTGTTTTAAACATGTTTCTGCAGTCAGACAACCCTCAAACCTTATTAACCTGTCACAATTTGCATTAATAAAGAGCGTTATTCCGTAAAATGTTAGAGTGAGTCTTTTATAGGTGCTAGCAGTTGCCAGNTGTATGGATGCCTACTGGGTAAGAATTAAACTTTATGGTTGTTAAATGCTGCTATAGGATTAGAGCTTGCACTTGCTTTATAGTATAGTAGATTGTTTTAAACATGTTTCTGCAGTCAGACAACCCTCAAACCTTATTAACCTGTCACAATTTGCATTAATAAAGAGCGTTATTCCGTAAAATGTTAGAGTGAGTCTTTTATAGGTGCTAGCAGTTGCCAGCAGTGGATAGATAACACATTGGGAAGACCCACCGAGGGGTCTCCATGCTCTTGACTTAGGCCCCCTGAAAGGGGCAGTCAAATTGCCCTCCAATCCAGTGAACTTGTTCAGTGAAGGGTCCCCTTACAGGATGCTGACAGACTGCTCAGCCATAAGGGTCTTGGCTTTCCTGGGGTACTGACAGACAAACAAACCACTACGCGTCGAGAAAATCTCCCCACACTAAGAGTCTGGAAAACCCCCACTTTCATCAGCCATCATATCACTGTCTGCCACTAAAAAGCATCATCTGCTCCTCTAAGCCCCAGGGGTTTCCTTAAGTGTTACACACAACTATGCAAACAACACACTAATACTTGAAACATGCAAATGGATTGTATGTATTCCTACAGGAAATTACTCAAGGCAAATGAGAGCGTAAAGTGAAACAAATAGCCATCTATAATTGAAAATATGCATGTAACTTTTAATTAAATATGATTCCTCTATTGAAAAAAAAAAGAAAACACATTAAAACCTCACTAAAAGGGAAGACAGCTAAGAGGAACAGGGAGGAATGAACAAAACAATGTTTTTTGAAGAGGGTGTTGTTCAGGAAAAAATATACAAAGCAGACTTTTAAATGTATTTCTAACTTATTATTGATTCCAAGCCCACTTGGAATACCAACATCTAAAATGCATCAAAAACTATACACAAAAAAACCCAAATCAACCTACAAAATTTTTAAGCCACATTTGGAGTCCCATCACAGAGAGGACACCTAGCTGCTTGTGCCAAGGCCCCAGGAAAGCCTAGTGAAGGGCAATCTATCTCTTCAGATGAGAACCTGTGTGTTCATGTAAGTGTTGCATATAGTAATTATGGATGTTGAAAGCTTGTTCAACCATTCGACAATCACCAAAATACTTCCAGAAAACAAATACATACTCTATTCTCACTTTCCTCATGAAGACAGCAAGAGGATAAAACTAAATGTCTTGATCCAAATTGCAATAAGACTAATTTCATGAGACAGGTTTATATCAGTTGTCTTTTGCAGCTAGAAATTGCAACAGCAGTGTAGTAGAGCTGGCACATCTTTAGGCTTTCCACAGGGAAGAACTGAGGAAGTCACTGGTAGTCTGTCTAATCCCTGACAACCCATTCCTCCCGCTATCATGACATGGAAAAAATATGAGAATATACAAGTTTCCAAAGGTCAAAGCAGATCTTGCCCTACATTTTAACCTCGGTCAGCAAATTATTCTGGGGATAATAGGATTTCTGCCAGCAAAACCTCTTTTGTAACTATTCCTTACACCAGCCCTTCATTAGGCTAACTATACCACACAAAACACACGTTTTCTCAACCTAACATTATGACATTTTCCCCACAACCCTGCCAGAAACATTTTTAGTATAGACTATGGTTTTAGTAAGTAGAAGAACAAATAATGCGATGGGAAAATAAATCAGTACGAATGCTTTAACCCCATGTATCCAGTCTACATTTCAAGGCTCTCTCTGCAAGAAAAAAAAGGAACCTTTTTCTCAAAATTAAAGTTGAGCTGGGATTTGAAATAAAGAAATCCCTACAAATGAGGGTAGTCTACTAGCTGCAAACTGCAAATGCCACAATATGAGTAAGCATCAAGGATCAGGAACAAAACTGAAGAGATTATATGCTGTTCCATGGGCTACAGAACCCACTTGTCAAAGAACTGCACTATGAACCACTGGAAAAAGCTGAATATACAGGAAGTACAAGCCTATATCTTAGACTTCTGAATAGCTAACAATCAGCCTCATGTTTTTCCTTAGAACAACAGTGCTAGAACTAAGTTGAATTTCTCACTTTTCTCAAAGTGGTCACCCATGTCTGCTTGCATTTTAGTGCCAGTGTTGTGAAATGTCCCTTTTCCACTTCATATCAGACTACAGGTTGAAGACAAAATAAAGGATGACATTTATAAAGTATCTTACTGCATGGCAACGTAATAGTATAAGTGTTCTATTCCTTACTTTCCCTTAAAGAGCCTTTGGCATGCTGCATCTATCATTAAATGTATATTTAATAACCAAGAGAGATAAACTTAGCTTTATAGCCTTCAAACCTAGCCAGATGAACTAGATTCTTCATTTGATAATGGTGCATCTGCCCAATGGACAGATATGGCCTCACAAAAAAAATGCTTAGCTTCAGAAAACCCATGTGTAAAGGCTACTGTAAGACACATTTTAGACTACACAAAAAATTAAAGAAGGTCAAAATCAAACTTGGGTAAAGAGAGCAGCAAAAAATTGTTTTGGCAAATGGAGACAGCTCCCCTAGGCAAAGAGGCAACATTTCATACAATGAATATAGGATAGGTTTCCTATCCAGAGATCAATGCCATGAATTGTTCATTAGGTACAGTAACTTTCTTCACCTGCAACTCTGTTTGGACTAAGTAAACTTAGACATACCAAGCACACTGTTTCTTTTCAGTGGAGGATTCTTTTCACATTTTTCCTTGCTTTAAACAAGTCTGGATTTGACTATCAGAACTCATGATACTTAGTGCATTTTTTCACTTTTCTGTGCAGAAAAGCTTCTATAAGTTTCACATTCCTAGCACTACTCTCTAATGTCAATCAGCAAGACTTGCATAAGGCAGTTTGCTCAAAGAAGGGTGCTGCAAAAGGTAAAGGCAATCATGCACTAGTAAGAAGTCAAGAGCCCAAAAAGGAGGTGGACTTGATACTAAAATGTTATTGGAAAATGAGCTCAGGTTGTTTAACATCACAGCATTTTGGAAATCAGACACCTTGAGAACATAAATGAGTAACAGTCAGGAGGCCAACAAGCATCAGGTTTGTTGAGCGGGCAGAGAAACAAGAGTTACTTGTTTCAGCCATGTCTGAAGGAGGAGCATAACATTATAAAACTTCTGAGGAGCAATTTCATTCTGGAGACAGAATGAAGTTGCTTAGTTTCACTTGAATATTTACAGAAATTCTGCACAGAAGGGGATTGGAAATAATTTCTACTAGTCATTGAAATCAAATGCACATGCTTTGAATGTTGCAGCTTCTGCAGAATACAGTGTATAATTACTGTATTTCTGCTTTATTTTCCTGAACTTGATTAGATGCTACCAAGCAGTTAGCCAGCCAATTTTTGACTGGAAAACAAAATGTGACCTGAAGCAAAAAGGTGAGGTTGGAGGTGAGTTTGGGGTCATTTCTTCCCTCTCACGCTTTCTTGCAACATGGGCACAAAGGGATATTCCACAAGCACCAGAAAACACTGCAACATGTGGAAATAAATACTTTAGCACAGTACAGAGTAGCCAATAGTGTTCACTGAGACAGGAGGTCACTCAGAATTTAGGGATTTATTTATTTATTTAATGATGTACATATTGATTGAGAGGCAAATGTAGCAGCAGAACAATGATCATGGTAAGAGGCCATTGTGAGGCAGTGCCAATAAAAATTTTAATTTTCTTTAATTTGAATGTGAGCAGATGTGTTGAAGAATAATAGAATGCAGGTTGCAGCAGTTTATGCTGAGTGAATTCTGTCCTGCGACAATTAGGAATAACTTAGGAGAGGAATGAAAACACTTTACAGAAAAAAATAACTGAAATTATATATTCTTACCAATACATTCTTTTCTAATACACTTTTTCTTCTTTCATTTGAGAGTGAATTTTCCTAACTGATTCTGTAAACCTTTACAGTATCAGAACTGCACTAATTTTCCATTCTTTTTCATCCAGTGCACATGGATGACATAATTGACACTGCCACTAACCACTGTAGTTCAGACCAGGCTGTATCCAGCATCATGTACTGGGGTCCCCTACAATTAACATAAACCAAAAAATCCTTGGAAATTATTTTTCAAGAATGAAATAGTAAATATCACTACAGTTAGACCACACAACCCTCACTCAGAGTTAAATAAATCTGCAAAGCAGCAAAACTGATTTAACCAAAGTTGGAGGCTTTAAATGCAGTTATGTGGGTTGCTGTTGGGATTTTTTCTTTGTACGTAGCTGCCACATGTTTGAATATCAGTAAAATATTTAACAGTCAATAGCTTATTGTAAAAAACCGAAAATGCCTTGGGTAGAAGCACTGTCACAAAAATTAATTAATGACTGCAAATAAAAGATAATGAAACATGGCAACACATAAAAAGGTGGTGTCTAAGGAAGTACTAAAGGGCTGGGTTCTGAGGGGTTTTTTTAATTCATACTCTCAGAGGGAAAACAAACAATTTGATAACATGAAAACACTGGAGAAGGAGAAGATTTAAAAAATGAACAAAAAATAAATATAATATGAAAGTCTCTAGGGAATTAGCAATGCTGAGGAAAAGATACATTTGGAAAGATTCACTGGAGACATCATTTGCATAGAGCTAGTGACCGGGCAAAGTCTAGGAAGCAATGATACATATTATACAGCACTGCTGTAATTTGTACCTCTGAATAGATACCTATGTAAGCTTTACTAGTGACAGTTTTTCTTGATACAATGGCAAAATGCTCTTCTGCCAATGATTATCAAATTCTGGCAGGTAAACCTGATAGTAATTATCAGATTAGGTATGTTCCAGATACACATGAAAGACAGGTCATAAAATTTTGTGTTCTAGAGAGTTCACACAAAGAAGCACAATGGCATTTCAGGTAATTTAAGAAGTCATGCATTTTTTTTTTTAAATTGTAACAAAACATAGGTGTGAACACAGGATGCAATCAGTGAAGGATATAAATACTGCGGACAGAGAGTAACCATCTGAGGGACATGAAAGCAGTACACAAGAGAAGCAAACAAATTCTGGAGGGGAAATCAGAATAAATTTGTTCGTAGCATGTGATGCAGTTGGCTGTGGAATGTTTCTCCAAAAGCAGCATCCATTCACAAGCCATTTGGCATGGATACTTAAAATGTGCAAAGACAAAACTTTAGAGAATGTACAATATAGACCAATTGCTCTTCAGAGGGGAGATGGAGAGAGTGAAGGAGAGAAATGGAAATAAAGCTCTCACTAAATAAAGACATCATTTTAATTCCAAAAGAAGGGACAGAACTAGCCCTACCCTTGAAGACTGCTGATGAAGTATGACAGGTTTTTATTCATACAGTACGCTATACTGTTACACTCCATTTTACAATACATAAACAATTTGAAGGCTTTTCTACAGTCTCCTCTGAAACAGCAGGTCTTGGTCATAACAAGAGACAGAAGACACAGTATGTGGAGCATTTTGCCACAGGCACAGCAAATTCTACTGTCCATTATTGCAAGGAAGTTAGTGTAACTGGACAGGCTGCAGTTAAAACAACAGTAAACAGAACTTACTGGAACTCTACCATCTTGCTTTAAGATTCCAAATGCTTAATCCATGCTACTGTTCCCACCATGCAGAGCGTGTAATAAGATATCTTCCCCCCACTTCTCTTATGCAGCTGTTTGTGAGTAATGCCTAGTGTAAACAGATGAGCATTGCTGTGGCAGTAAAAATGCCAAGATAAAGGACCTACTAAAGAAGGCAGCACAGTCATGACCAATTGGCACAGTTGGAAAACAAAACTAGTAACATTAAGTGATTTTCCTTCTATAGTATCAAAACTTCCATATATGTTTCTACTTATTTGTATCATGCTGAGCAAATTGATTTCAGGGACAGATACAAGGGCATCTTTTCTAGCCAATTTTACTCATACAAAGCCAGCCATTCAAAAATGTTCATTTAAAAAGAACACATTTAATACAAAGATAGCATTCATTATTACTTTAAGTAAAAGTTGCTTTTTCCTTCTATATTCTTTAGAATATTAGAATAATAAATTTCATTTGTGCACGCGGCAGCAGCATTATCAGATGATGAAGATATGCATATATAGACTGAAGTAAGAATTTCAGCAGTAAAGGTATACTTAAAAGGAAACATCATCAGAAATGCTAATTGGTGAAGACTGAAGAAACACACTAAGGCTTTGCTTTAGCTGGGGACAAGGAAGAATACACAGTCAATCACAGTCAAGAATCTATTTTTTTCTAGAGATTTGATATTATTTTCATATACATACTATCATAGAGGGAGAGCTATGTCATTGTTCTGCCTCAGGGGAGTAGGCAGATACAAAGTACCTCTCCATTTCCCTGCAGTTACTTGTAACAACAGTTTCACAAGGGTTATTTTCTTCTGTGGGTTGTTTACTCCCACATTAAAAAGCAAGAACTTCACACTAAGTAATATGAATTATTTTGTTCGATAAGAAAGGACAGTATAACTCATGGTCTGCTTCAGGATATCACAGCCATTTATTACATTGTATTCAATAAAGATGAACTCAATTCTTATGTAAAGACATTGTCCAGTTAATGGCTACCAATAAAGGTAATTTACCTACCACTTCGTAATGATACTTGGATTAACAGTATGGATGCCCACGTAAAATCAATGTCTTAGAGAATTCTTATGGTAGCGAAATATGCATTCCTACCATGGCTATGGCCTGAAGCATTTCCAGAATTTCCAACCTCCAAACTCTTTTATATAATTTTAGTGTGCAAAGTTGTCAACAACCCACCCAAGTATCAATACTTATGGGCTGATTGGTAGCATACATCAGTTTCTGAAGTCAAACACCATGTAGTTCTTCAGAAAGGTTAAAAGGCAGAAAAATGCACATTCTGATGTTAAAATAGGAAAAGTCTGTCTCAGAATAAAATTACTTTTTGTATATGAGGTCAGATAGAGGTAACACCCTCTATAAGGAGATGTATGTAAATACACCAGACAGAAACAACCTGCAAAGATGAGAGTTTTGATGTGAACTTCTCCTGTAATCTCAAAACATGTAATCTTTCAAACATACCACAGCAACAGCACAGGTAAACGCCCCAGCTCAGACTGAAGTGTAGCTCTTTTTTGGTAACACATTATGTAAAATGGGTACAGTAATCAAATCTGCTACTCCATCAGTGTATTCAGACATATCTGCTTCATTGTTTACACTTTTACTACATTTCACTCCTTTAGCTCTACAGAGCAGAGCAAATGTGCTAAGAAATACTAACTGATGGCATAATTCTCCCCACCTTCAACAGTGCAAGAATTATTTCCTAACTGCTTTGTGATTCCTGGTTAACTAGTAGGATTTAAATGTTACAGATAGACCTAAGGAAAAACACCCAATGAACTAGTAACCAGAGATCAACAAACCTTCAATTAAATGATAGCAGGAACAAAAGTGACAAATGTAGAAAGAAACCACATTAACAGATCTGTAGAAGAGACAGATACCAGAAGACTGCCTGAGAAATGACGGCAGAAAGAAAAAAGGCATTTGAAAAATGTTTCATGCTTCTAGAGAGGATACAGGCTTGAAGGGTATTGGCAGAAAGAAAGAAAAAAGAAAATAAGTCTGTACCGAGCTTTTAATCTTTCCTTAATTGTACTGAGAGTCTCCAGCATTATCCCCAGAGAGAATTAAGCATAAAAGCCCAAGTTACTCAAACAAGTTCCTTTATAACTCAGTCTTTTCAGAACAGCATGACTTCTCTGAAGGACTCAGTTTCCTCAAAGACTAGGTCATACAAAAATCATATTGTAATGCTTATTTTTATTATGCTAAAACAAAGCTATTATATTGTACCCGATTTCACTAACCTGTACTCAGAAAAATGTGGATAGGATTTTGTGGGAATTAACAGAATAGGGTTTAGTTTGTATATTTTGGTTAATACTTCAGGAAAATGGCTTGCATTGGTAGCCAGAAAAGATATTTTTCAAATGTCAAGAGAGATGTGGAATGCAAAATTAAATAGAAATTACTCAGAAAATGGTTAAAATGTATGCAAATTGAATTATATTAGTAAGTACTAAATGCAGGATGGCAAGGTTTAATTTTAAATGCTGATTATTTATCACCCTCAAACAAATGCCATACAAGCCTGGCTTAAAGCTATGTACAGCATCTAGAAGAAAGAGTATTTTATCAGTGCAATTTAAAATTAACAGAAGTAAAGTTCAGTCAGAAGATATTTAGTATGCAAACTTTTATTTGTGAGTTTCAGTTTAACTTCTTCACTTGGGATTTAATCAAGAAAGTATTTTAAGCAGAGTTCAGAGGAAAAATACACTAATGGTCTTATCTAATCAGGCATAGGAAGAAGGATAAAGAAATTGAGCCTGAAGAATCACGTTAGACTGCTGGTATGAATCCACATACTCTGCTAAACCACTGCACTCAACAACAGCTTGTAACAGAAACATTAGATGAAAACTCAAATTTTGTGAACATCCAATGCATTAGTCTAAAAGTACATGGAGCACATACCTCAAAAGGCCACCGCGTCTTACGTGCTGTTCTTGAATATTTGTGGCATATACAACCAGGTATCACCAAAATGAAAAACATTATTCATGAAGAGGTTGTTCCATAAATCCCCTTGAGGTCTAAACATTTCTGAGGGCCAGCAGGCCCTTTTACATTGCTGGTGAACAGATTTCTAGGAATTTTGTAGCTAACGGAACTAATGGAATTAGAGCAATACCCACTAACCCTGAGAACTGTAACTGCTGGAGTTTTACTGCTCAGATTGAAAGAAGGATTGATTCAAGAGCAAGTACCTGGACTATTGAGGTTTTTTTAAATCTCTTTCTTTTCTTGACATCTGGGACTGGCCATAAGCAGCATAGATGACAGGATGAGGGAATGAGTCCTGTAGTTCTTGTTTTCTGACACAGGAGAAATATTCCATATTCAGTTCTTAGTTTTCTATACCTTCCTTTTTAAGTGTACCTCTGGGATGCCTAGAGTTTGTAAGGCTTTGATATGATTTACCTCAGTACAAGCATTGGGCTGACCCTTTTGTTAAGCATCCCTGAACTACTAAGCCACAAAATCATTTGTGCGATTCCACTCTCTTGCTCTCACATCTTACCAGCTATGTCAGTGGATAGAAACTATTACAGAATGGACAAGGTTAAAGAGAATCTAAATCTACTGCCACCCGCCTGTGCTGCATATTATACAAGGAGAAAAAAAAGCATTTAGTAATTACCTGTGTTAAAATCTCACAATGCTCACTGATTTCAATATGGTAGTGTTTCACCATGGATGAAAAGAGGGGAGGAACCAGACTAAGGGAAAGGGCAAACATTGAACCTTACAGCTCTGGTTATGATCAGGAAAAGACATCTACCAGAACTCAGGCAAGCAAAGGGCATTCTCTTTTTCAACTCATTTATTTATCCATATGCCTAATAAATTGATAATGTCTGAAGTTTGGCTTGTTTGGAACTTTAAGTTGCTGAAAGCTCATTCAAGGGAATGCTTCTATAAGGAAGGAAAAATTTACATTCCACTAACTAGGACTTGTAGGTTTTATTTTTTTTTCTACGTGAAGTCAACACTTTTACAATACTTTTACAAAATACTTTATAAACCACACAAGACTGTGAGAATCGAAAGTATAATACATATTATGATACAATAGCTTTGTTTTAAGTTAATGTCAATCTGCATAAGATCTTCTACTGCCACAGAGCTCTTTGTCAAAGATCTTTAAACTTTTTTAAGGCCAGTAGGTTTAAGCTATAATGGATTTTTAAAATGCCAATATTAAAACATTTCCATTGATCTAAGAAATGGTATCACATTATTTGCCTCACTCATTATCCAGTACATGCAGAAAGCACCCATTCAAATGCCAAATGCAAGCATGCACTCTATAGCATACACAACCACATCAATTGCTGTAAAGCAACAAAAACTCATTGTTAAAAGGAAGCTTCTAAGGGCTTACTATTTTTCTCAATAACCTGGAGGCAAACAGTAATAATAGATTAACCTCTTCTGTAAAGAGGAAAAAGCACAACTCGTCTGAAAAGACATGAAGGACTGAGATGATAACATGGAACAGAAGATCAGAAAGGGTCAATCTTCGAAATAACCTCATTCACACATGACCCCACGGTAAAGAACGGTCTGTGTCAAATCCAGAAGGTGAGAAGTGTAAGTAAAGCCCTACACAGTTAATCACTTTGGGTTTTGGGGTTTTTTGTATTTTCAGGAAAGGGCACTACCAAACACAGCTATCAGACAATCTGACACATAAGTTTGACAATGCAAATCTAAGTTCATGCAGTAACATATACACACAGAATATCTGCAAAGACATAATTCTATTATGCATTTTTTTTCTCTCTGTGACAGATGAGAATCAGACACATATATGATAGCTAAAATGTATGTTGGGGAAAAAAGCCAAAATCTATTTTATAAGCTTCAAATCTTATGATTCTTCTATGAAAGATATTTTTACCTAATAAAAATGAACTAATGAAAGACCAGAAGTTTGTATCCTGAAATAATATTCATAGGCTCCCAGTTATGTTTTGCAACATATGTTTTTGCCATTTAGCACGTCATGCTTAGAGATGCCATATTTAATAATACAATCTGCTGAGGATGAAAAGCACTTTCTTTGCTAATAAAAAAAGCTGGTTATAGAAAGTGCAAGTCTGGCAGCAAAGCTTTCAAGAAAAATTGCAGCCTGAAAAACATCTGCAGACTTTAAGTGTATACATTTCAGTTTGTCAGATGTTCTTCTGCAATTTAAATATTTTAAGAATTTATCAAAATAATTTACTTTCTTGAAAATCAGACGAATTCATATTTTTCAACTTTACCTCTATCCATGACAAAATATGAGAAAACCAATAAAGGCATTACTTAACAGGGAGACTGACATGTTTTCTGGATGTTTCTATTCCTTTTTATCAAAGAAGAAACCCCCAGTAAGTCAAGCTTTCTGCAATATAATTTAAGACCTTTTGAAGTGTTAATAAACATATAAACATTTACAAGAGCTGTAAATAGGAATGACAATGTATTTTTGCATATTTTCTCTAGTATAACAGGATTCAATACAGCCTTCAATCTGATGGTCATTATTACAGTGATACAGAATGGCACCTAAAAGCAATGACATGGTAGGATGAAGCAAGAGGAATCACATCTACGCAGCCTTACTCCACCTCACATGGTGATCAGTGACAGGGTCGCAAAATGTTGCTACTGAAATTGAGAACAAACTGGGAGACTGAGATGCAAATCCATTTGTAGGGATGACATACAAGAACATGCACCAGGAAAGTTTGTTGCAGAGACACATGAGCAAGGATCAGGCCTTTCCAGTCAGCTTGTTATTCTTCAATATTTTCAGCTGCTTAAGGGATGTCTGAAGTGCCAGTGACTGCCACCAAGGATAACAACAAAGAAAGGGGCACTCACAGAGTTAGAACTAACTGCATCTTCTGCAAGAATTCTGCCTCATTGACAACACTGAATATCATACATAATGGCATAGCAAACTATCTGAAACAGAGTGGACAATTATTGATTAAGAACTTTTCAGTCATTATGCTATTACTCAGCAGAAAACATAACATAGCAAGATTCTACCAAAACACTTGTATACTTCCATCAGTACGTATCACACTAAGAGAAAAGCTGCATTCCTGAAGTGAAAAATCTAGTTTCCAGACAGGTTTCTCCACTGCCAGTGGCCAGGAAGGTTACCTTAGCAGATAATGCTCTCATAAATAGTACTCACAAAATCTGCATCTGTTCTTTAAATATGAAGTGATTAATGAAAGCATGCATGAAAGCAGCAGTCGTTGTTGCTATGCTGACAAACATGGCTTGCTCTGATGCATGTTTGGCTACTGAGGATAAAATGCTGTTTCATACTCATTTAAAATCTGCTCTACTAGACAGAGCATCACTTTTTAAAATTAGAAATGTCTGACAAAGCAAAACAAGAGACAAAACCTAGAAGCATATTACAGAGATGGCCAAAACCAATGTAAGAACAGCACTAATGGCCAGACCCTGCCCCCATTTAGCTTCATGTGTATCAAAGCAGTTGTGCTGTATTCACTTGAAACACGCTCAATTCACACCAGCAAAACCGGCAGTGCTCCCTAGCACTTCTTGGTATAATAACAGTTCTGGAATCTTTCCCTGCTACTCACTTGCATGCTTTATCAGTATTAACACAGAAGGTATGAAGGTGGGACGTTAGCTATTTTCAAAGCTTTGCTCACATCTTGCCAGTTCCATGTTTACTGTCATATTCTAAAGCTGGGCAGGGGCATTTTTCATATTCCTCCTCCTTCCATGTGTTCCTATAGGAAAAAAAATCTTCTTGCCTATCATCACTTCATTTTTCAATGTCTCTCACACTAGCTCTGTTTCTTTGCATAGAAATCTGAATTGGTTATCAGCTGAAGATTTGCAGACAGCATAAAGCAACACATTCCACATAGTCCTTCCACGTCTTCCTTTTGTATTGTATCGTATATCATAATATGGAATAATTCTTTCTTATTCTGACAAGGTGATTATTTGGGAGGTTGGTGAACACAGTATTCCAGCTACACAGAAAATGCAGGCTACCACAATATGATCACTTTTACATCTCTTAAATGAAACCCCATTAGAGAGACAAATCATCAAGGAATTGTTTGAGCAGTCAATGGAGAGTGTGACATGAAGCGGGTAAAGACAGCTGAGTGTTCCATGATCACCTTTTTATACTTTCGTGGGTCTCCAAGCACTTCACTGTTTTAAATCTCGTGATCATCCATGCTTCAAAGCTAAATATTCTGTATTTTATTAACTATAGTTTTATACCTCTACTATGTTTGCCTATGGGAAATCAGTAAATCAGTGCAGAGACTTCTGAAACTGATTACTGGGCAATAAACGGGCAGAGTGGTATACCATAAATCAATCTGATAGTTTAGGGGCTGGTCATGAATCTGATTTTTTTCTTTGATTCCCCCCTTTCAATATTTCATTTCTCAGATCAAATTTAATCTCTCACTCAAATGAATTGGAAAGAATTTCTAGTATGGAATACTCATTGGTGAAAAGGTGTATTAAAAAGTATTGACATTTACATAGATTCCTAATACTCCTTACACATGTTGAAGTATTCAGGAGGCTATTGGAGAAAGAAGCAAGAACATTTTCACATAATGACGCAACACATACTTTCCAACAGCCTAAGGCAAGGAAAAGGTTACCTCTCTGAAGTGTTGCCTATTGCGTTACACTGCAGAACACCACATGAGATACAATAACATCCTTTAATAAACAATATACTTACAATATGGCCAAGTGGATAAACCAAAAGAAAAACCCTACATGGCTATTTTAATTAAAGTATTTTTATAGTGTCTTTGTAATTTCTACTGCCATTATCCCAGCACATAAAATGAGGCATAAGATTATATTATACCTTGATATGAAGGGTGTGATTAGATAAACCTTAAAACAACAAACCAATATTCCATGCAAATGCACTGAGAGCTGTGGTCTCAGTTCTGATGAACTTAAGCCTTATTCGGAAACCCTAGTGAACAGTGCTACAGTCATTTCATACAGGTATTTCCTAAACAACATTCCACTGAAATGGCATGTAAAATTTCTTCTAGTCCAACAGATTTGTTTTTTAACTACCTCATTAAAAACTAACATTCACAATGCTCAAAAAACAAAGTCAGTAGGAAAGCCGTTTCTCTCAAAGCTATCATGACAGAGCAGTGCAGCCTGCTGAGGGCTACTGAATTAACAATAGATGGGCAAAAACAAGAAGTAAGTTACGCTACAGTTACCAGACTACAAGATGTGTAGGTGCTGCTGCATATGAATTTAAAAAAAAAGTAAAATATTCATTCTGACCTTACAGGGGCCAAGTCTCCCTCTCTCCAAAGTTACTGCATACCGAAGTAATAGCTGCTCTTCATTTACTCAAGTTGAAATGTTTCTCAAGGTATGTTCAGTAACTCCTAACATAATCTTATTCCACACAAAAGGAAATTGGTTATTTATGTGTTATCCAAGGAAGGCTGAGTAATACACTGTGGTAGGAAAGACCTCTAAAAATAAGTCACCTCTCAGCAGATTCACTCCCTTCCTGTCTGGGTTTGAATCAGTTTACAACTGCATGAAAGGACAAAGCTAGAGGATGAACTATGGAGAACTTCTGTAATGATCACACTACTCAAATGAATTCTCTTCACTCCTATGCTGTTTAAAAGAATCTGCTATTAGGGGTGGAGCAAGCCAGTGACCCAACAGAATGGGCGTGACCAGAGCTCCTCACGTGCAGCCTTCTGCTTTCATGTTTATTTTTGGATGTCTTTTCCTTTGTGCTTTGGAAGAACTTTCTGGGCAAGGTAGCTAGCACCACAATCACACTTAACCTTGCTCAAGAGGGAAAACAAGGACTTAGCAACACAAATAGCATCTTGGAAGTCTACAGTGTTCTAACAGTAACAAGGAACTTTTATTCATGTTTGTCAGAGCTCCTCAGAGACTAAAGCCACACACAATTGCTGCACAGAGACACATCCCAGTGATTCCCACAACCTCCTAGAGCTTCTTCATCAGGGCACAGTGTTAAGCTGTGTGAGAATCTCACCAGAGTTTTCACCACCTTTAATCTGCTATAACAGCCGCTGACAGACAAGAAGTCTCCAAGGATGAGTAAGCCCAGAAGTTCAACAGATGTGCCCGAACAGGATGTTACTGCAACAGACACAGCCACGAGAGACAAGACTAGGCCATTTGACTGGGCAATTGTTGTTCTCAGGACAGTATCGCTTGTTTTGAGGAGCATTCTCTGACTGTTAGAAATAAAGGTCATTTGAAATCTTTCTGTACTTAAAAGGCTGATTGAATATGGGGCTATGTGTATTACAGAGGGCATTCTACTATATTTTTTGATAAAGAATATCCTATCTCTTCCTCAAAGAGTATTTAAATTCATAAAACTGACAGAAGAATACTGACAGAAAGAGAAAAAATGCTATTTAGTAGTAGCTATCTCTCTTTCCAGCATAGACTCAACTGCAATAGTACGCAAAGTAATACCCTTGCTACCTATTGTGCAATAAATATGTCAATAAACCACATCTGATCTGTGACTCATTCTACCAATTGTTTCTTAGAATACAGCTAACAGAATAAGTTAGTTTTCAATTTAAACAAAACTCAAAAAAACTCTGAAAACTCACAAATATGAAGTTTCAGAGATTCTGAAAATTCTTTCTAAACTTAAAAATACTTAAAATAGATATGTATTATATCTTTCTCTCTCTTAAAATCTAGTTTCAGAATATATACTAAAAGCTTCATAAGCAGTATAAATGAGTATCTGTCTTTCAAAGACTGCATAGATTTGAGGTAGAGAAATATTTGTTGTAAATGTGAGTTTCATCAGTAGGTTTCAGTATTATCAAATTTTTACTGTAGAAGAAGACAGTTCATAGCTTTTAGTCCTAGCATTTCAGATTAGTTGCACAATACATTAATGTCAATATTGAATCAGTTAATGCTGGTTCATGTTCCAAAATTATGTTCACAACCTAAAAATAAGAAAAACTATTAAAAATTGCAGCATGGGATTTTCCATGCTCTGTAGGTCAAAAATCTTTAATTGGCTAACAGAGTTTTGATTTGTTCTTTCCCTCAAAAGTGGAGAAAAAAAGTAAATTTCCAGGAGGAAAACAGACAAACAAATGAAAAAAAATCATATATAAAATGTATTTTTGCATTTTAATTATTAATCATAAAAATCCTACATACATAAAATCAGTAACCACTTCAAGAATTCCAACCCTATTTCGGTTATTCTTACACTAGAGTATTACATTATTTTGGAATTATTCCACAGGTTTGGGTATTTTTAATAAACTACTTCTTTCATGAATTAAATTTTCAGTATTTGGAGAGTTGAAATTTGCATGCTGTAGATTTTAGTTTTTACTGTATCTAGATTGTAATGACACTGACATTGCTACCTTTTCCTATTTTTCTATGGTATGACTGACATTAAATATCTATGCTCTATTCTTGACTTTGTGCGGGTTTTCATTAGAAACAAATTAAAACAAATCTGAATGGTACATCATTGTACCAATAACAATTTCCCCTACAGACTGTCACAGCAAAGATGAATCTTAGGATAAGGCAGAGAGAACAAAGCAGCATCCATAACATAAAAAAGTCTTCCTTTAGAAAAGTATGTATTTTTCTTCAGATAACAATAACATTAATAATCATATACTACTACTGCTATGGCCAGTATACTTTGGGGCAATTTTCTTAAATAATTTTCTGTCTGTTTTAAACATTTTCTGTTTATCATCCTTTAGCTGCAGTTTATGCAGGCTCTGGGATTAGTAGATTGCAAGGAAATAAATATTGCCTTGAAAAAAATTAACAACTTAATTCTACCTCAGACTAACCAACATAGCTGATGTAATTTTCTAAGAGCACAAGGATAGCCTCCTTGAAAGAAAGCACACCAAAATATATCAAAAGTTCACTGTAAAACAGCACAAAAGGCAAAAAAAGCACCACAAACCTAAACTGTGGTCTGTGACTGACACCTGCAGCATTAGTGACACATTCTATGGCACAATTTCATAAAAGCTGCAACAGACAAGTTGTGTGCTAAAGCTTCCTGTGATCACTCCAAATACTTCCAACACACATGACCTTTTCCAAAAGCATCTATCATCCAAAAAATCATCATAATCAGAAAAATTGCTAGAAACAACACTGTACTGATGATTAAAGAGGAAATTATGTTGGCTTTTTCGTTTTAAAACAACTCCAAATATGTTACAATGTTCAAAATTTTTAAGAAGGGAACTTAACCTCCACTCCTCCAATAACCCTGGATAGGAAAATAACAATCTCTGAATGCAGGAAATTCATATACATCGGAAAAATGGCTGTGCTTATACCAATTAAATGTGATTTTTTTGAAAAAGTGCTACAGGGGAAACTTACAATTGGATTTATTCTCCTCCATCATTACCTTGTAAAGCACTATCGGCATTATCAAATTTATGGCCACTGGTAAGTACTGCATACGTTAAAACAGATGAGACCACTGGCATATTTAAACTTTTAATGCCAAGGCCTAAAACTATAATGCAGCTGCCATAGAGAAAAAAAATTGTGAACTGCAGAAAGATATTGACTTGTCAAATTCTAAAAATTTGCTACAAGACTTTACTAGCATTTTATTTTAGCAGCAGAACTTGCCAAAAAACCCAGTACGAATCACAGGTATGCAATTCAAAGAATGATATCTGATATTGTCAGACCATTAATGGCAAGCATGTCTCATTCACATTGTGCTCTTTCACACCTTGGTCATGCTGTACCATTAATTGCACCAAGGTAACATATTTGCAGAGTGGTGATGGGAGTGTTGCTACCTCTATCAGTGTAGCTAGTTGTGGATTTGATTTTTCTTTCTGATACTCACTTTAGTACTCCTTTGGGACAATTATTTGGAGTATAACACTGCTCTTTCTCAGGAAAAGAAAGCCAAAAAAACCAAAAAAAACCCATCTGTCTGCATTTAGAAGAGAAGCCGAACTAAAATGTTACAACCAGCATCTATTGCTTAAATATTGTTAGTGTCCCTAGACCTGAAACTTTAGGACACCATCACACCATCTGACAGCTCTACAGAACACCTACACTTGTACAGTCACCATTTGAAACAAGCTGGCAGTACAAACTGGCAATAATGTAGGCCAGGCCAAAAGGAACCAAAACACTTTTCAAACCAAATGTAATGCTTACAAAAATGAGACAGATTCAAGTTCAGTAACTTTCCACAGTCACATGTTAATGCAATCTTCTCTGCGTGGATATCAAAGTACATGCAGATTATAGAATGAAGAACCTCAGCAGTATGTTCTCCACAAAAGAAAGTTTTAAGGGAATTCACACGTAATCAGTAAGTTAATTTTTAAGTGATCTTGATCCATCTGCAAATTCTAAACCCCTTACAGCTGGTGATGAGATAGGAGTAAAGGAAAATAATTTAAAATTTCAGAGTATATTAAGGATAGACTCTCCTCATAAATGCTGGCAATAAAAGCAAGTTTAAGGCTAAGAAAGCAACACCTGCAGTATACAAATAAATTCTACCAGAAATTTCACCTAAGTTATTTCATTAGAAGAGGCCTACAAGAAAGAAATACAGGAATATGTAATCATGCAGAATATGTAGTACTGAAGAGAAGCAAAATCTTTTCATTTTTTCCAAACTAATTTAAAATAATTATACTTTGCTTATGGTATAAATGTGCTTTTATTTCATTACAAACACTTATCCTCTTAAGTCATTTTTTTCTGCATTAAATGCAAATAAATCTGAATTTACCTCCCAAAGTGCCTTAAAGTCCTTCTGCTCAATTCGAAGGAGCTCACTATATTCTCTGGTAACGATGGTAGCATGGCGAGGAGTGTTATCCAGAATGGACTCTCCAAAAGCAGTTCCTATTCCCAGAGTGCATATTGTCACAGCATCCTTTAAACACACAAACAAAAAAAAGACACATCAAATATTCCAGGATGTTTCAAGAGTCTTCGTGTCACATTTTATAACAGCACTACCTGAAGATTCTTCAGCAATCTGCTTTAAAAGAAAATTAAAGTGGCAAAAAATAGAAAATCATATGCTGATTAACAACACAGGAAGCATTAATGTGGAAACAAGCTGGATTTCTGTTTTCTATGACCATCAGTTGAATTAGACATTTCCCTCTGCAAAGCTGAGAACACAGGAGTCACCTTCATATCTGGAAGAAAGTATGACCTCCATTCACGTACCTCTGAACACTGCTGTGATGGTGAGATCTCGAGAAATGTCAGAGGTGATAAGAAGATAACTAGAGTCACAAATGCAATCTTGGAATATAAATTTCTGTCCTACATAGGTTACCCTCATCAGAAAGAAAATTTGCCTGTTATGTTTTCTCAGTTAACATAACTTTCAATTATAATATCCTCTTGTATTTATAACACATTTCTCTGTTGTACAGGGTCTATGAGCAATGCAGTCATACAGTTTAACCAACTCTTGGCCTTTCTGTTGAAAATGCCAGTAAATCTCTCAATTGCTAATGGATGTTTGCAATTAAGTACCAGACTAAAAAAAATATTATTTTCACAAAAATCAGTTAAGTCAAGGAAACTACTGAAGTCCAAACAACCTGAAATAGCTGTATCCATGTACGGAGTATTCAGAAAGGTTCCAAACAAACAGTAGTCTGTTTCAAAAGAGTCTATATGAACACATGCCATTCATGAGATTGACAGATATCTAAATCAATCTTCCTTGGCCAAGAACTCCTCTGTAATAGTTGCAATAAAAACTGTGAGCTACTGCAGACAAAAAATTAGACTTCCAGCAATTAAAGAACTTGCTGAATCAAGATCTTTAGGTACATGTTCTATTTTAGACTTATAAACTGCTATGTTCCTGAGCACAGGCTTGAACACTTCCACATGTCTTTTTCTAAGACGGGCCTTAACAGACTGTTTGTTAAATAATTAAAAAAAAGCAACAGCATTAAAAATTTTAAATCATACAACTGACTTGACAAAGGAAATTATGTGCACACAAATACACATAAACATACAAAAACACATGCTAATTTTACTTGATACAACATGTGAAATATAGTTTAATCCTAAAATGTAGGATTCATGCAATGTCTACAAAAATCAAAGCAGAAACTTTTGTTATCTTTTCGGTTGATAATCCAAGAGAGATGCATGAGCATATTTCAGCATCATTTGCTGTGTTTAAAATTGCACTGTCTTCCTTTCATGCATCTAATAAGTTGTAATAGGCAAATGCTATTAAGATCAAGTTAGTAGGTTTGTAATTGCAATACAATGACAGAAGCCCATAATAGTCCAGTTCCCCGAACCATAACAAATTGCTCTTACACAGATGTTACCATATAAAATTATATGTTCAGGAAAACAAAATCAATTATGTCTCAGAAAAGATCTAGGATGAATTTACCAACTGTCAGAAAGAAATTTTCAAGGAAGACAAAAAGAACAGGTTTTTTTAACGGAAAGAATATGTGGGAATGAACACCTAAACAGCTAAATAGAAGTTTCTACAAACAGAGACTGTAATATAGATTATACACTAAAGTTCTGCCTTAGCAAGCTCACCTTTTGACACTGAAACTATATGTATGCTACCATACTCACAACTGCACTCAAAGGAGCAGCAAAAAAAAATGTGCCTACTGCTCACACAAAATTTGATCTCCAGATGTCCAATACATTACTCTCAACTCTATTTAGAAAGTTCAGATAAAAGGACAATCAAACAGCCTGGCATAAAAAAAACTTTTCCATTAGCTGGTTCATAAATAGTGTTTACATCTTCCCGCAAAAAAACCCAGAACTCATTTGAAACACTTCACCTGTTTCTGACTGTTTACAACCCTAAAGAATGTATCTTTAAAGACAGAATAGAGATAAGAAAAGGCCTGGTGTTGGCTAAGGAACAACATAAGATAAATTCTGATGAAGCAGCTGTTCAGCAGGAGAAATAAACTAACACTGTGGGGTGTCAGGTCAAGAGGCTGGAATAGTCCTATCTACATTCATTAAATGAAAGTCCAAGTTTCTATCAAATTCTTTCAGTTTTTTCCCCAGCCATCACTGTTCTCCATAGAAGTGTAGTTTCACATCTAGCTAGGGCGAAGGCTCATGTGTCTTCTGCAAGATTTCAGAGCCCCATTTTCTTGCTGCCCCCTGTTTATACATCTTCAGCCTCCTGGGGGAACAGGTGTTCTTCCTATTACGCCTGCTAACCTTACACTCAAGAATCTCCTGCTTTCAGTGTAGACTTCAGGAGGATTGCTGCCAGCTCAAAACTCAGTTTGCTGTTCCCCTCTGCAATCCCAGAAGCAGCAGGGGGTTCTAGCTGCTGGTAACCGGCTAACGTTCATAGAGCTATTTAAAAGGCAGTATTAGAGACTTAAAATGGTGAGATTGTTTCCATTGCTATCTGTTCTCTGAACGCACTATAAAATGTTAGCATTCAGAGGCTGCTTACATATTCAGTTTCACTGACTCTTACTGCCAAGTGAGACACATGCAGTGAAAGAGTTGTTAAACTTCCCCCTTACCCCCCACCAATCTAAAACATAACTGAATTTGCAAGATCATTCTATGGGATGCATGAAAATCAGAAACAAGGCTCTACCTTATTCCCTCCCCCACCATCACAAGGCTCATTCCCACATGCTCCTCCCTGACTTGTGACACCTTCTGCTTTTCAACCTGGCAAACACAATTTTTGTACTGTGTGTAAATAAAATCATAGTGTCTGAAAGAGAAATTAAGAAAATAGGGGAGAAAATCATGAGCGCAGGCTCAAAGGGATTTGGGACATTTCTTTGAAATTTTAGTTTATTCAACATTTTGGGTTTATAAAAGAGTTGACATAGCTAGTTTATTTTTAATTTCATAATTTTCCCACACCTTGCACCTTCATCTCACTTCTGCACCTGTGTCCCTCTCCATGTTTAACTGGAGATTTGCAAAAGCTGGCATTTTCAGAAGTTTGCTTATTATTACTTTGACACAGTTCAGTTTGTCCTCAGGAAAAATTCCCTTTTATACTGAGAAACCAAGGATATACATGAAAGTAAACTATCTATGAAGTGCTTTTTCTGTTCCATTAACTTTACTGAAGTGTTTCAGCCATTCATATAGAAAAGCCTTATCAAACTACTTTTAACAATAATAAAAATTCCTTCCCACACTAAAACTACAGTCAGCAAACATTTTTTAGGCCACTTTCTTTATACAAGACAAGGTGATTCGCTCAGAGGAGGCATTATGCTTCTAGAAAGACTGTGGACAGCTTCTCTTCTAGTACTTATTTAAAACATTTATGGTTCAGACTAACTGTACTGTAGTAACACATTCATTATTTCCATTCCTTTCTATCTGATCTTCTAAAAACTATCTGACATGCCTTGGACTCTTTCCTAGGTCACCTGGCAGAGAGAAGTGAAATGATTTTTCTGTATTAACTTTCAATAAGCTAAGTTCAAAACCAAAATTAACACAACCACAGCACTGTGGAGCTGAGCATGAGGCAACACACCCTGCTTATCAGCTGAGTATATTAGTCCAGCCAACCTCTGTGTCACAATGGGTAGAGCCGTTCTCATGCTGAAACTGAGCACTGCAAAGCCAGCTTGGGCATATTTACACCACACTACAAACTACAGTACGAACCTATCTCGCAACTTTGCATAGGTTATGTCCAAAACACATAATGGCTACTTACATGCAGACATAATGGCATTTACATGCTAGAAAGCAGTATTGCAAGAACTGTCCTGTTTAAATCCCTTTCCCTGTTGCAACTTCCATCTTATCACATGCCTCCTTTGCCCTCAGTTTCAAACAGCCATGAAATTCTTCCATTTCTTACATGAACATGTTAACCTCTTTTTTCACAGTCATTCTTCTCAGCAACCCCATGAGCTTATTTGGCTTTTCATCCCCTTGCATCTTCTTACAGCTGGCACTGCTGCACCATCCAAGCACTCACAGGTCCTCCTTTAAAGCTTTCTAAAAAAGGCTAATTGTTTGTTAAGTCAATGCCCTGTGTTTAGTTTGGTCTGTTTTTAAAAATCCATCAGCTTAAAAATACTCCACCAAAGCTGGCAATAGGCCCCAGTGCACACTATGATTCAGCTGGCAAACTACAGCAAAACTGGAGATCAAGTTGGTATTTGGCCTTTATCTTTCTTCTCTTTATTCCTTCACATTTTATCAGATAGCAATATAAAGCTGAGTCATTGGGGGTAAAAAGCTATGAATCCAATTCAGTAAATCATAATGTTGCAGAATCTGACAACGATGTAACACTGATGCTTTTGCCATAATGCATTTATTCCCTGCTTTATTCTGAAGCATTGGCAACAGTCATCTTTTGACTCTGTTTTCAAATGAGAATTCAAAAACTAAACATATACAAGGCAGTCAGCAGTATTTTTAAGACAATACCTAACCAGGAATATCTCTAAGAGGAACTTCTGTTACTATAGATCTCAGTCATAACATTGGGTACCAAATAAAAATTGAACTCAGAATCTGTTCATAACTGAGGGTAAGGACATTTGCCTGATAAATTCTAGAGAGGCTGCATTTTCTGTTTATTTTAAAGGTGACAACGACGTCTTTCTGAGACTTTCAAGCACCGTATTTATCAGGATATTTGCTACAAATAAGTTAAGGAAAGATGAGAAGCATCCATTACAGTCACCTCTGCAATTCACAGTGGGACATTTTTACCTTAAAAAAGTCCTCTTCAGTCTCTTATTGACTGTTGAATACCCAGAAATTTCATAAATAGTTTGCACAGAAAGCACACCAGATACCACTCAGGATGTGCTGGGCAGGTAACCCTGTCAGATCTCTGTATCCATTCCAGCGGCAAATGAATTTACCAGCAGCAGCTAACATATTTTAACACCTCGGTGGGACAAAACTAACAGCAACAGAGACATTTTCTCTGGCCAGACTCTTTAAAACAGGTATGTAGCAAATAGTCGAATACGATTTTCAGAATAGCCGTGTGAGCCCCAAGCGCTGCCGACCCCCGGTTGTTGCGTGTTCTACCGCTGCCCTCTTGTGACAGAACACGGTTTTGCAAGCAGTCAGACAGGACTTTCCCAAACCAGCATGAAAGCAAAGCTTTATGAGGTCCTAAATACGTGTGTTTGACTTTATTAAAGCACTTAAATCAGTAGATGCAATGGTTCCTGTTTTCATAATATCAAATAATAGCTACCTTCAATACTTCTGTCTAAGAATTCTCAATTTGGTCCTAATCAGCATTAGTAATATTTTCTGTGAGAAAACACAGACATCTATATGAGTAAGATAATGTGCAGCAAGATGTGTGTGAACTAACACCTCAATAGCCACATTGAAGTCCTGATCCATTAGTGCATGAAGATATAATTTCTATTGTAAGACATGTAACTACACACATCTGGAGGAAAAATGGCCATTCAGACATTCTTAGTAGGCACCAAATGCACAATAACTTACTGCACTTTAAGGGGAGAAAGCTACCAAACATCAAAGGTGACTGCATAAAGAGTTAGCACATGGTAGCTATTACACTACACATTAATTTCCAGCCTTGAAAAAATTTAAGTTCTCCAGACAGAGAGATAAACACCAAGTAAAAGTGGGACTCATATTTTTAATCAAGATACCTGATTTTCCATATTTATATTTATACTGCAGGCATCATCATATATGCACAGGATAATTCAAACTGCAATAAAACTCAGGAGGTCATCTAATACAACTTCCTCATCATCTTAAGTATTAAAAGATGTCATGATAAATTAGTCATGTCTAAAGACATTTCAACCACCAGGAACCTAAATACAAAGTTAGCTTCTCTCTTGAAAAGATGGCATAACCCTGTACTCTTACAGGAGACTACAAACTTCTAAACTCAGATACACTTCTGTATGTCTTCTGATCTGCTGGAAGTTTCTCATTAGCATGAGTGCCCTTTATGGTATAACAGCAACAGAGAGCAATTAGTTGTTACTATGACTTTGCAAAGGAAACTCTGGCTCCTGGGTGATGCTCTTGGAAAAGGTGCTCCCAGGAAGGCTACAAGCACCCCTATATCTGAAGCACTGGTCATCCATTCCCAGTTGGAAGGACACTGCTACCAGGGCTGCCCTGACAGCAATACAACATTGTATTTCCTCCATCACCTGTGTTTGTAGAGAGTACAGCAGGCAGGGAGTGTTAGTAAGTACTTCAAGCTAAGGAATGACCAGCATCATGCCAACAGTGAAGTACAGCCAAGACCAGAACAAGTACACTGGAGCTACCGGCAGGAGAAGGAGCAGGAGACCAAGAGTGGACAAGGAGGGACACGGTATGAGCACCAAGATGGAGCAAAACCAGAAAAAATAGTATTTAGGACTCCCCAAACTTATCCAGACAGAAATGGTAAACGCATGAGCTGGCATCCTTTTGGCAGTAAGGCTGTGCCCTCTGGCAACTAGGCAGTGGTAAGAATTCAGTTCCTTGTTGTTGTGAGAAAGAAACATGAGGTTAAGAAATTACTGTAGAATGTAATTTCTAGAACTAGAACTACATGTAGTTCTGTAGTTTCTTATTGCAGGAAAATGAAGTGGACTTGAACAAGCAGAAAAAAATATTTACACTATATTCATTAAACAACTGAAGCATTCCATACTCCAGCTAATAGAACAAATTCTTAATTTCACTTCCAGATCCAGATTGTGCAGATGATTCAGTAAAAAGCATTGATCCTTAACAACTGTGCAGTGCCATCATTCAGCAAACATGGGAAAATACTCCTGATTACTTCAGACCTGCACAGAAAAGGGTCTCATAACAGCCCCGTACCATTCCAAATCGTGACAATACCAATGACAGCCAGGCCATGCCAAAAATTGTTCACATTAGGCTAATTATACTCTTAATCAATCTCTACTTAGAACAGTGAAGAGGCTGCTAAAAGTATTTATATGAAAGAAGTTCCTCTTGTATCTATCATCTTACTGCAAGAAGTAGAAAGACTCTATTTTGACTTGCCTTCTGACCCAATTTCCCTGGTGATGTGATGCTCAAAAAAGTGAAAAAATCCAGTTTCTGCTATGAGCAAGAAACCTTCCTCACTCAGCCAAATTTTGTGCAAAGAATACAAATGCTACACATGCCATATTCAGTCATCACCATGTTCAGGCGGTGCTATACATCAGGTCCTGGGTACCTATACCACTCATGCGAAGGCACGACGAGTCCCATGTCAGAGGTATAACCCCATGATGGGACAATCACAGATCTCAAGCACAGGAGCAGGTAATGGGACATGATGCCTTCTGTAGAAGACTAAGATCATAGCAAGAAGTGCTTGACTTGTCAGCATGACATTTGACAACTCTAACTTTTGTAAATCCAGGAGCACCAAGGTACTAAGAAACTGCTTGGAATTTGGGGAGAATTTTACTGGGTCTCCTATTTCTTAACACCAATCAGGTATTACCTTCAGGCTTCTGGTCTAACACGGCAGGAGTTCCAATACTCTGCTATTACTATACATCCCCATTCTTGCAGTGGAGATGGCATTATGCTGTTATCAGACTGAACTGTTGGTTGGTTTGAACTTTCTGAACAAGAACGGAATTCAAATATTTCTAGGGAATGAATTAACAACTCTTGGATCTTTAGCTTAACTTTATATGGCACCATTAGAACAGACAGAGGAGTCTTGTTTCATACTAAAATGCAGACCTCTTTCCAGAGCATTACATTTCAGTTTTCTTGAAATCAATGGCATGATTTGACTCCATAGACAAGGGACAGTTGAGACTAAAAGACACTCCGAGAAACAAGCTTGCGATATGACAAAATATCTGTACAATGTATGTTGCTATCTATCTCACTCTAAGTCATATTCTTTCTTTGTACTACTGACTCGATAGCTTCAATGAAAAATCTGTTTTACCTGGTGGTTGCTGGTATCAGAAACCTTCACATCCAGTGATCCTGTCAGAACAGCATACCAATTCGTCCCAATATCACCCTGACGGAATACTGGAAAGATGAAATCTTGTAAATAAGAGCTCTCTCTTTTAGTTTAACAATATTAACAAACATTTTTCCCACACACTGCTGCAATACTGCAGGCACTATACAATTTACCTATCGGACTACTTATTTACTATTACAATAACATTTGCAATGACACTGGAAAGCACATATTTTAGTACTCTCGTCAATACACTGTGGAAACAATGAAAGCACATAGAACTGCTTCACTCTTCTCTCCTCCCCAGTTTGCTTCTCTTTCACTATTCTCTTAGTTAATAAACCAACAAAACAAACAAAACAAAAGAAGAAAATATTTTCTGAACAACATTCCTTTCAAATTCGTAATCTTCCAGTGCAGACACAGCTACCACTGACTTCAGTAAGTGTTGTAGCAAAACAGTAACTGCAGGACTTTGATATCCAGGCACTCCAACTGTGTGATTAGAGAGCATCAAAATCCCTAGTACATCAAAATACCTAAATGCCAGTACTGTCTGCCAGATTCACCTGAGGTGTATCTGAGACTCTACTAATACTAGAGGTTTCCAGCAGCTATTTCCCTGGAAATTTCACAGGACCACCACCTACTTCCAGCTCAGCTTCACAGTCCAAGCACAGCTGTGCACCTACACCTGGCACGCAGGCTGCCAGAGCAGGCACAGAGCAGTCCACAGTAATACACAGCTCTGCAGGTCTAGCTTGTGCTATCCAGATTGACTGGAAAGCACATGCTATTAGTGATATGCTAGGTGATACACCTTTGCCCCTGACAGCACAAGGCACCCAGAAAAGAGATCAATAATACATTTACAGGGGAAGAATGAAGCTTAAGTCCAATGATTTGCTTGTAATCTTTCAATAAAACAGTGGTAGAGTCCCACATCTACCTGTGTGCCTTGTTACCATAAATTCAATACCGAGTGCATTTGTAGAGCAAGCAGCACTTTAGTCCTGCCTTGCCCCATGACTGTAAACATTTCATGACCATTCCATTGATTGTACTCTCATCCATCTCCTAAAGACAATTGCAGCCTAATCCCCAATTTTATCAACATAAAATAATCATATGAAGCTCTCTTACATGTGATTCCTTTTTCCAGATTTTCATAATATCCGCAGAGACATATCTGCTGGAGAAGGTTTGGATGAAATTTCTCAAAAGCTTTCACTTCTTTCAGTCGTGTGAATATTATATCTACATCTTCAGTAGAACGTTCCAAAGGTCTGCAAGAAAACAAAGGACAAAAATTCTCAAGGGCTTCATCAGAGAAACATTGTTACCTGCATGCACCAAACTTACAAATATTTGCATTAAATGTCACACTACAATACAAACCAATTAAATTGCATTTCTCAGCTACATAACAAAACCCTTTCAAAACATCCTAACAACTGCTTTTTATCAACTTGAGCATGGTTCTCATCATTTCAACACAGTTAATGTCCAGAAGCCCATTTAGGACCAAAGTTCTGCTGTAACGATCACTGTAAAAGTATGTATGAGAAAGTCCTTACCCTAAAAACGTTACAGTGATACACAGTTTCAGATTTGTAAGGGAACATGAACAAACAGATGTCCAAACACACAAAAGGTCTGTGGGATCAGTGTCCAAAACAGAAGTCCTCTAACTGGCTAAATGAAAAGCTTTAGATACCAAGAGTTAACTCCTATATCCAAACTTCTCTTCTGCATTTTACTAAGTATAAACCAACTCAACTCTTCTGTTTTCTCTTCTCACTTGCAAGAAAGAAAGACAACTTGAATAAGTATATTCTCCTTCATAAAGTTCCTGTCTCTTAGTATCGGACAAATTAAATATGCAAGCAAGAATCTGAACTCTTCATTGGTAACAGTAAAAAGTTTTAATTTAAATGTTTCAAATATTTAAAATCCATGACAGCAACAAAAAAACCCCAAGATTTCAAGAAAAATAAAATTGTAGAACTCTCTCCAACAAAGAAGCAAGTGGACCAGCAGTTCAGCAGGTTCAGAAAATTACTACATATTTATGAAACTACAGTGAAATAGCTCTATAACATACATTTTAAATGTGATTATCAAAAGTTACAGATCAGCAGGTAAGCCAATCACTTGCTGACAGCATTATAGAGAATTTTTTATAACAGGCTAAATGCCTGCCACCATGCACAGAACAAAATATAGAACTTTCTTAGGAGATCACACTGGACCAGATGCACAAATCATTTATGTATAAAGGTGTACCACAATGACAGACAACTGTCCGTGATCATCACACCTATCACTCACTCAAATGCTGCTAGTTCATTTTACTGACAAAAATGTCCTTTTAGCAGCGGATGAACTTATAATGAGCAGAACTCAGGTAGCTACACTGAACAAAGACTAAGTTCACAAATATATACCTTTATCACCTTATTGCTACACACCCAGTGTAAGCACTTCTTTAACAGGATTTTTTTTTTAAAGATTCCTCTTTGAAATCAAAGACTTAAGGAATCCAAAGCTTTGTCTCAGGGAAGAAGCCCAGATCCTACTCACACTGAATCTCTGTCTCTCATCTTTCTTATTAAATTACGTCTAGGAGGGATTAAATCTCTATCCTCATTTATACTCAAATTTACCCTTACTAACTACAGATGAGAATAATAATTCTCTGGTGTATGCAGTTGCTTGTACATCACAGTGACATCCTCCTACCACTTCAAAACCACAACCAACTACAACAGCTCTCTTTTGAAATATTCAAGTAAGATTTTCACCCATTCCTTTCTTTTTGACTGTGCGCTGACAAGTACTAATAAGCATTAACTTAAAATCCTTGTAAGAAGATTAGGAGGTGCAGCTTGCAAACAGATTTAAAATCCACTTATACAAGATCCTTACCCAAACTACACGAGCCCTTGAATCACTAAGTCCCTTAATTTATGGACTCTCAAAAATAAAAGTAAAACTCAACAAGAAAAAAAAAATAAGTGATATCATTCTCAGATCATTCTTTTCCTAGAAAAACTGCACCTGAGACTGTTTCCTTCCTCCAGCTGCTCATAGCTCCCTCCATTCAAGTCATTCATTTGCACAGAATTGAGTGTAGGATCTCAGTGTTTAGTGGTTTGAATAGTTCAGTGCAGTCAGACGGGAAAAGGAAACAGGGTTAGCAAACAGCATGCATCAAATTAATCAGTACTGCTGTCTCAGTGCTCTTTCTGGAATGCAAGTGCAGAAACCTCTTCCACTTTACATACTGTCAGAAGGACAAGACGAGGGGGATTTAATTCAGACACTGTGCAGCATTTTCTCCTGAAAAGTGCTCAAGGGGAAGGGTTTCCATTTAGTTCAGAAGAAGGTGAGATCAGGGCTCAGTTCCACTGATGTGGCAAGGAGTGTCTTATGCCAGGCAGATGACTGCAGGAAAACCTCTTTTTTCTGATGAAACCACTTCATGACCCCAGTAAAGTGAGTCATTATGGAAGGACAAGCATTCTCAAAGGTAGGCAAGCCACACTTTTTAGTTTTAAACATCAGCACAGTACTGCGCAACCAAACTCCACGTTTACTGGGAAAGACAAATAGAAGCTGTGTGTTCCTAGTGGCTTACTTTAGCAGGCAGCTGAACTACAGCCCTTCACGTTAGCAGCAGTTACCCTGAGTATGTGAAGTGGGCATTTGAAGAGGGGCACGCAGACATGCTCTAAACAAAAAGAGGAATACAAACTATTAAGATATACACATAGGAGTAATCCCCAAAATGTTGTATTCTTTACAGTGCTTCTTAGTAATTCATTACTACTAAGCAAACCATTCGTTCCAACAGCCTTTCTTCACAACATCCTGGGTTTAATATTACTGTGTGAATACATATTTCCACAAATAACTTTACTGGGAAGGCACGAAATATGATACAGCACATTTGTAAACAAAACTAGAATTTGGGACAGGCTTTCAGTGACTGATCTAACCACTAATCTATCTTAGAAAAAGTACATTTTCCTCCAGCTGTGTTTTACAAAAAAACTTTATTCATGTCTCTCAAATGAGACACACAGACAAACCCCTAGTTTAATATTTAGCTGTTTGGTTAAGATCATGAGTTCTTAGTCATAGAAATGAACTAGGATACAAATTGTTTGACAACAAAATGCCTTTGGATTTTTTTAGAGCTCTAGGGAAATGTCCTCAATGTTTAGGAGTAAGGAATTAACAACAAGGTGTCCCAAGCTGATGTGGCCCTTAGTCCTTATTAGCACATGAAATTTCTATGAAAACTGTAGCATTAGGAGCACTCAAACTAATTTCTATCAAGCGTTTATAACCTATGACAAGAAGTCTGGTTTCAAAAGCATAGTATTACATAGTGAGAGAACATGAGAACAATACAGCACCATGACATAATAAACTGCTTTGCCACAAAATTCACACAAACTTTGACCACTTTCTACAAACCATCTTTTAACAAAATTATCATAATTATTACTTGTCACTATCATTATATTAACATAATTAATCTATTTATTATGCCAAATTTTGTGTTCTGTTTTCTAAGTACAAACTGCCTAGCCTAGAACAACATCAGGACAGGGCAACATAAATCTATTTCCTCATCACAACTATCTTACTATATTGCTGTAAACTTAGTTTTTGTAAAGCAGAGTTTGGAATAATATTTAAACAGCTAATATAATACAGCCCTCAGAACATTAATGATTTAATCTATTAATTAGAAAAGTACTAGTGATGGCAGACGGAGAAATATTCAAGCTTTAGGTTCACTGTAGTCACACTTATAGAAGGCGGTGGTATTAATCAAGAAAGGAATCATTCCCCAAAACAGGGAGATGGGTTGCAAAAGTTAACCCCAGGGTGAATCTCCCTACATCTCCAATAGTGCTTCAAAAGCCTCTGGAAAAAGTACCTGAAGTCACTCTTCTGTGATTACCACTGCTGTTCTGAATCCTGCTCTAACTGAATGAAAGCACTGAATTTCCTTCCCTTGATCTTTTTAACTTTTTAAAATGGCAATATTTCAATTCAGACAGCAATGAACAGCCCACAAAGGATGAGCAGATGGATGTATTTCTTCCACTGGTGAGACCGTTTGCAGAAAACAGCTACCACACTGTAACAGACAAATAAAATGAGTTCATCTCTGGGTTAAAACTGAAGCCTCCCTGTGAAGATGCAAAGGCAAACTCTACAAGATGGAAAGTGCCAGTAACCACTACCATAGACCATTTAGTGAACTTTAACAGTACTTTAAAGAATATTCATTTGTGAAACATGAGCAGGGAGAGAGCACCAAGGAATGCCATTTAAACCAGATCAGTTCTCTATGCTACCCGTACCTTCTCCTGTCCTATCCTGACATGCAGAAAAGAAATGCAGTAGGATGCAGAAGAATACTAGTACCAATATGCCATTTTCTCTTAGTGAGAGCTGGAAAATATTGAAGCAACTCTCTTGTCCAGGCAATGCTGTAATGTTCTTTGACTTTTAATTTCTCTTTAAGAAAGAAAAATTTGAGAGAGGGATACCACTGATCTATCAAAAACTTTACTCCTTTAGTAAGACACTTAAATGCTAGGTATAAATGAAGTTACTGTTAATCTCAAGTAGCTTCCAGATACAGTTTTAGTTCAATGGCAACATAAGGCAATTAACTCCTGAAGAGGCACTTCTCACTTGTTACAGTAGTATTACCAAATCTGTTTGAAACACTCACATTTCAGATCCTCTTTCCCTTGACAGCTTCATCATGAGACTTTCAAACAATAATCAAATTCCTACTCTTTTCTTTTGACTGTCATTTTATGAGACTTTGGGGTTTCACTTCTCATTTCCTCTGACATACAGGAAATGAAACTTTATTTAAACATTGTTTCCTCTGATTCTTATATATACCAATGGTTCCGGAGTTTGGGTTTGTTTTTTTTAAAAAAGGGAACACAAGTAAAATTGCTGATGCTTAGTTTTCAATAAATTACTACTGCCCCCTTCACTCAGAATATCCCTGTGATAATCTCTCAGGTCATGCTATGTAAGACACAAGAAATATTGTGGATAATTCTGATCTACCAGTTAAATGCAGACTGACTGACTGCCAGCTACAGTCAGACAGAATTTGTTGTAGTTGAGTTCTGTCTTCTTCGGTGAGGACCAAAAGAAGACAAATATGGGGGACTCCACCTACCTCATTCTTATTTTACTCAATTAGCTCAGTTTGATCAGTGCACTGAAAAATTGGAGGGTTAAACAGAACAATCAAGCGCACTTCACTTCTTTACATAGCCTGATCTACACATTATGCACCCTTCCAACAGGAAATGCACAGAATCATTCTTATTTTTATGAAAACTTTTATGTATCATGCATGCACTGCAACTAAGATGTGACTAAACCTTATTGAATAAACCCTCTAACTTTCATGTACTGGAAGTAAAGACAGTCAAAATTCCATTTGAGAGAAGCAAATCCAGATGAAATTACATTAACCAGCACTGTAGCTTCATAACAAACATTAAAAGCACTTTAATAATATGAAGACAGACCCTTTAATATGAAGACAGACTCTGAAATACACTGCAAATGAAATTTATAATTGAGCAATATGCATAAGTGATGACAGCCCTTGATTCAAACTGGTCATCACTATCCACCAATACACCATGCCAAATACACCTTTACCCATTTAGGATCTGCAATGTTAGAGCTAATGAAAATTTAAAATTTACAGCAGCTATGAAATAACTTTTACAAATCTATATTGACATACATTTTGACAACTGCTGAGTTCAAAGATGAAATGGAAAGTCAGCTCAGGAAACATTCATTGAGGGTATTGATAAAGCAGCAGGAATAGTAAGTGATCATGCCAAAAACAGTGCAGAAAACACTAACAGCACAAAAATAATACTATTAGAATTACAGGCTTGTTAAATACAGCAAATCGTAAGATGCAGACAAAAACAGATGCCACACTGGATAAGAAGAATATTTGCATTTGAAAAATATCTGGTGAACACCTAACTTTGAGGGCATGATTTCAATTAGCTGCTTTGCAGGTTTTTTATTCCTTTGCTGGAATACGGAGTTTTGTTACAAAAGAAATTTAATCTGCTCAGAGTATAGGATTTTAGACATCAAATCCTAACATGTCAGAAATAACTCAGGCAATGAGAGTTTAGACATGTTTCCAGTATCATTCGATGAAAGAGAAAAGCTACAGTTGCACAAGTAGCACACAATGAGCCACTTCACTTGACTACCAATTAAATTTGAATATATCATATCCTAACAGGCATATTCACATACTGGCTTGCTCTGCTGGGCTACGACACTGTTAATGCACATGAATGCTAGAGTAATCATTTTTTCTTCCTCTTAATACCTGTCCATAGCACAAGTGTGCAACTTACTGCAATCACATATAATAAATGGAAGCTGACACTGGAAATGCATAAACTTGAGAACAGAGAATAAAACAGCTTGAATTTATTCAAAATACAACTCCTGCTCTCACTGTGAGTTACTCTGAATTCACATATTCAATACAATGCACAGACTTACAAGTTTATGGCAAGCTATATTAACATTTATTTTGTTTTCTCCAATGAGATATGGAAAGGAAAAGGGCTTTTCTATTATTCATCAAAGACTGCACCTTTGCACTGGACCAGAAAATTAATTGCATGAGGTGGAAAGATAAATTTGTTATTATTTATCACTCTCAGAAGACTGCACCTCCAGATGAGTGCTAGAGGCTCTGCCTCTGAGTTTCCACATCTACTGCAGTGCCTTCTGCTGACATATTCCCATACAGACCTGATCCAAGCATATACCAGCTTAGTCACATACTACAGAGAGAAAATGCCAAGCACACAGACCACCAGGAAGTGCAGTGTATGTCCATGATTTTGTTCCGATCCAAACTACATGAAAATGGTGGTATTTTGTACGGGTGTGTTACAAATAAAAAGCAAGAGAGAAATTTATATAGAAGTCAGTGTGTTTTACCAATCACATAAAAATATATTATAAAATAAAATAGCATTGTAAAACAACTCTAAAATATTCATAATATTGCCAGATTATAAATCTATATCCCACTATCTCTGACATAATTATAGGTTATAGAGAACGACAAGCACTTTCTGTACTTATTTTTCAAAAGTTCTTTCAGAATATTAGCTCTCCATTTTAGCCTATATACTATAGCCTATAGGCCTGTATACTCACGAGGGGTCCCTTTTTGACTACTAAGCAAACACAAGTAATTTGCATCTCAAATACATATTACAATGAACTAAAAAAAATCCTGATTCAAATATGTTGGTGTTACATAGTTTTAGTCTGAATTCATATTCAAATCTATAGGAGCCTGGCTTAACGTACAGATCTGACATACTATCCAGTATGCATTATTTCAGTTCTGTGAGACATAAACGATGCAAGTCTAACAAGGATGACACGGATATAAAAGACCAGTATGCACAACATGTCCTTGAAATGCCCATTCCTATTTAAATAATTTATAAATTGCTAGGCAAGGATCACAACATTCTTAGCACAACAGTCTAGTGAAGTTACATGCTTTGCTCTGTGATCTGCTCCTCCAGTCTGCTAAGGCACTTAGGGTTACATTTAATTCAGAGAAAAACACAAGATGCTATAGGCAGGTATGAAATCCTGGGATCTCCGGCTGTTGCGAATGCATCATTAAAAAGCTTGCATCTGAATCCAATTAAAATAATTAAATGAATTCACAAACGTGATCAGGTTTAGAGAAATAAGAGTTTTGTAAAAAACACTTTGTCTACTGTAAAGTCATAGGTCAACATGGAAATTTCCTGGTTAGATGGTTTTTGGTGTGAAAGAAAACATGAGAATACAGAAAATGTTCTTCTTAAGCTAACAATACATAGCTGCACAAATCAGAAATCTTTTTTTAATTATATGCAGATCAGACATACAGAAAAGTGTAAAGACGGTAGGGATGCTTCTGCTCCCTAATAAATCAGTGGCAAGGCAACTTTTTACATAAATATAAAAGGACTGGTCTCCTTAGCAGAAAAATTTACACATCCAGGTATAACGAGGATACACAGTTGTTCACTGTTAATCCTCTCTCTCTCCTGCAAAAATTAAATATTCTTGATAGAGCACAGTGTTCTTAACTTTTCTGTTCCTGCTTTTCCTTACCTTTGCACTTGTGACTTTATCTGTAAATACTGTCCTGTGTATTGGATTTTTAAGTGCTGATCTTTCATTTTTCTGGCTAGTAACCACACGGAAGCTGAATGGCTGAAGCACTGGTTACCAGCCCACAGTACCTTACACAGTGATAACATTCCTCCTGAAAGGTTTTGGCAGTTCTTCATTTTTATATGTGCTCTTATTCTAGATGTTAGTAGTTCCAGCTTGACATGTCACTTGGTGAAAAACAAGAGGAACATATACAAAATACATAACTTCTGTATGTATGATGTATTTTTGCTATTTCCATCTAGAATTCCATTCTTTTTTTCCAAAAATATATTGGATAATTCATATTACATGCCACTTTAATTCTTTGCTGAGGCTTACCCATAAAGCATATTAGTACTAGAACTGTCTTCCTCATGAAAATATATTAACTAAAACATACCAAAACTATATTTATTATTTAATAAAAACACATGGAATCCTATAGAGAATTTACTCATTTAATGGTCTTGTATTTACAGAACTCATACCTACGATAGAAAATGTTACATGATTTTTAAAAGGCCTAAAACACATAGACATTACATAATAATATAAATGACTACACTGATAAGATTATACATAGAAAATAAATACACTCTAGAAATACAAGTGTATAAATTAATCAAAAATGTTTTATCTAATAGTACTTGTACTCCTATAGTACTTTTCCAACATGGCTTTTACTCTGGTTTTCAGATGAAAACACAGAATAAAATGCGTAAGTGTAGTTCCTATCATCACAAAGCAGAGATCGGGGAAAAAACCCAACAATCTCTCATGTTATGGGTTTGTCCTGCATAGAGATGGACTTCTGGGAAAGGATAAGGCATAATTCTTAAATTACTTGGAACCAATTCTTTCCACGCAACAAACTGATGATACTAGCTTACTCCAAATATCAAAAAGTGGAGAAGAAGTTTCATTTTAACAGCTCTAATGAAATTCTCATTACAAAAATGGTCAGCATATTAATTTTCATACAAAATAACAGTGGGCAAGATTCCTAAATTAAATGCCTGACATATGTTTCCTAAATACATCATTCACTCCCCAAGGCTATGCACTTCATTCTGCATGAACCTCTGGATTTTAGTTTACAATTTAGAACTCACCACATATTGCATTTGCAAACACAGAAATGACAGGATCACCTGTCCAGATGTACTGGGGCTCATCCTCATTCTCTCGTTCCCATCCTCTATGTCACTTTAGAGACAATCAGGCCCTCTGCTTCTCTTTGTTTTCTATATGGCCAGATTACCATCAACACTTCTGCTTGTATTTACATTTAGAGTACTTTCAACACTTACACACATAACTTAACCTCTTAGAGGTTAGTCTTAAGTCACATGGTACAGGGGGGCAATCAGTATCTGTGGAAGGCATCTAGACCAAAAGTTTTGTTAACTTCTTACATTTTGCTGATTGGACTGTTAAGGAAAACCTAAGGAGACATGCAGCCCTACAAGAGTAGGAGGTTACCTGGAAATGGGAGAAAATATGAGAAGGCGAAGGCTCCTTCTATGCGCACAAGGCTCTCTCCACAGCACAGCCCCAAATGACACCACCTGCCAAGAGCTGGCTCATGTTGCTCAGTAAGCTGCCATACACCACATAAGGGAATTCTGATAGCTTTGTTTGAATCAGTGTACTTATGGTATGAAAATTTATTAACTGTTTTCCCAGACAAGAGGAGACACAGCGAATGTTTGGAAATCAAATGATTTCTGAACTAACCCCAGAACTGCTGAAGGTGGGAACACAACAAGAGGGCCTTCAAACCACCCACCACACAACTCGAAGCTGCGAGACTCCTGGCTGCAGCACCCAGGGGAAAGCGCTCTGAAGAAATTCTAAAGCATTTTCAAAAAATAATAATTTGGGGGTATTTTTAGCAGCTCTCACACCACCTCTGAGCACACACCAGTCACCCGTGCCTCTCACCCACACGGTGCCGGGGGCACACCCGTGGGCAAGAGGGTCTGTCCCCTCCCGGCCGGCCTGAGGCGGCGGGGCTGGGGCGGCATGAGAGGGGAGAGGATGGGGGCAGGTGTGCCATGGGGAGGGATGCAGGGCAGGTGTACCCAGAGCGGGGATGCGGGGCAGGTGTGCCCAGAGCGGGGATGCGG
>WBMV01007376.1:1346809-1420590 GCA_013396655.1 Campylorhamphus procurvoides
GGGCGTTCTGCTGCCCACCTGGACGCTCCTTATGTAAGGCAGGCGCTGATGGGGACCGGGGAAGGGGTGTCAGCGCAAACACACACACATGTACATACACACANTCGGTGCCACCCCCGGCCCTGCGGCCCGCAGCCGGCAGGGAGCGGCCCGGAGAGAGCACTGAGCGAAGTCACTCCCTCCCCAGAGGTGCTGTCCCCCTGCGGCTGTCGCCGCTCCCCAGGGCGCTCTTGAGCCCGGCTCATTAGTCCCGGCCCTTCCCTCAGCTGAGGTGGCCTTGGCTGGATTTGGAACTGGGGGAAATACAAACTTTTTCATTAAAATGGTCAGCTCAGGAGTGTGTTAGCAGCACTCCGGATCCCTGAGTGTTTGTCCCCACCCCCGGCAGTAAACACAGAGTGAGTGGGAGGAAGGTGCAGTCCACATTTCAGGATTTTTCCTGAAGCCTTCCTCCAGCCTGCTGTCCATCCTGTCATTGCCCATAAAACTGCCTCTCGTTTATTGTAGGTGAGAAATGAGCTGGGCAGTACAGCCTGTGAATAGGATTTAGCACTTGGAAGGAACCCAGGACAGGGCATGGGAAAGGTGAGTCTGCTGTACAATGAAAACCACCCACACCCTTCTGCTGTGATAGCATGGCCTGCAAAGTGTAGGGGTTTTAATGATGCTAATGTGTGATTTTAAAACTGATGAACAGAGGAAGGAATGCAGTGCAGCACGTCTCCCTGTTTTGCAAATTTCTACATTGAATATTTTCTTTAAAATATTTCAGGATCTAGATAATATCTTCCCAACTAATCAGTGTATGACCATAAGCTTCTGCTTACAATCAACACAACTTGCCTTGAATACTGTGAGAGAAGGGTAGGAAGCTGTACAAACCTCAGCAGGATGTTTGCAGTTACGTGTAGATGATAGCAAAGTAAATCTCAAATATTGCCCTCCTTCAGGCTCACAACTCCTCTGCTCTACAGGGTGAAGACAAATGATGAATTCAGATGGTGAACATCTGCCAGTGCCTTTCACAGTTCTCCGTGGGCTATCTTCTCTGCTCCCTGTTGTAATTTCTTTGGCTGTACTAAGTGTAATTTTTTTACATACGTGTGCTACTTCACATTTCACATCTACCATTTAATTGGCTGCATTGCTGCCACAGCTTCTTTTGCACTTTGGCAGAAATAAATGTTAACATTGGGATATTGAGCAGTATGATGCAAAATCTAAGGAAATGTATTTAAAAATCTCTTTTGCTAACTGGATACAGCAAAGAAATTGGCATAGCAGAGAAGAATGCCAAAAAAGGCAATTCTTTCATTTTGCCTTTAAAAAAAATAAAAATTAAAGTGCATCCCAGAGGAACAGAAGAGGCTGCCAGTCAGTGAGATCAAAGCCGCAGCTCTTCCTGTGCTATAGCCCATGGCTGGGGGGGAGGGAATGAGACATTTTTGCATCTAAGCAGTCAATCTACTCCAGGAAAATCAATGCCATTTGTTCATCAATATGTAAGTGTTGGGGAGCCAATAGAACAAGAGCTTGAATGGCAAGAAACTCTAAAATTCTCAATCAACTTAATGATTTATAACACAGCATGTACATTACAGATGAATCAATACAGCTCACTAATTTTGTACTTCCATTATAAAACATTCATCACGATATTATTCCACATAATTACAGTTTTCCTTCGAGAGCAATCACAGAAGGCAGCCCTTACTGCCCTCTCACCCCTCAACCCAGTTTAAGCTGCAGTAGATGCGCTTTCCTCTCCACTGGCGCCAGGCCTGCAAGGGGAAGGATCCCAGAACTGTCTCCTAGCCGTGGCCTTTGCCGTGCCCGTCTGTCTGTCTGTCTGTCTGTCTGTCGGGCACGGTGGGCACGGCCAGTGGGGTCGCGTTGGGCAGAGTGCCCGCATGCACAGGGGTTTAACACTTCATGGATTGTGTAAGCTAGACAGGCCCAGAGGGGCTAGGAACCCTGGGTACACCTATAGTTCATTCAGAAGTGTCCCAGTTAGAGAGCAATTAGAGCAAGACAGCCAAAATTTTCTCTGGCACTTGTATTACGAGCAATCGCGTAGCTTTCTGATTAAGACACAAGTGAAACTTTTCAGAGAAACTTATCAGAGAAGCAGTGAATAAATAATTCATTGGCACAGACATCAGCCTGTGTCAGCCAAAAGGTCTCCAAACTGCAGAGAAATGTCAGGAGCTCCTGACTATTGCAATCAGAAATCCTGGACCTCAGGTCAGTGAATGTTCTCTTGAGATAAAAGGTGCCAAATAAGTATTCTATATCTCACACGACAAGTCAAATTGAATGCAGATTATCCCATGACTCTTAAGAATTCAAACCATAACAAGCCTAGGAAACATATAACTTTAAAATCCTGGCCTTATGTTAATGAGGTCAGGTACCCATTCACTTGGGAGAGCATATGCTGGAAGGAAAATGCTGAAGCACACTTCATTAGTTTGTGCTCCATACCTCCTCTTGATTTCTCACAGTGTCCATTCTTCATTACTCTTGTAAGCGATACACTTGTATGAAGAAAAGATGACCCAAAAGATATTTGAGACCCAAGAATTGTTAATGGCAAAAAATTCAGTACTGCTCAGTCTCACCTGGGTCTACACATGCCTTCTATTATACCTTTTATGAAGTTGCACCTGAAAAAATATAAAGGACTATGCATCATTAAAATGACTGGTGGTTGGAAAATCCCTTTCTCAGAAACAAAACCTTTTTTTCAGCACTTGTGGAATTCCACAATAATGTTTCACATTTCTCCCTTGAACAGGGACTTTTTAGAATGGTTTGTGAGATTTGATTATGCAGCCAAAAAATTAAAATGGCCGCTGCTTTCAAACGAGATTGCTGCTGGGAAATGGAGAATTTCCAGCTGAAGTGTGTGAAAGATCAACTGGCCATTTAACTTTCCCCAGTTTATGAAAGAGTGAGAGAGCCATGCAGAAGTCCTTAACAGAAAACCAGAAATCAGCCAGACCTCAAGTTATCCCGTGCTTGTAAGACTAAGGCATCAAATATGTAGGGTCCAAACTCTTGTTTTCATTATGGGACATAAGGCAAATCATGTGGAATTCTTTGCTTTTTCTGGCCAGTACAAATACTCATTCCATCACTTTTACGCAAATACAGACAATGAGGTCTTGCTTAACTCTTCCAGAAAAAAATAAATTCCCTTCAAATAGGAACTTGCTGTGAAAAACTTGACCCAAAAGACTAAATCATAGTTGTTGGTACTTGAAAAAAAATACTTTATTTTGGTTACACAGTAATGGGGTATAGAGAAGGGCTACTGTGGAAACCTCTTTATACCACTAATTATACCAAAAATTTTAAGAGGTTTCAAGTAACTGCAATACTAATAATAGTGTTAAAACACAGAGCAGTAGGGGTTGCCCTGTTTTCTATGGCAGTTTTGGAGCTATGTATGATAGCACATACTAAAGAAATTACAGTTATGATAGAGTGATGCGTTAGTGGTCAGAGAATCTATAACCTGCCAATTAGCATCATAAAACAATTTTAAATTCAGAGCAAGCTCACAAAAACACTCCAGAAACTCGGTCCTCAGTTCTGGCCATCTGTGTTCCAGAGAATACCTGTGGGAAACAGCTGGTTTCCAGCCACCAGTGTACTCCCCTGATTCCTATATCTGTGAAAGTGCTGCTCAGCCTCAGGACTCTTCAAGTCCAAGCTGACTGTACTGAATCTAATTGATAGCATAAGGCATTGACTACAGTTCTTGGTCCCTAAAATACAACTGGGTCACAGGGTAAGACAAGGGTAGTTCCACCAGCTTTAAAACATTTAAGATTTCCTTTCTCTAGAGGAGCTCAAGTTTGTCACTTAAGCTGATTTTAAGCATGCTTTTTGTTGTTATATGGAAGCCAGTTTAAATCCAAAATGAGCAAAAAAATTCTACCTTAATCAGTAGCATAAATTCATGTATCACTTGAAAGTTGTAGAAGAAAGAGTGAGACCAACAGAACTGAGATCCATATTTAGAATACAGCAGTGCCACATTCAGTGCAGTTAGGATTGTAGGAACCAAAATGTATTATCACTTGTACACACACAACACCTACAGACTTCAAAGGAGTAATCAGCATATTGGAAAATAAAGATGGAGAAACCTGCATGTGAGCTCCTTTGGGATTTGTATGCTGTGAGAGCTGCAAATGATGTGATGACATACAAACTTTAAACTAACCACATGTATTAATAAAATTGTCCTGTAAAGCCTACAAACAATATATTGATTCTCCTCTACAATTCTAATCCTTAAACCCAACATATAACAACATAGCAAAGCGGGGTTTAGAACAAGTAAGGACTTCCTTTCCACATGAACTTCCTGCATCACTCCATGTTCTGTGTTTTTCTTACTCCTGTCCTCCTCACTAATTCAGGACAACTTTTCAGTTCTCTTCGAAGAATCTTCTTCAGAAATTCCACAGCACCACAAACCACTTCCCTCATCATTCAGGAAACCCACCCCAATTCTTATGGTAGCTCTACCAGGATGTTTTCAGAGAAAGGTCTCAATGTTGCCAAGAACAAAACAGATGCAAGTGAGATAGATAAGGACAGATTAATAGGAAACAGATATACTGGAAAGAAAACATACAAAGTCCTATATAGAAGGCGTAGCATAAGCACAGGTGCAAGGCAGAGAAAATACAGCTGAGTTGATATTTATATGAATCGATAAAGTTTAGATTCTGGGCTCTTTAAAATTAGCTGGCAGTTTGCTGCTTTTTCAGTAAGATAAAACTGTTTCCTAAATTCCCAAAAGCAAAAGGGTAAAACGGACTTAGAGCATTTGTCCAATTTATATATGCCTTAGGAGTTATGCAGGTTTTCTGAACAGTAAAGGGTTGGTTGTTCACTATGTATAGTGCTGTATTCTGCATCATTTTACCTATCCTTATTTGACATTGCCTTTCCTAATGAAGTAAAATAAAAGCATTGTCCATATCATAGTGTGGGCCAACACAACGAGGATTATATTAGTTTATACTTCCTTAAATAAAATACTCTCAATTTCATAGCATGAAATGCAACGAGTCTGTGATACATTTCTCATTAAGAAATCACAATGTGGCAGTCACTTTTTGTATTATTACTTGGCACAGGTTTAACAGCGTGCTGCACAGAAGTGCTGTAAACATTTTTCTGTTTGAAGACCAATATCAAAGCTTTTCTGTGGAGTCACATTTTGGACAGATGCTCATTTGCTTTGCACACCTGAAATCTGAGCCCGTATCCCGAGATTAATTCAAAAAAGACTCAGAGAAACCACACAGAAATAGTGGTCAAATTATTATTAATATTGGCAAAATTATCAGGATGCATAGGTTTCATATTTTTACTTTAATTACTTTCATTTGAATAGGGGCTTTCTCCATTCGATTTCTGTTAAATTCTTCAAGTCTTATAAAACTAGAGGAGTGGGGGAAGGTATAACTGGAGCTGTTCTGTTTAATATACTTCCTGAATTATGTTAAGACTTTGGTAGCTGAACTGACAACAGAAGGCAGAATCTCAGGATCTTGTTTTACAGGAGAAAGAAAGTCTATGGAAATAAATAAAAAGTAAGTTCTAACTTAATCACAAGAGTAGTGTGAAGATTAAATAGCTGATGAAGTATAGTTCTTTTAAGATACAATGCTTTACATAAGCGTTATTTTAGTTTATTAGTGTTTAGATCTACAGACATATCAGCATACTGGATTAAAATATGCACAACCCAGGTCAACATAAGAAATTTCAAAATTGTAAATATCAGGAAAATTCTTTGCAGTTGCCAAATATATGAGGCAGTTTGGGACTCAGACTGTGCTATGTCCCTTTTCAGTACAACATTCAGGAGACAGTAGAATTAGACCGACACAGCCTGCTTCTGGTTCTCTGAATACAGGAAAGACACATCATTGCTTCTTGATGGACCTGAATCAAACTTATCAGCTGGGCTGAATCAGACATGGTGAAAAGGGTCTGGCTTTATGTCCAGTCATAGGAAGAGGGTTCATGGTGTGCTGGGCTGGCTCTCCACATTACCCACGGGGGCCTGACAGGTACATTATTTCAGCTCCTCACTGCCTGAAAGCAGCTGTGCTCCCTTTACACCTGATCCTACATGTGTTCATTTATAACACAAAGCATGGTCTTGGTTTTGCTTAGCTGCAGAGCCAAATGAACATATTTTAACTGTTCAGGCCAAGTTTTATCTTCACAACTTGGTGTCAGCTCTCTGTGCTAGATACAGATGGATATACTTCTGGGCAGAAGTATAGTTCATGACCTGCCCCTAAATTTGCTACAGCTGCTATTGAGCTGGTTAGGCTATCATAATCTGTTATTATGAAATATCTAGTTTTCATCATTTTACTCTGAGGGAAAGCCTGCAAATTCTTAGGAATTTGCAAGCTACTCCATTAAATAACTCTGTGCTCTGTCCTCATAGATGTCCTCATAGATGTCCTCATAGATGATACCCCAGCAAGAAAGATTAGAATGGGTAGAAGGTGGACCTCCTTATGTTCCTTATTTTCATAATATTGAACTTTTCAGACTAAATTCAAATAGATTTTTTTTCAACATTGCTTGATCACAATAGGAAATTTATATTTCTTGATGTCTGTTCCCCACTCCTCCTAACAATCACTTCCAGAAATCAAATATATATATTTCTATTTTTTTTCTCAGTTGTGTCTTTGTATTGATACATAGGTACTTAAAAAACAAAGCTCTGATGCAATGTCAAGATTCTTCTATTTATCTCTGTATATGTATTATTCATGAGATATGGGGCATAAAATGAGTTGACTGCACTCCCCCTGAGCTCCTTCATGATAATTCATGAACAGCCTCTCAGTAGTAGACACTTTTATTTGTGTGAGTCCTCATCTCTCCTTAAAATTTGAGGTTTTCAAGGGGGAAAAGTACTTAGATTCCAGGCAAATAAAATTCCTGTTGTGTAGGTCAAAGGTGATTTCAATAGCCTTCCCTCTCTAGCTCCCAGTGCCTGAAATGAGCACCCTTAGCTGTCACACATTTCTTGTTTGTAAAATTGAGATCTGTAAAACATTATCCATATCATAAAAGAAGCACTCCTAAAAAGCTTTGTAAATGAGTCCTATATAACTGGGACATGTAATTTAATTAGACTTTATATGAAATAATAATTTGTGATCTGCAGTGAATAAGGGAACAAGTCTTTTAATTATTTTCTGCAGATTCTTTCAGTCAAGGAGACACACTATGAGTGCAATTCAGAAAAAATCTGCAAGTGATTCCAGTGCAAGTAATAATTCCATAAATACATTCAGTGAGAGTCAAGGACACTCAATAAATATGAGACTGTCCTTTTTGCATGGGTGTTCTTCACTACTCTAAAGGCAGGATTGTAGTTAGCATCACGGAAGTATTATAATGAAAGCATTCAGAGCTTTATATTTAATTTTACAATGTGATATGTTCTGCTGTAGGTAAAGATCATATGTAACACACATTTGCACTTGACAACACATTCGTATAGTAATTCACTGTGCAGCTTCATCTACATTCCATGCAGCTATTCTATTCATCACTATATAGTAAACAAGTTAATTCTTTCTGCAAGGTTTGATTCACAGGGTTACAGATTTAATGTTTCTGAGAACCTGCTGGGGGCACCAACACACACCCATTAAAATCAAATAATGAAATTAGGCAAATGAAAAAAGAAAGGCATACATTATTTAGTTGGATTGTATAAATTACACAGTACACCTCAGGTTATATGTAATGTTTACAGTCTTCTTTTCACAGTTTTGAAAATACACCTTACAATAAAGTCACTTGCAGGCTTATACTCACAAATAATCCACACTGAGAGTGACCTAAATAGGCACAGGCAACCCTGTAATGTATTCTGGCTGAGGAAAAAAGGTGAACCAATTGGTAAGTGGGAACAGAAACTGCCATGGCTGTGGGCTGCATCCTGGCTGGTACAGGCAGGTGGCATTTGCTGGTTTACGACCAGACTGCTCAGTTATGTAACAGGAAATACAGCTACAGCAGCCATGTAGTGAAATAGCAATCATGAGGTGCTACCCTGTGTGTGGAAAAACAACAGGAGGAAATCAGTATGGATTAAAAATATGCTGATGACACCACCGTAGCATAAACCCAATAGTTATCTAGTTCAAAGCATGGGGTTTTTCTTATATAAGATATATTGGTTCTAGAGAAAATTTACACAAATCTGAAAGCTTTAAGCACAGACTGTACAAGATACATCAATTTTTTACAGAGATGCTTGGTTTTCTTTGGTGTCTCTGATTTTCATGCTGGAAGAAAGACTCCACATTTCAGATTTTCCTTGTCCCCTGCATGCAGCAACATTCATGCCTAATAGCAGCTTTAAAATTATCTTGAAGTGCCCATTTTTCTGATTCTTTTTACATAGTGGAAAGATGTAAAGGACAGATAAGCAAAAGCGAAAAAAGAAAGCAAATGAAAGGTTGGTGCAAAAAGAGGATAAGAGGTAAACATCAGATTGGAAAGAAGTTGCTGGGTCAGAAATGCATGGACTCCAGATTAGTACAGGATCTGAATTTCTCAAAGACCATAGAGAAGAATCTCATTAAAAAAATTCAATGCAGCTAAAGAAATGAAATTAAGTTACCACTGGGAAAGTAACAGGAGTCAAAGACCTCTTAGACACTGAGCAGAAGAAGCTGGGCTTTCAGGAGCAGCCAAGAAATGCAGTGAGAAAGTACCTCCTTGTTGATGTAAGGCTCATCAACTATCTGTTATTTGGAAGCGTTCCTGAAAATGGAAAGAGAAGGGACAAAATATTGCACAATTGCTGCCAGCTTTTATTGTGCTCCCATAGCCACAACTTGCTCCCAACAAGGCAGGGATTATTCCATATTAACCTTTTTTGACATTTTGATTTTTTTTTGTGTGCTATTTCTATTTGATATGACCTGTTCCATTATTCAGTCACTTTTACAGGGTTTTTTGTTTGTTTGTTTTAACATTTAAGTGAAATTTCCTATACTTCAGTTTGTGCTTGTCATCTCTCATTCTGTCTCTCGACATCCCTGAGAGGAGTCTGGATTCAGCTTGAGCTCCAGCCTCTAAGTTCATCCTACTGTCATACAAAAAGAGAGGATAACAGTGAAACCTCTGTATTTCCCAGTACTGTTGTGAAAGTTCTTAGTATTTGAAGATGATGAGGGCAGAGAAAACCTCATAAAGATATCATTAACCTTGTGGTCACAATAGGTTCTGAACCAACTGTATTAAATTCAATGAAACACATGAGCAACACTGATAAAAAAGAGTTGATTGGAGAAGCATAGTTCATTTGCTCACCTCATTGGAGAAGCATCCTCATTAAAAAAAAAAGAAAAAAGGGAGTCTGGTCATAAATAACAAGTTTGGCATGGACAATATTAATCCAGTCACTTCCTAGATTTTGTGTGCTTGACTTAGACATTTTAATACTGTTCAGATACACATCATTCATAACCAGCAATAGTGGTCAGCTTTTGCTACTGCATGTGACTATTTCCTCTAGTTAAGAGCAAAAATTAGGCTACTGGGTGCCTCAGAGGGCTGGGATGGAAGAGGATTTCTGGGGAAAATTCACAGCAGGATTCCCTGTGATCCTTTTACTTCACTGCAGGATGGGGATGGACTAGATGTCAGTACAGCCCAGCAGTATTGCCCTCAGAAGACCCTCCTGGCATGCTTATAACACTCATTGGATATTCAGAATATCCAATTGCCCTCATGTTCTCATAGTCCCCAGGGATCATTATGTGACAGGCCCAACAAAAAGGCTAAAATTGGTCAATCAATGAGCCATGTGCTCATGAAAAAATACTGTGACCACTACATATTTTTTGAAGCACATGCGCCCATTCTTCTCCTTTACCTCCTTAGCAGATGTCTCAAAAGAGGTGTTCAAAGAAGTACCTGTGCTTGCTCTCAGTAATAATTTAGACCCTCAAAACAGCAGTAGTTTCTTAGCCCATCTTTGCCCAAACAGTTTCTAAACAGTGAAGTTATTAGGTTTGGGGAGTTTTGTTATGTTTATGCCTTTTATACAACCTAATACCTTTTCTGGTGTGCAGTGTGGTTTGGGGATACAGATACTACACGTCTTCCTGTTGCAGAGTGGTTCTAGAAAAACTGAAAAAAAAGCAAAGCACTGATTCACTGCTATATTTTTTCAGGCTTACTTACATAATAATTCTGGGGTTTCAGCTAAGGTCTTTGAGTTTTAAATGATGTACACACTGTATAAGCACATGTTGCCTCTGACTAACGCACCTCATTTCACTTTGGCAGAGGGACTCATTTATTCTGGGCTTTCTCCTCACTGGACGAGATGAGGTTGCAGAATCCTTCGATTGAGAATATGGTACACAAATCCACCAAAAATGCTTAAGTTAATATTTGCTGGCAGATAAACCAGGGAAATAAGCAAATCATACAACTTTAATTTTTTAAGGCATTTTTAGTTTTGCCTTCAATAAGCCAAGAAATACTATGTCATCTTATTATAATCTTATGTAAGAATTCAATATTTTAAACTAACATAGTTCTGGGAAAGAAGACCATGAGGATAGCACGCCACTGTCCAATTACAGCAATATATGGATTGAAGTAAAAATATTTAAACAGATGTTATAAAAGACTCTATTTCCATTGTAGAGCATAAGCACATCTGCTGTACTTTAAATACTTCTTATCCATGCCAAGGAAATACTGTAAAGAGAAAATGCATTTTTATATGCTTTTCCTTTGAGTTTACCCTATGTGAATATGGAGCCTTTTCAGTAGGAAAAAAAAGGCACTGATTGTGATCACTTGATATTTTGAATTTGTCCTATGGCTGCCATTTGTGAGTAGTATGGAAATCAAGTCCTGGCTCTTGTTTTCTGGCCCGATCTTTTAAAACCCTTGAATATTGCTAAAATAGCATTGGGCAGGAAGGAAAGGAGGGACAGCATTGTTCAAGACCAAACTAATATAAAAATGCTGCAGTCCTACACTCACTTCCTTCCAAAACATTTTCAGGCGTTAGCTTATTGGTATTGTTCTTTACAAAGAAAATATTTGATGTCCCAGTATTATCAGCAGTGAGGAACTGCACCTACGGTTCTGTTATGACACAGCCTTATTTTGGGACATGCTTGAGTTCCAGTTTTAAGGCCTGAAGTACATATAAATCCCAGACTTAGGCAGTAGTGGAGTAGTGGCTTTAGAATAGTGACTTTAATTACTTATAAGGTAAGGCTCTTATGTTTGCTCACTGGTGAGTCTGAAAGACTTAATACAGTTATATTTAGCAGCAATATTTAGTGAGAAGCATCCACCACTACTGACTGCACTTCGCTAATGTCTCAGTACTACAGCAATCCAACAGGCAGCCAGCCTTCCTGCCTTGAGCTACTTATGTTACCCAACCTGTTACACATTCCCAGGTGACACAGCTGCCCAGTCTCTTATTTTGACCATGTAAGTTTATCCATAAGATATTATTTAAAGCTAATATATGGATGGGGCACAGGAAAAAGAAAACCTCGAAAGCTTCTGTTTTATACAGATTCTTCTAGTTAACAAGTGTGCAGCAGCAGTCTGACAGGGGATCGATCCACACCAAGCTACCAGCACTGCTTCCATGTGGTGCCAAGAGCCCACGTAAAAACTCTCAGAGACGCAGAAGTTTTGCCATTAACTCGAGTGAGATTGGAGCAGGAGTGGAATATAAATGTTACACCCATGGAAGTTATGCAGAAGTGGCCCTGTAGATCCTGTAAACCCTAAACTTAGCACACAGACACAACATCACTCATCACTACCCTGCCTGGAGTTTTGGAGAAGGTGAAAACAAATTTTCAATCTATCACCCTAAGTCTGCTGGGTACAAGAAATACAAACACATTTGCTTGGTAGGTACAAAAATTGCCAGCATTTTGGTACTATTAACCAGCACTTCAAGAGTATTAATGTGCTTGGTATAAATCATACTGTTGCATGAAGCTTTTGCACTTTCAAGTGCTAGAACATGAAATCAGATTAATATTATGCTCTAATGTACTCTACATTTTCAATTATTTCAAAAGCCCCACTTATGAAAGTTTTGCTAATTTTCTGGCATAAGAATATTTTATGCCATAACAGACACCTCAAATATAAGACACTATACCAGGGGGATTTAAAAGTCGTGGGTTTGTGCTTCAGTTGTCTGCACTTGTAGTGCAAGAAGCTTATGAGATTTGTATCTCTTCTGATAATACTTTCCTTCTGCTTCCTTTAAATTGTTACTGTGCCTTAATTTAGACTATTCCCTTTTGGTCTTGGCATTTTTGTTTGTCTAATTTTAGTTTTAACCAAAACCACTGATCTCCTTATGATCCACAAAGCAGGATTTGTATGCAATCTTAACAGCTTTTTAGATTTCTCATGAATTAAACAAAAAAGGGACAGCATGTGAATTAATTCTGAAGTGTAACCCAGTGACCTTATCAGCAATGTGACCTTTGGTAGAAAGATCATTGTTATTATTATCAATGTTTTTGCTGTTTAAAATTCCACTGTAAGAAACAGAACTGTTCTCCCTATCACTGCAAAGTGAACACCTGTTACCTTCTCCGACATTGCCGTAAAAATAATTTGCAAAGTGAATTGCATTCATCAGTGTGCATGATCCATGCTTTAATTCTTCTCGCAATGAATATAATTAATTTTAACTTTCCAGACAGTAGACAGAGGAATAAATGCTTTTAAGTGAACTCCACAGTTACGTATCAAACCTAAAATGGAAAGACCATCTTCTAAGAAATGTGTTGAAAAGCTACTACTGAGAAATGTGTGGAAAAGCTTATGTTGAAAACTCCATAAATTCAGAAATTCTCTTCAAAACAAAGTATCTAAAAATAACTTCATTCATTTATGAAACTGGGCTTGTTGAGTTTCTGATAAAATAGAAATTCTTCTTGGACTGGTGAAGTTAGACAAAACTAAATCAGACTTTGAAAACAGATCCAACCATCAGCTCCCAGGCCACTGGACAAGAGCTTGCAGGAGGTAAGGAAGGCTTTGGCTGTCGGTAGGAATGTTCAGATTTCATTGTCATTAAAAAAACCAACCAAACAAACAAAAAAACCCAAAACCAACCAAAAAAAAAAAAAAAAAAAACACAAAAAAAACCCAACCTTCTCTTCTGCCTCCAAAAGCAGGATTAGGAAATCTTTCAGCATGAGCCTACATTTTGGCAAATAACACGGAAACAAGAAAAAGAATCTGGAAAAACAGATCTAGGAAATAATTGCAGCAGTGTATGGAGCAGTGGAAGTATATTCCTAGATTATTGTAAGCCAAGTGTTGTTACTTTACTTATCATTCCAGCTGCTGTCAAGGGGGGTCTACAAATCACTTTTAAAAGCAGGCAGAAAATAATTAACAATTTGGGTTCATTTCTGAAGATGTTTACACATTTGTAGCATTAGATAATTTGAGAATTCCTTTGTTTTCAGTGGTAAAGGGACAATCAAGTATGTATTTACTGAAGTCTTTAGGTGATTAGGGATATTATTCCTATTCTTGTAAATTCTTTTCAATTTTTTTTTGGTGTATCACTAGTAAGGTGGTGGTTTAAAACGTAACAAGAAGTCTCTGAAAGTATCATCCAGTTTATTACCTACTTTTTGTCAGTGATTGTAAGCATTGTAGAAATTTCTTTTATTTCATAGATAAATAATTTCTCACTGTAAAAAAAGAGTGATCTCTAGCAACAGCCAAAGGTACCCATCCTGTCAAGATGGCACATGATGATTAGAGTTTCCCTGGTTGGTACATTCAAAGATACCAAAAATATGCACAAAATTGACAACCATCAGGCTAAGAAATTAAAAAAAAATTTGAACTTAACTTAAACTGCTCAATCATAACGAATTGTTAGTAGCATTTCCAATACAGCACACTGATCCTTGAGTGTTTTTCTTTTTCAAACTAAGTATTCAGGATGTTAAAGAAGAATTATATTGATATTTCAGGGGGAAAATGTCAGTGAGATTTCAGGCATACTCTAGTGTGGGTATAAACACATGGCTTCAGGAGTACTGACACCAACTTGGGATGACTCAGTTTGTTTAAGGAGGAATCACTGGTATTTTTCATTGATATTTTTAAAAAACATCTCTCATAATGATTCCCTGCAACAAAGGCCAGCAGAAGGATCATACCAAATTTTGCTGTGAAAGACTCTATCAGGCACTTAATATGCTGAATATGCTGTAATCAATAGTACCTGTTCATTCTTCTTCTCTAGTTTTCTGAGATTCTGTAATTGCAGTTTCTGAGCTTTCCCTTTTCATGTATTAAAAAAAAGGAAAAATATTGAATGTATCATGACTCATAATATCACAATTTACTATATAAAACTTCATGAAGATGATTCATGTTCCAAGAAAGTTAGAGAATGTTGTTATAATTGTTTGTCTCAGCCTCAAGTTCACCAACTGTATATATTTAAGTAGTTCTCACTATTTCCGTTTGCAGATAAAAAGTGTGATCATCTGATCCTTTCAAGATAAGCTACCACTAATTTTAAACACTATGATTAGTCTCTCTTTACTTTTTGAAATAGGATCTCACAGGATTTCACTGTCTCGAATGTAGCTCCTTGAGTTGTGAAATGCTTCCAGAGAACTTTTCAAATTCCAAAGATATTTTAGTCCTAGCAACATGCATATGTGGTATGTTATTTCATGATAATACAACATTTTGCATGTATATTGTAAAACTGGATCCACTTGCTCCATTTGCATTTTGTGTTCCTAAAGCTCTCTGAAGTTACTTCATCTGGCAATACAACCAAGTCTTTTGTTACTTTATGACTCCTGACTACATTTAAATCCAACATATCATTTAAGCTACAGATCTGGGGGTTGTCTTGATCTCTTAAGATTAATTCTTCCCAGAAAAGTTTAGGATATTTTTTCACTTATTTAATGGAAGTTTTGCAGCTTCAAATGAAAAAGACTGAAATCATTACCTTCCCTATGCTACCTCCAAACATGTCCAGTAAGGAATGGAGGTGTTCTTACCATTTGAAGTTCCAGAGCAGATGGAATTTGGCTATTCTGAGTCAGGGTCACAAGGTTGCATATTTCCCTCCGTTCAAGCCTTGTAACACTTGGTAAGCATTAGTCATATACCAGGCTTCCTCATGTTGTCCATATCAATGTGGCTGGAAGGAAAAGTAACTTTTTTGGTAAGCTGGGGAGGGTGAGCAGAGATTTGAAATTGGCATAAAGTCAGCCTCAGTCTCCTGAGGCCATTAGTGCAGCCTGGCTTCTGCCAACTAGTCTAGCAAATTGTTCTTGAACGTTTTGTTCAGTGTTTGCTCTTGAACTTTGTTCTGCATATGGCAGGGCAGACTATTAACAGCTGAAGAAATGAACCAACCAGTGAAAACTTTTTGTAATTAGCTGAGCGTGACTGTGCTGTTCAGTGTTGACTTTGCAACTTGGCAATTATATCCATTGCTCACATTTGAGGAGGTGTATTGGGCATCCATTTAACAGTGTATTAGTTTATAAGATTACATGTGAATGCACATTTGTAGCTGTCAGGAGCAGAAGCTAAAATATTTTCAGTGAACTCCATTGCCAACTAAACAGAAACTGTAACTAAGCAACGCAGAAACACCACTTCAGTTGTTCATGACTCGGAAACCCAATTTACCCAATGTCTTCCTCCCCCTCAGCCCCCAACTAAAATGTGTACATTGACTTGGAAGATTTATTTTACTAATCTGCAACATCTTATATATCAAAATTTAAAAAGCCAATATGAAACTGAATCATCCTCACCACAAAAATTAGTGGAACATTTGACAAAGCTGAGTCCAGGCACAACATTTTCAAAAATTTCAAATAGTTCCACATGATTATCCAGAGAACAAGACCTGGAATGAATTAAAGAAATACTTTTCTATGACATTTTTTCTTTACAAAACTGAAACCAGCTTCTTACTTGGGTATTTAGAAGTACACCTTTACAGGCAATGGCAGTGCTACTGTCCCAGTAATACAGATTTATATATCTGTGTTTAACACAGTAACCCATCACTCAAGCCAGTCACTAAAACCTCTTCCCAATGGTATGGTAGCATTGGCAATGTGAAGTTCTGTGGACATCTACTGGGATTTTAAGGCAGTGTGTTATGCAGAATGTTTGTCCTGCTGTTTCCATCCCTGCTATTCCTGTTCCTTCTCACCCTTCTCTGGGTCTCACTGGATGAAGGAAGGTAGCAGAGCTACTATTCAACTGTCCTGAGCCAGGAATTCTTATAGAGCTCATATATAGAGTTTTATACAGGAAGCAACTTTTCTCAAAGGCAAGATGGTTTGTGTCACTGAGCTGTATAGTATAGCTATTTATGGAAAATCAAAAAATTTCTATACCTCTCAAGTATAAAGAGATTTGAACATTCAATAATAGACATTCCATGAGAATGCTGTGCTAATTATCCCTTGATAATTGAGTAATTTCCCCTGAAATTATAAATTTCTACAATATGAACCACTATTTCAACTTGTCTCTAGACAAGTAAGCAAAAAAAAGCAGTGAAAAATACTTTTCAAGCTACTAGTTGCCAGTGGCTTTAAAGGAATATCATAAGTTCACAACTCCACTGGAAAAAATGAGGGCTGCACCTGAAATTTACTTCTGAGTCCAGAATTTTAAGCAGAAATTAAGCAACCAATTCTGTGACTTGCTGCCTTCCAAGATGTGCAAAGTCCAAGTTAGAAAACTTCATAATGCCAATATTATGGGAATTCTGCAGGGTTGTAACTGTGAGGTACTTTTTGTAATAGCACTTTAAATGTAAAGGACCAAGAGATCGTTAGAACCACAAAAGAAGTCTGTTTTGTTTTTCACTGATGTCACATCAAATTGGCTCTAGTGTGGAAAAATACATATATTCACGTGTGAAAATGTACAATATGCAGTTACTACTTAATTGTTGGGGACTTTGATAGACATTTTTCATCTTTTTTAAATAGAAACCAATGAGATTTTGAATTAAAAACTAAGTATGCCTGCACACATGGCTATATTACACCATCTTATTAAAATATGCTGAGCACTTTGAAAACAAAGACAATATTTCTGCCTTCATCACCTTAATATATATGACAAATACTATATCTCTTTTCCCAAATTGTCAAGGTACAGAATGAAAGGTGCATTCAGAAAATGTTCAAGTAAATCCTTCATTTGCAGTTATAATTACTTCTTGGAAGAATTACAGAGTTTGAATTTTTACAATTTTTATTTCAGAATTAAAAAAGAAAAAAATACATATTTTTTTAAACATAAATTAAAATTATCTATTTTGGCCATCTAAAGAATTTGGTTTATGTTTTCATATTTTGACACAGACATTAATCAGGCACCATCTTGAGTTCCACTAAAAAGGAATAAAAATTTATTTAAAAAAAAATCCCATTTGTCCAAATCTGAATGAACAAAAGCAGCTCTTCATAGGACTTACACTATATTCTTTAAGGGTCCTTTAAAATAAACAACCAATAGAGTATGATTTTTGTTCTCAGAGGAAATTACAAAATAGAAATTCCTTAATAGACTACATGCATTATTTAAGCACATTTATACTTCCTTGCAAGCATGTGATGTGAGTCCTCTGTGAGCTAAAACACCAGAACAAAGCCCAGTACTTTTACACCAGCTCCCCAAAAGCTGTTGAGAATGCGCTTGATCCCAACCTAGCCATAAAGAATATACTTCTCTCATGTGTCAGAGGTTTCCTTCATTCAGAGTATTCCCCATGCCCCTGGCCCTTGTAGCCTGTTCCCTTGTTAGCCTAGGTTTCAAATACTTTTGTTGTGGACTTCCAGTTTGAACCTGTCACTCTGCCCATTTGCTCTATTCGCCTGTCAGGGCACGTGTGCTTCCGTGAGCAGGGATGAACTCTTACATTGTCTAGGACTTTGTGACTGCAACAATGAGTAGCTGTCCTGAAACTGCCCCTGCCCATCCATTTGTCTTCCAGCACAAGTCTAAAATCCCGTGCATTAGAATATTTCACTTATCAGAACAATATCCAGCCCTCTGTGCACTTACGTTTGTGAAAGATGCAGTTAAAAAGTATTAGGAATTCTCTCATGCATTACTGTTCTTTGAAGTAGCATTAGAGAAAGAGGATATTGGTCGTGTGTGTCATACAGCTTCGGAAATCTTTTGTTTTTCATCTCAATCCACTGGCCAAAAAGAAATGAGTCACTTTGTTATAAGTATCCTGTCTCCTATTGCTTTGCTTAGGTTTGCACCTACTTCTTCCTGAACAGAAATGAAAAGATTACTCACAGAAACATGTTGGTACACAGATAATACAATGAGAAATTTAAAACACTGTTCTCAGTTTGCTCTGTTTTACTATGTAAAGAGTGGTGTGCTAGGACTAGTTCTTGTAAAGGCTCTTCCCTTGCTCAGAAAGTGATCAGCCCCAGGAAGAGAAAAGAGGGTTCTGAGTAGCACTGGCATTCCTAAATTGCACTGAGAGCATTTAAAATGCTAGTTTGAATTTTCCAAAGAATAAATTCAGATAAAAAGCTCATAAAAGCTCTGTAAGCCTTGTGTCCTTTCCTTATGTATTCAGCTGTTTAAAGAGAATAATATTATTTGAAGTGTGTTTCTGTATTGTTTTCCAGAAGAAAATCAAAACTGCAACAAGGCCTCTTAATTTCTTTTGGGCAGGGCATCAAGATGAAAAGCAAAAGGTTTCAGGTGCTTAGTGCCAACCATGCTTTCATAAGTATAAATTGAAATTATGACAGGTACTCCATAATAAGCACCTTTTCATGCTGCTGTTCATTAAATAAATGTATGAACCAGACACTAGTGAGAAAGGGCAATCCTTGACACACAGTTGATTGTTGCTCTAAGTAGTATAGCACATGACAGAATTTAATAGGTATGGATTTTGAAAATAACCTGAAAGTGCATCCTTTTTTATTATATTTCTCAGATTAACCAAATAGTGAACAAGTTAGAAGGCTGTGGTCAGTAGAATGATAGTGACTCATTACACAGATGGGGGTTTTCTGTATAAAATTGCTACAGTCTTATAACACTTCCAAAATCTGTGCTGAAGCTTTTAGTCAATGCTCTTCGTGCACTGAAGCAGCACTATTCTCTCCCACACTCTCTCAGGATTGCCTTGCCACCACTGTCTTAAAGTGCTCTCCTCCTACAGAGTATCTGGTCAGCGATAGCAGCAGCTGCAGGAACAGTGCGTTCAGCGTGCCAGACTGAAATTCATGTTCCAGGAATGTCTCCTGGGGGGGTTGAGCAATTCAGTCAGATTCATAGTTAAAAGCCTTTCACTGTAACACAATTACCCTGCAGTAGAGAAGAGGAATGGTTGGCATTTGTTTGCTACAAATGTGCCTTGCAAAACCCACTGTTACGAAATCCTTCCTTGGGTGAAATTTCCACTGACAATGGAACTTACCTCTTCTAGAATGATAGGCTATGGGAATGTAAATTGGGAATAGTGTCAGGAATGTAAGGGAAAAAATAGAGTGATCAACAACATTTTATATGGATTTTAATATCCATTTTCTCAAATATATTAAGGTACTTTCTGTCTGAAAAGTAGTAACTACAGCTGTCCAGCAGAATGCCAATAGTTCCAGAAAGTTGTGGTTTAGGGGCTGTTTAGAAAAGCATATTTTTTTCTGATTCTGGTTGATTCTCACTATCATAAAAAGCACAGAAAGTCCTTGCAATGAATGTGTCATCTGCCTTAGACAGGTGGAGCACTCATACTGACCAGTTTACAGATTTAACTGGCATGCAGCCATTCAATTTGCAATTTCCATCACATATTCTGCAATTCTGTCTTAGTCTGAGTCATGGCCTGTAACAAGAGAGGAAACCACCACTGTCTGGCCAAACTGTCTCATCTTGCAATAGAAATACTATGTATTCCTTCGCCTTGTGATTCCCACAGTCAAATTCCTAGACTTCCCACCCACTGGGGAATAAAACCTTGGCCCTCCTTAGACCACCTTTCTGCCTCCTCGTAAGTGAAATCGAAGGCTTGCATCTGGCAAGTGAGGCAGAGAACTGAAGTACACGTATGCAGGTGAGAGTTGCGTGATAAAGGGTAAAAAGGAAGGAGTGAGAGATGACTGAGATACTTTACAGATTATTTATGATAGAGCCAAAGATTATGACAGTAATTGAAGCTTTAGTGGGGATGTAGGGAGGAGGTAGGGCCATACCATAGATGGAGGTAGTTAAGCCACCTGTTTACCACTCAGCTGAGATCTAAGCAGGGGGGAGACAGAAGAAAAAGGAAAATAGAAGAGGTGAGTGGTAGTGCAAGTAAAAAACTGGAGGGAAGAACCTGTGAGAGGTAATAAAGGGAATAGGAGAAAGCTGTCTAGACGTTGTTTCTCAAGAAGCCCAGGGTACAGAAGGTGGTTTCTTATCTCAGGATACCAGAAAAAACTAACATTTTAACACTTCGTGTGTGCATTCATCAGCCAGCTGGATGACAGTGAAACAACTAGGCTTATGCACTGGTTGTCTGGTTGATTCTTCCGGAATAGCCATAAAGGAGAGAGCTTGACCAGTCAAATCTGCACAACCTCTTTTGGGTTTGCAGGGATTTGGTTCTAGTTTTGACCTGACATGACCTCCCCATCTGATAATTTGAGCAGTGTAAAATACAGAAGTCATTAATGCCAGGGAAGCATTGTATACTCTATATTACTTAAAGAAGCAGTGTCATGGAAGTAGAGTTTTCCTCCTTTCCATACTTACTTTTTTTGGAGTCCAAAAGTGATATGCTTTCAAAAGTGCATCTTGCAAGAATTATACAGACAAGGTGGTCAGTGCACAGAAAAGAGGCAATTCATCAGTTTGTCAGACAAATCTGTAAAACCTGGATGTAGGACAAAAAGAATCCAATATGAAAGCAAGGTTGCTGGTTTGGACAAAGGGACAAGACAAAGCATCTAAAATAAAAGAGACTCAATTTTAATAATATTAAATGTAAGGTGGTGGTCCAGGTGATAGCCACAGGCACCATCCTCCTTTCTTCCAAGCTGATACAGAATAGTATTTTCATGGGTTAAGTTCCATTAGGCTATTGAAACAAATGTCTTTTAGATAACTAAATAAGAGAGGCTTCAATTCACTGTGCAAAGATATGTAATCACTCCAAAGGTATATGTGAAACTGCAATGATTTGAAATGCACTGACAAAAGGTGAATTTGGAAATATCCATCTACCTTTATGTAAAGGAGAAACAAGAGAAACACGAGAAATAGGAACAAATAGTAAGAAAACATGAAATATAGCCTGAAATAGCTCTAGGAAAATGGTTGTTAGAAAACCTTCCAAACGTTTTGTCTGAAACCTGGTGATGGTACAGGGAAAAGGCTTTGCTTGTTTTTATTTAGATCCCTGTATAAGCACAAAATGAGATCTTCAGACATTCTTCAATGCAGCTCTGTACAGAGAGCTCTTACCATGAGCTTCTTTTCCAACAGAAACAGTTTGCAGGATCTCAAATTGTGGGCAACTACTTAGGCCAAGAAGAGATAACAATAATGAATACCTTTTGTATCCTTCAAAATGAGTCATGTTGTTCAAAAGGTAAGAGGGATTTACTCATAATGGACAGGCAGTGATGATTCAGCAATTACATTTTTAACAGACTGTCAAACAAACTTCACTGAACTATAAGAATGCATCTGTACTGATCTCATGGAAATGTGCAAAGGGAGTTGTTTTTACATGACCAGAAGCTAACACATTACTGAGAACCAGAAGTATAAAAGAGAGACTGATGGGCAGCCAAGTCACCCAGCAGAAAAGCCAAATAGATTTCTAAGCTCTCTTGAAGCTGTCTTTGCATTCCTTCCTCGAAGAACATTTTTATAAGCAGTTATCCAGATTTCTTTTAAAGTAACGCACTCCCATCATATAGATCCAGATCAGTACTACTGAATGCCAAAACCACAGCTACTCCATTCTGTGCTTCCAGAAATACTTGATAATTAATCAAATGTCAAAAATGCTTGAGATTGCAAAATACCATAGGATTAGTTCAGCACAAGTGAGTCTTGCTCTATCAGAAAGTTTGCATATAAAGATCATTAGGAAATTCTTGAAAAGAAATAACATCTTCCTTTGTAGCATGTATCGAAGGTTAGCCTTTATACACATATATGTGTATATATACACACACAGTATACATATGCATACACACGCACACACACACCTGCACATATATGTAATGCCTGTATATATAATATAAGTAAATCCCTGCTACAACAATCCTCTCCAAACAAGTATGATCTCTTTCTAGAGTCCAGCTGAGTTCAAAAGGCCCACATAGATATTAAAATCTATGTATGTAGGACAGAAATTCAGAAGTTACTCTGTAAATAACAAGAACTTTTTCCATCAGTTTAAAGAAGAGCTGTGTAAGACTCAACTGCCTGTGATGCAGTTGTCTTTGAGACCAAACCAACTTTTGAGCCACATCCAGAACATTTTATTCAGATGAAAATATACAATTAGATCTATTGACAAGGCTTACCCAGAACATTTTATTCAGATGAAAATATACAATTAGATTTATTGACAAGGCTTACAGAACATAACAGTTTTGTATAACCATCACTTTATAATTTGAAAATCAGTGACAGTTCAATATATTTTTTTAAACAAAGAAAAATGTTTTCTTTTGAAATGCAGGTTAAGGAAAACTTTAAGGGGCATATGATATGAAAACATTCTGAAAAACAGTTCTGACATGGATGGAGCCATATCCTAATGACAGTCAAAATTTCTTAGAGCCATGCAGCTGAGGAGTTAGAGTTCAAAGACTTTAAAATTCAGATTTATTTCTGACTGAACAAAGTATGTTGTGTTGACTTCCTGCTTAAAGTAAAGGGCACTGAGCCGATTCCACCAAAACAAATGAAAAATGGAGATCAAGCAGGGTAGCATAAGGTAGCCAGTTCTAGCACTTTTGCATTTACTCTGCTTTTTTTATTCCATAGTATAGAATACAACAAAAAGTGTTTGTGTGTGCAAAAGTCTATATGAACGTATATAAATATATGACTGCAGACAGTTATTCTTTACAATAAATAACTATAATGCACTTTGCTCCATACTTTAGCATTCAGGCTCTGGCTGCCAGATCAGAACATATTGTGTGTTTGCATTGCTTGAAAAAATACAAAAAAAAAAAAGTGGCAGCTGGAATCTTTGGCAAGTCATGTAGTACTGCTCACAGTCAGTATGTAGAAGGTTAAAATTAGAGTCAAAATTTAGTTTTGACATATTTTAAAAATAACTGACATTTGTCCTGGGAATGTACAACATCTTGCATGCATTAGAAAAAATATTTTTCTGCATCTGAGCACACTGTAGCAAAACAAAAAAGGAAAACTTTTAACAAGCTAAAAAAGCAAAACAGCAACATGATCTTGAAATGCATAAATATGAGAATAACATGCAGGGCAGGAGAAATGATCCCTCTGCTCTGTTATGCATTGCTTAGGCCACAGCTAAAGCACTCTGTCCAATTTTGGGCACTCTATTTCAGTATGTGAGATTACTAGAGGCAACATGGTAACAGTTTTAAAGGATATAAAAGGAATGGTAAAGAGAAGAATAATATTAAGTGTTTTCCCTGTCTGTTTTGCACATCGCAAGAAGTAATGAAGTGGAAGAAAATTTGTGAGGTGGGGGAGAAATCTGACTATGACTGTACTGGAAGACAGGAATGGCTTGCCTGAAGAGATTACGAGTTGTCTGTTATCAAACTTTTTAGGAAGAAGTAAGGTAATGAAGAAATAAAGAATGAATGAGTGAATAAATAAATAAAAAATAATGAGTGGAGAAATCAAGAATGATAGAACTATCACTGAACCCATTACACAGCGGGAGAACGGTCCAGGTGACCTCTGAAGGTTCCTACCATATCTACAGGTCCGTGATTTGTTGGAAGGCATAACATGCTAACACATGAGCCTCTCTCATAAGTTGTGATATTTCCTGAGTGTACAGTGTCTGAATGGACAGGTCCTGTTCACATTTAGTTTATATTAGTTTCCTTTCGGCACAAGTTTTTACACAGTTTAGGCTTCAGTTTCTGATAATTGCATTTTATTTAATCACTCAAATACAAGGTTTTCATATGGATCTTTTGGATTTGCCTGGTAGAGATGAAGGGTCACTTTACTGAAATTTGTATCTCTCAGATTATATTTCCATAAAGTAGTTATATATTATTACAACAAGCAAGTAGAAATAAATAACTCAGTGATTTAAATTCAGATCAGCAATTAAATTTATGTTTTAATGCCTTATATAAATAATTTCCTACTGGTTTCTAGTACTTCACTTATTTACAATATGTGTACAAATTGAGGGTCACTAGGAGGTTCATGTTGTCAGCATGGCCCATAGCTATATCCCTTTTCTTTTGCTGTTCTTTTTATTTTATTCATTCATTAGGCTTTTACCTCACCTCCAATAAGCTTGATTGATAAAGAGAACAGCAATTAAAAAAGAAAAAAAAATCGAGAACAGTACTCCCCCTCTGCCAAAATACAATTTTAAATCAAACAATGATAAAATAAAACTGTTGGAACCAGAAAATAACAACAATAAAACTGACTTTTTCTTGACCTCAGATTTGCTTTCAAAGTTATGGAACATTTCCAGTTGTGTGGGTGTATAAAAGAAAGCAGGAACTCTACATACTAACTACACCAGCTTTAACTTTTCTTCCCTCTCACAAAACACCACTTACATACAAGCAGATAGAATATCAAAATACTAATACTGTTCAGATCTTCACTGGCACATGTACTAATGCTGAAACTGAGGAAATGAGTAAAAAAAGATGTGCTTGGAATGCTTTTAAGTTAAAATCCAAAGCATTAAGTGTTTTTCTTTACACATATTGTGATAGTCACATTCAGTACACATATCATGGTATTCATTATCATGAATAGCTCTTCTGATAATCAGTGATCTCTAAACACAGCATGAAGAATCCTTGTCTAAATACACCATGAGAAATGGCTACCTTATCATGTCCTTTTATTATAGTCATGCTAAAGAAGCTATTTTTCCAAAGGGAAGGCAATTTCTACAATTTCAACCACATTTTAAAATGCTTCATATATATTTTTGGTAATTCAGCTCAGGTGGCACTTATAAGCTACAGGAAAGAGGAAAAGAAAGAAAGAAGATGAGACAACTCCTGTCTGAGCATGACAGCAGTACAATAACCCACACAAGTAACACATTGAACTGCTTTGAACGCGAGGTGTTTTCTGTTGTTCTTTACAAGGAGCTGCAGTAAAAAAAAAAATATTTCTACTCTTAACACAAACTAGTTCCCAATTTTCCCATTAAAAACAGGAACTCAGAATAAAAATCAACACAGCAGTAAATAAAACTACAACCTTCCACTTATATTCATATCTGTTTTGGTATGCATATGTGATGGAGAACATTTACTTCAATAGTCAGCAACGCGAACACAATTTCTCTCCTTCCAGAATTCTGGGGATCTGAAACTTCAAGCTGAGCTTACACAATCATGTTAACTTTGGTCCAACAATTAGGATGGTAAAGAATACTGCACAAGCATCAGGGATTAAGAAAAAAAAAAAAAGGTGCTGTTATATATATAATATAATAAATGTAAAACTGTCCAGAGTAGACTTCATACTGAAAGAGCAATAAATCCAGAGCATTAATCCAGGCTTTGCAATTACCCTGTACGGACTAGAATAACTTAACTGCTTGAATAATGGTTAAGAACAGGAAGAGAAATAACACATTATATGAATTTTTTTTCTGTTTTTTTACTCGCTTGCCCTTGTTCAACATTATATAAAGTTTGTACAGGTTTTCCATAAAAATAAGCCAGTGGTTTATCTATTGTGTGCAAGCAAGTAGCTATAAATGAATTCATTAGAAGTGTCCAAGTGTCATAAAATAGCATTACATTCAGCTAAAAATGAAAATCCAAATGAGTTGCAAATCCCATCATTATAGTGATTAAACCCATGGTTTACCTAAGCCTATATTCCAAATGAAATATTTCTGAATGTATTCAAAAGACTATGACCAGACTATTTAACAGAGCAAGCAAAAGCTTAGCAAAGAAATGCTGCTACAGCAGCTGTCACCTTTCAGCCAGCAGCTTTATCTTTCACTGAATTCTAAAATGCCTTTTTCCCTTCCTTCTAGATATACAGTATACAACAGCATAATTCACAGCAATACTGCAGCTGCACTTTAAAGCGTAAGTTCAAACTCAATTTTTCAGTAGCTAAGCCAAATTTGATCTTATTTCCATATTTGAATACCACTAAAACTGAGATAAAGAAAATTAAACAAGTCACTATCAGAAAAGTCATGCTGTTTTTCTCAACCACAAAAAGCCATGAGTTATTATGCATGAATGTGGCAGTTCAACTACCTGTGCCATTTAGTCTGATTCATCTCTCCCCCCTCCTGTGCCCTCCACATGGATTGAGCAGTCCCTCCAGAATGAGCCATGTTCCTTGCGAGTTGCTAGAAGGGCATGAAGAATACCAGTGTGTCATGAAGCCAACACCAGTCTGGGTAGTAAGCATTTTCATCTGCAGTGCATGAGATGGCCCATATGTGGCTGAAGAGAAACACATAGTCAATGCATTTCCTTCGAAGTTATCAAACTCTTAAAAAGAAATTTGCCAGCAGGAATAATCTTTGTTAATAGTGAAGATGACAAAATAGCATGCAGGAGTTAGTCTGTTTCTTCTGGAACAGAAACATGACATTTGTCACCCTTAACCAAATCTTTGTTTTGCCATTCCATCATTCAGCTGCTAGCATAGCAAGTACTGGATATTTCAGAGAAAATGCAATTAAGTGCTACTGAGGACTGTAACAAAGTACTTGATTCTAGGTATTTTCTCTTTCTGGTCCAATCAGTTAATATTTACAATGCCATTTATTTCTTTCTTGTCCAAAATATTAATGGCTCTTCTTAATATCCTTTAAAAATAATTATTCTGTTGTTCAGTCCTGCTAATCTATTGGTTTTGCAGATGTCTTGTACCAGTGAATGATTCAATTTGTTTATTTGTTGCATCTAAAATATAATTCATCAGCTTCAAAGTTAGGTTCTAAATCTGTGGTGCTTCTGTTTCATCTCTGCACTAATCTTGAACTGGGAGAAGTAGTAATTGAAAGTAGCAAATGTATCTTCCAATTTTTATATCTCTACACTACCTGTTTGCTGAGCCTTATAAAGCTACACAAGCACAGATTTTCAGCTCCTCTCATTTGGAAATGTAAACATTTTGCTTTGCACTTGATCTCTTTTCTTATTTTACTCAGCTTTTTGATAATAGATGTTCAAAATGTAAATGTAATACTTCAGAGGGAAGTAGAGTTTGAGGTCTTTGCATGTACACGAGCAGCTTATTGGAACAGATTTGCTGAGCAAGCCCATCCAGCTGCACAGAAGCCAAGCAGTGCTTGGGGTACATTCATCAGCTGATGAAAATGTAGTGTCACAGGGCCCCTTTCTCCTCCTGGTCCCGAGTCTGAGCACCAGGAGCCAATGCCTCCAGGCAGCACTGATGTGGTGCTCAAGGGCGAGTCATATTGGTTTGGAGAATGGTGAGTCATCTGCCTGGGTAAAGCGCAATGTATTGTTGAACCTTTGATGAATTCTGCTTAGCCAAAATCTAAATTGCTGTTGCTGGAAAAGGGTCGGTTGCTGTGCTGTCACCATCTTTTAGGCTAGCTAGAAAGGACCACTGTGGTCAGCTGTAGGCACGAACTAGTAACCATTTAAACTAAAAACTGGATCCTGCAGTCAGCCATGTCCTAGTCCTTCAACCCAACCCAACGCTTTTATTGCGTTAAAGACACAGGGAAGATTCATGACAGGAAGTCTGCACACACAGTGTTTTATTAGGGAGAGGAGTTTTCTTCTCATAACTAGATGTGCATGATATTGCAACGACCAACGCTATTGTGTGATGACTGAATTATGCCATACTGTATGATGACACGATTATATAATGAATAAATTTATTTTGTAGAAGTTCATGTCCTATTTTAGCTTTTCTGTTGCTAGAAGGGAGATCCCAGTGTTAAAGATGGTGTGGCTAGGCTAAGTATTTTGTAGTGTGTGATGTGCATACTCTCAGAAGCACAGACATTTCTCTGAGCAAAAGGAATGTGCCCATACAGTTTCTTTTCAGGCAGCTTACCTCCTGAATATTAAGTATACGTGTCACCAGTCTTGTTTAGACTTGTACAGAGTGTGTGGGGACTTTCTTATCATGACATCAATACTTACTAGAAGGAGTGTGTCATCAATACTTCCTGTAAGGAGCAGAAGGCACATGGCTGTGGAGCTGGCTGCATGCTACAGAAACAAGTATGCCTTAACCATGTTATCCCAATGGGCTGCCTAGACCTGAACAACTCTTATTGAAGTTCATTTGAACTGACAGAGTTCCTGCTTTTCAAAGAAAGTTAATAGATCTAAGACATAATGTATCAGTTTATATTGCAAGTTGAGATAGTACAGGCCCAATTCACCAGATCAAGGGACTAAACCAAGGCTGTTTTCATTTACTTTATGGTATAACAATAATCTAATGGTTGCAACATTTCTTGCTCAATTCCAAGTTCCAAATTCATCTTTGTACAGAGGAATTCATAGCACTTGATCTAGAAGAGATTTAGTAAATATATGAAGGATGAGAAATGTTTCATATAATTGAACCTCTGAAAAAGATACTCTAACATTTGAAAAGATGATTGAAATTGTCTTTATGCTGTTCTCCTGTCAAATGAAATACTGAGATTGATACCTTCTTGGCCTGGTGTGCAGCCAATGAATGAAAACTAATGGAGGACAACAGGGATTCTTTGCAAAGCATTTAAAAGATTTTACTTTATGTTCCAGATAACACTTCAGCGACACACCTGCATCTCAGTGAGAGACTAATAATCTCAAACTTACAAGAAGTCCCATTTAAATGTATATATTTCTTTTAAAATTATATTAAATGATCACATCGGTGTAAAAATATGGTCTCAGGAGTTTTCACAATCACCTGAAAAGCCTCATACTGGGCAAGTACTTGTACTGAAAAATAAATCCCTTCAATACAGTATTATACTTACTATGCTTAAGGAAGAATAGGGTGAGAACTGGCAACCAAGGAAAAATGATTCTATACATCTTGTAGGCAGTTGAAAATAACCACATCAGGACTTGTTACACAATTGTGAGCACATATGCTAGTTATGCACGAGTTACATCCTGTTATTTCTTGACTGTCTTTAGGTATAGAACTGTTTTATATTTCTGAACAGTCAGATACAGCTGAAGACCCCAAAGGAGATAGGAAGTACCTCTAGTTAGATGTTCTGTATTCAAATGCTTAAAAAACCCAACTTGCCCAAAAATTCAACATTGGTATATTTCCAAGAAATGTATTTTTTTATTAAAAAATTTATTTCCCAGAAAAAATTGCCATTGAACACATGGTGCTCATATCTAAAGAGAATTTTTAACAGTGAATCTCAGCTAAGTAGTTCATAGAGCTGGCAAAAATGCCTGATTTATATTTAATAATTTTCTTTTGGGGAAATATTTTTCATCCTGAAAACAAGTCCATGTTGCAAAGAACAGATTATAGTAACCATTCTGGGTTAAAACTAAAAGTGAAACTACAACTGGTTTAATTGTCATTCTTTTATCTAGTTGAATCCACTTCTAGCCAATTAATTTAAATAGCAACAATCAGCTCTTAAATAACCTTCTGATGGCAAGCTAAACGCAGACGTATTGCCAGTAATGTGATGACAGATGATTTTCATATGCATATAAAATAATTCTTACATATCTGTGTAAATCACCTTGTATTTGTATTTGGTTGATTTGGTAAGTGTGCAATTCATGTCAGTTTTGGGGGTATAATTCTCTGGGATTAGGTAATGCTATTGCTGAAATACATACATACACACACATTCTTAAGTTGTTTGTTCTGGGCAGAGTCCTGCAAATGGTGAAATATAAATTCTTTATAACCATTGATTCAGTTTATATGCAAAAAAATAAAATTTATGGCTCACAGAATCACTGAATCCTTGAGGCTGAAAGGACCTCCAGAGGTCATCTAGTCCAAGTTCCCTCTCTAAGCATGCTCTAGATGAGTCATATCAAAATACCTCTTATTGATTCACAGTTCTACAAGTTTTCACTTTTTTCATGTGTTACAACAAAGGCCTTAAATCATCTGTTCATGCTATTTCTGTATAGGTGCCTTGGAAATCTTTTACAAAGCACATAGTTAGTTTCATTGGAACACATCATCTATTGAACACACTAATAATATTCATTATTCTGAGCTGCTCATGACATGAGATCTAACCAGAGTCAACTTTGCTGTGACATTATTTATATCCTTCAGTCTACACAATTCATAATTTCTTGTTTATACCGTAACTTTGCTCTGTAGTCTTTGTATAAGAGCCATATGCTTTCAAGACCAAGATCTGTTAACAGATTAGTATACAGAAGAGATACACGCTAAATAGGAACACTCCCGGCCTGAATATTCCACTCGGAGTAATGCAACACTAATTGTCCTTCACAGGGGACTGTCATATAACTACATACACTCTATATTTGTGATATTCTTTGTATTACTATAAGAAGGAAATACCAGTCAACAAACTAAGGTTCCAGTTTTCCAGCCTCAAATAATAAATAATGCTTCCTGTTTCTTGGTTGTTACTTTTGAGGTTCCTTCCTCAGAGCTCAGCACAGTGACCATGGAATACTTCCTCTGCACCAGAACAGCAGTAGAGAAGGTAGTTTTCAGTTGTTCTACCATCCAGACTGATTTTTTTTTGCAATCACATGGCAATTTCGTTTTATTGTAGTGGAATCCTTAACTGAGCAAGATTAAAAGTGAACTGTCTATATAACAAAGAATACTGAAGCAGAAGGACGAACACCAGAAAAATAGGGAGCATGGAGGAGGAACAGAGACATATCAAAAAAGGTTGTGGAGCATTTTGTAGAAGAGGGCAAGAGATCATCAAATAGTCCTCTACAAATCTACTATATTAACCATTTTCTAGGGCAGAGGGTTAAGTGGTATTTCTAGTCCTATTTTGCCACTCAAAGAAACTGCCTATATCATTAGCCTCCTCTAACTACTGTATAAAAATATCATTGCAAGGGTTTGTTGTGTTTGTTTTTAGAGAAATTAAAGAATGACTGTGAAATGTCAATACATGTGACTATTTCCTAAGCAAAGCAAATAGCAATATTTCTCTAAATATATGAAAAACTTCTGTGGAAGCATCGAAACCACTAGACTTTGTATCTACCCCTCTTTGGAAAGAGTGATGAACTGGCTGGGCTTTGCCAGTCTGTTAGACATATTTAAAAGAAAGTCAAGAAAAGGAAAGAGTCCAAATAGACCTCATGAAAACTAAGAAGATAAGAAAAGTTGAAGTTCTGAAAAGAACCCTTTCACCGAGCCTGCTAATAAAGACAGTCCATCTCTTCATTACCATGCTACTCATCCACCTCTGTTACACTGCACAAAAGGGAAAAAAGCAGTCTTTATAGTTGTACATGATTATATTTTCCTTTTGTATTGAGTTCAAAGTCTTTTCTAAAAAAGCAAGAGTAGATTGCTCACAATGTAATGGGCCATTCCCAGGAAATGAAAAAATGGCCTTAGCGTTTTATATTAATACAATAGGTTATGTATAAAACAGGTTTTAAAAAGTTAATGCATATTAGCTTAGAACAGCCATATTTTAACACTGTGCGACTGAAAGTTCCAGTAGAGCAGATGAATGAAAGTACAGAAGAAAAAAACCCACTATGACAAAGAGATAAAGGTTTAACTAAAAGGACTCAAATCTATATTTCAGGTGCCTCTTTACCTTCCATCAGGAAACGAGTTATTAGGAGTAATGAAATCAGAGATAGAAAATACAAAAAGTTTTTAGATCCTTCTGTGTAAGGCAGCGACACTGGCCTTTACTTCTTCACTTTATAATGATTCCTTTGAGTTGTCGTTCTGAAAAAGCTGTGAAACATCTTCCTGTTATTTCTTTTTCATCTTTCCAAACACTGGCCAGGAATAACCCCATCCTATTCTTTTCTTGAGTTTTTGAAACACATATTGACTGTAATGACTATAAATTATCTGGTTAATGTGCGTGATTTATAAAAGTGTTAGAGCTCCTCTACGCTGCTACCAGGTGCCTCTGAGAAGGTGCAAGGCACAAGAAAAATGTAACTTTTCCATGCCTGCTGTACTTTAGACCACAAAATATTTCACTTTTGAAAATGCAGTATGTTCGCTTGATTTTAGCACAGTCTCACCACATCACTCCACCTGATGGGCTGTTGGCTCTCTCTTCACCAGAAGTAGCAGTAGACTGCTAGCCAACATCACCCCTGCCAAATGCCTCCCTATAGGCACCATCTTGATGATGAGTTTCTGGGTGATAACCTCCTTCAACATGGGCTCTTCAGTTTCAGATACAGACTTCTACAGAACTCCATTACAGTCTGCATGTGTAAAAGAATCACGTATATCATAGCTATGGTCACTCTTGCTGTACTGTACCAACTACTCTAAACCCACCACAAGTGCTGAACCAGTAGAAGTTTTCAAAATACATTATTACACACTGCAAAACATGGGAAGACAATTAATAAACCTTGCAGTCCCAGCATCTTCAGCCCTCATCTTTGGCTGTGGACCTACAAAGGTAATTGAATGTCTTAAGTGCTTCAGGACAGAAACAAACACGTAGTATAGAATTACGTATCCTTTCCATTAATGTATTATGCCTCCTAAACCACCATTGGAACATAATCAAGGTCTTGGGTTGAAATGTCTTAAGAAACACTAAAACCACCTCTTCTTACCTCAAAATCTTCTTCAGACCATTTTGTTCTGAGCAGAGCCATGACTATCAGAATGTAAAAGGAAGTATTTCACGTGTCCAGAGAGGAGTTTCTGGTGGGAGATTCTAGGCTCTGGGATTTCTCATCACAAAAATTAGTAGCAGTCAACCAGCAGCAAGAAAGTTTTTTTAAAGAATTTTTTGGTCAGCTCAATGTCTACTACATAGAGGAATCTTCCAAAATTTAAACAAGTGTGCTCTTCCAACAGTTCCTCCCGTCTCCCCTAAAACACAATTCAAAAAGTGCAAACCATTTTAAAAAGTTTTGCTAGTAGTCTGTTACAAGCACTGGCTGACCTTATCCCTTATGATGACTGTTTCTTTGCTGATGGCATCACCCAAATTATTTAGACACATAATACTGTTTTAGGTTTTCTGGCACTCTGCATTTGGCTGGTACTTCCTGATAGAAAAGTGACCTGTGTACCGAACTGTGAGCCAGGTAAGGAAGCAGGAGTGCATATGCTAGTGATGATCTCAAGTAAAGGGTATTACAAAATCACAGGTTTAAGTACAAATTTGCCTATTATAGATCAAAAAAATTTAATGGTACAAGGCTTACAGAGTTTCTCTTCAATATCAGCAATTCTCAGTAGAAATTTTGTCTGACTTTCTTCATCTCTATAGGGTCAATTTCATTTTTTCTACAGTACTTCCTTGTGGTCCTCATTAGGATTGAGACCATCTGGCTCTGTATGTACACCATGGAAAGACAACCCCTACCTTGTGCTGTACAGTGTTTAAAAATCAACAGTACTTGAAGATCGAATTTTGATTCTTTCCAGAGGTATATTATCAGGTTGTAAACATACTACCAAAGTGAAAATGGCTGGAGACCTGACCTCTTCCCGACTTTTCTGAGTAATTTCGTGAATCCAGTTTTTGTTTGCACAAATGGTGCACATGGAGAGAATCCCTTTATTCCTATGAATGAAAGTATTTGTCTGCAAATGAGCATATTCACATGCAAATGAATGTATTTGCACAAGAAGCACTTGCCCATCTGCCACACAGCCTTGGCTTTTCAACTTTCAGTGCCTGGGTGCTCAGAAGCAGAGTGAATAGGGGAATAAGAATGCCAGCAATATTTCAAAAGGTGAATGGTCACCTTTCAATGTTCACTGTGAACAGCAAGCGGGATGGATAAAACAAGAACGAAAAAATCAAGAAAAATGAAAACATACAGAGAGGATTCTTACAAGTATTCAGATAAGGCGCGTCTACAGACCAGCAACATTCCAAGCTGAAGCAACAGCAAACTGGAAGCAAGGAAATAAGAGGAAGTACTACAAATCAAGGCTTTTGACCAATTCCTTTGTTCAGCTTTTTATTTAGCAGCTGTATAAATTGCACACAAGGATAAAATCTTTTCTGAAATAGTGGAGTCTTACCGCACTGAGATCCTGTTGATGAAACCTGGAGAGACTCGTAAAATACCAAACAAGTTTTTTGCATTCACGTATTTCCATTCTTTTTCCTTATACAAATTATTAGCTCATAAGAAATAGAAATCTTGTTGCTTTCTAGACTCCCCTGTACTCTCAGGATCTCCACTACCTTGGCAGCATGAGTCTGTTTCACCAAGCCCTAGTGCCAAAATTTAATAGGCAGTATTGAAAAGATCTGAGAGTAGTGCATCATGCACCTGAGGATCTGCATCCTTTAACTCCATATTATCAGAAGCAGCAGGACTATTCAGCTAATTTCTTGTCTGTTCCTCATTACACCTTGTATGCAGCCAAGAAATTGCAGCATATATCCCAAAAGTCTATCCTGAAGGCACAAAACCCCATTGCACCTGTGATGGCTCTTCAGGAGATGATGCTGACCTACACATGCAGCAGGTGGACATTCAGTGAAGCATATAAAACCCCTACGGAAGACTAAGGGAATAGGCTTTTTTGAGGCAGAGCAGCCTGCCAAAATATGGCTGCTAGGTGACTGATGCATTGTATCTCACAGGAGCTTTCCTAGATCTAGCTGAAGATTTTAGGACCATACATCCCCTAGAGATTTTTTTTTTCATTTTAATTTAAAATGTGTGATTACCCTTTACTTTCTGCCACCTGTTCTGTTTGTAAACTTCTGCAGGGTCCCTCTCTCTGCTCTAATTTCCAACAAGCTGTCATGTTACCCTCACCCGTGGGGCTCCCTCCTCCCCCAGGCATTGAGATGACTCGTGCATTCATGTATACAGAGTGGCAGCTGGTCCTAAGGCCAATCATGGATGTGACCCATCTCTCAGTTGCTTGATTTGCTTGAAGCTCTGAACCCTGCTAAAATAGATAACTCATGTGGAGCTTCACTTCTAGCAGTACTTCTGTCATTTCCATGCTTGTTATAATGGTTTTTGGAAAGCTACTATTCACAACAACAACAAAGGAAAAACTTGGAACTTCATTGAAACTTTCAGCATTTCGGACTCAAGATATCCCTATTTCTACAGGAACCCCAGGTGCAAATTCAGGGAGTTCCCTCAGACAAAATTACATGTATCCTCTCTGAAATCACAATGATCTTGCTGCTATGGAGTAGCTGTCCTTACCCACACACTTCTCCTTCTTTGCTTTCCACCAGTTTGCCAGACAATAAATCCTGTCTAATGTGTAACACTTAATTTCGTGCTACTGATCCCCACCAACACAGTATCACCTAGTACAAAACATAGTCTCAGTAAACATTGTTTCAGGGTGTTTTTGCAAATCATTACAAAAGTCCACAAGGTTCTCTTGTCCAGTAATGCTGCAAAAAAAGAAACTATATGAAAACATGCTAAATTAAAAGCAGGTTGGTGCCCCAGAAGCATTTTAACATGAATCTTCTTCAAACAGAAGTTGCCAGTATGTCTTATTATGGAGTTTAAACATGAGATTTATACCGTAAGAATAAGGACACCCCAGAAAACAGATGTGATCATTACTACATAAGGTTTCCTGAGTGCTCCTGGATAAGCTCAGTGAAGGAAGATGTCCTGATATCTGCAAAATTTTAAGTACTCGTGCAATTTGAAGAATGAGATGTAAAATTAGGTTAAGAAGTACAGAAATCTTAGCCTTTGACTTTCAACTGTTTGCAGATACAAACTTAAAAGCTATCCAGAAACAGAAATGCTAATTTATTGCTGAATAAGCTTATTTAATTTTTTCATAGTGTTCTGGGTGTCCATATGTATACATCCCAACATGAAGCACAAGAAAGATTCAGAAGCTGAGACTGTGGTCGCAGTGGTGTCACACTGAAAATACACAGAGATATCTGGACACCTGGTTAGTTGACTGACTGAAAAACAAATACTGAATCACATGACATTTCCCCACCACTATGGTTTCAAAAACTAATTAAGGCAATTGGCAATCTATATGTATATCTTTATTCATATCATTATATAGAATTTCAAAGCTATAATAAAGTGAAAAGTTATCCTAATTCTGTACAACCAGAAATTCCACATCATCCACATGCAGTTGCTAAGCCCCTTTGCAGTACCAATTTGAACAGTATTTAAATATTAGGTAACAAGATAGACAAATTCAATGTAAAGTATGTTCTGTAACTGCGATTCATCTGTTTTTTCTTAAGCAAAAATATTCTCAGAATTTATGATATTTGTGGGTATTTTATGTCTCCACTGCATAGGTCAGCAATAGCTGTGCTACCAATTATAGATGTAGGTAGAAAGGATGAACTGTCCCAAAAATATAGAGTTAAGTCACTTGCTGAAAGGTTGTAATCAAGCAAGCTTGATCGCTGCTCAAGAATAGATTTTTCTAAAAGAACCCTACATCTTTCTGTCACTTGTTGAAATTCAGCCCAAGAGAATAGCTAGCAGTAGTTATCCAGGTGAAATTCTTAGGGACTCCTGTATAAACACAATTACTTATGTCCCTTTTCTATATTTTCCTCAGAAAGAAGCAATTTCAAATGGTTTCATTATGTTACACAAGCAAGCCCTTCAGAGTGGCATGGAATGAAGGATGGCTGATATCACTCTGAGTCTCAGTACCTTGTTTTTAATATACACTAAAACTTAAGAGGGAGATGTTTTCAGGATACTATCAGCTTCCCATTATACCTGCAAGACATTTTCAATATGTGAGAAGAATTATTCTCTAGCAATCTTTGAAATGAGTTCAGGGGCATTTGGTCACTGGGCAACTTTTGGTGCCTTCTTGGACTTTGGCACATTATATTGCAGACATTCCAGCTGACCCCATGAGTAGGGACTGCTGGGGTGATGGGTCAAAATCAGAAGCAGGGTGTAATGCAGGAAGGAGGCTCAGGCAATGAAAGGAGTACCACTGCATTGTTTGCACTCATTTCTTACTAAAGTTGTGAGAGTTTGAAGGTTTTCTCTGTGACTGAAACAAACAAAAGCTATCGGGGCTTTCTGAATACTTACATACCACATTATGAGCAACAGGGAGAAACCACATGTGACGCATTTCTCTCCTCCATTTCTAGCTCTGAGCAGGAAATGAAGGGAAAGAAACCTTTGGAGATTCACTGGATGCTTTAGGATTTCTCTTCCCCTGAAATGATCATTGCAGGATTTCACTTACTGGCTCTAGAAGTATTTTCAGACAGGTTTTCCTCCTTCACACACATTGTGGATTTGAACAGTGCCTCAATTAATAATTTGATTTCTCTTCCCCTTCCCCCAGAACTGAAATAGATCCGTGTCTGCACAAAGGACATCACTACTACATGCAGTGCAGCCCATAAATAAACCCACAGGACTTTACCATGTTATCTTTTATAAAAATATGGTTTTAAACATCTTATAATGTTAAGTCTTATAACCTCAAGTCTTATAACCTCAGCATCTGTTAGAAGCATTGCCTATTTACTGGCCTGTTGCCTTCTGCTCTAAGCAGTGCTGAGAGTTTGCATATCCTGTTGTCGTGGCCAGTGCTTATACTGGCATGGTCTGAACAGCTACTGCACAAATCCCAACTACAACATTTTATTAAGCCATGCAGTTATCACCATAATCCCATATTAGGGCCTGAGGAACCTAGCTCTGATAGTCTGTATTTCCAGTTCAAAGCCTGCAGCCAGGAGATTATTAAATCCCCCAGCTGTGAGAAAAATTTCCCATCCCAGAGTCAAGCCAGTGAGAAAACACAGCTCCCTCAGCCCCCTCTTTAGAATGGAGTCAAGCAATTTACTCCACATTTTCAGACTAGTAAAATTAATTCCCTTCAAACCCCTGAACCCACTAAGTGAGGTTTTGCATCTTCCTCTAGTGCTATGTTAAAGATACATGATGGGCTTTTTATGCTCTGAAGGCACTAGTGGACAATAGGAAATAAAACACTAAGGCTTTTCACCCCATTTCAGAGTTTCCAAATTTATTATTCCTTCCTGTCCTCCCAGCTAATAATGCTTGGCCTGGACAGAGTATTACATAGCATTTCTCACCAGAATTTGTCACCCACTGTGAAGCATTTAATTTGTATACAAATTATGCTGAGACACAAGAGACAGTTAAAGGAGCAGTCCCACAGACAAACAATGTTCTAAAATGGCACCAAGTACTACAACATGATACTAATGAACAAGGTTGCCATCTCACCCCACCAAAAAATGAGAGAGCATATTTGCATGTAACAACAGCCTTGCACGAGATGGGAACTGAACTCATGAGTACATTTCCAAAAATACATGCTCAGAGAGATGAGACAAACAGCAGCATCACAACAGGGAACTAGATATACTTGCAGAGGCCCCATGCCTCTTATCACGTGTACCGCTGTTCCACACTGTATGTTAAGGTCTTGGAGAAAATGTAATTTCTCTTTGCAGGGGAATAAAACCTCTATCTACAGCACAGAAAGCAACAAAGCAATGCCTATCTTATTTCTAATTCCGCAGGCAATTTTGTTAATATTAATGAGCCAAGAAAAACCTTTGCCACACTCATTTTCAAATGTTCATTCGTGTTCTGCACTCTGCACCAGATGCTTCAGCAACTTGCAAGTTCGAAAACTGGAGGGGAGACAGGGGTACTCAGGGCTAAAAGCAAAGAAATAATGTAGTGCTTTAATCACAGATCATCCCTAAACAGAAGCCATAAATTAAGGATCTGTACTTATGTTACAGCCTTTCTTGAGAAATGTCATTTTTTTACCAAATCATAATTTCAGATCTAAATAGACTATATCAGTGTCTGCAGGTGTCTATTGGTATATAGTTACTGGTAGTTTGATGGAGTGTGTTCTACAGCAGTGATAAAAACACTGATCTATAGCTCTGAAGTACCTTAGCAATAAGTCATAAGTCCCATTTCAATAGGACTTATTAATGGGATTTTTTTCTTTTTTTTTTTTGTGATTTAATGCACTATGGCTATTTTATGCTAAATTTAGCTTTCCCATGTGAGGCTCAATAACCAGAGACCATACATAAGAATGATGATAAACTATGCCATTATAGATAAATGTAAAAGAATATTAATTATACATACACCTCTGTCAAATACATAGGTGCTTCTATTGCAGTTTCTTGACCGCAGCAATAACTGTTCTCCAAAATCCCCTCATTATCTCCCTCGCTTCATTTGGTGATCCGCTTTAAAGACCTTACAATTAGTTTCAGTTTGGCTTCCAAATATTCACACACAAAAAGCGTGGTTGTATAGTGCGTGACATCAGTGAAATACATGAAATATTGTCAAATTTTGACACCTAATTATTTTTCTTTTTTTTAAGTGGTTTTTATCTGCTTTAAGTGGCAGATTCACAATGAGATGCAGCAGCAGTGTGGAGGACGAAAATTAAGCACACTGCTCTCCAATCCCATGAACTGGCAACTCTGTCATACGGCCTGATGGGAAGACAGGCACCACAGTCCCTCGGGACTCCCACTAATTCCGTGTAAAATTTGCTGTCAAATCACTTTTGAAGAGAAGGTTGATTCACTGTATATATTTTTTGATATTGTGAAACTTTGCATCTTCCAGGAATGTCACTGATTTTCAGGCTATTCTACCAGGTAGGTGAGAATCAAATTATATATTATACCACGTCAAACTAAAAGCCAAGCAATACTGGACTTGAGCATCATGCAGATGAAATTCGATGAAAGTTTGCAATAATTATGTAGCTGATAAAAATCAAGGTGTAGATTCCGATTACCAGACCCATGAATTTGGTTTGATTGTTACATTATGTTACTGACTGAGATCCTTTCCTCTGTGTTTGGCCTGTGCCCGAGAGTCTCATTACTTTGATTTTATGATGGTAATGACAGTAACAATAATTTTAAAAAGGCAAATACTGGCTAACACAGAGTCTTCTTGAGTTTGATTTGTGGATGTGCATCTAGAAATATTTACTACAATTACTCATGTAGCTGGGGCAGCTATATGCATCATATTTTGCTGGTTTGGGAATCATGCTATTTTGGACAAGCCAGACAGGCCTTTTGAATAAGTAGCTTTAGTATCTTTCTTGGTAGATAGCAATAGTGGCTAAATGATTAAGTGCACGAGATGGCAAAAATAACAAGTCAGTAGTAATTTTCAAGTTTTTATGGTGTCATAGGATAATGATGGCACACAGTTTTGCAAGAGGAAATGATCCAGCTTTGCTAGCCAATTCAAATGCCAAGCTCCAAATTTGCTTGTTTGATTGGGCTGGCGCTCTTCCCTCAGAGACTAGAAAAAGCTCCCATAAGCTTTCATTGGCCTAAATCAGAAACATCTGTTAGAAGCACAAATTGCTCATTGGTTGAGATCAACAATCAGAAAACCCGCTCAGGGGCAGATTTTTTCCTCTCAGGTAGGTAACACATCAGTCTTGTGCATGTCAACGTATGCATATATTTTATTGAGTTGCTAACTCAGTTCAAGCCCGCATCTTTCTTTGAGCTCTCTTGATAATATTATACAATTACAATTAAGCATTGTACACATTTCTGTCTTTCTTCAAACCAGTGTTTTGTTACTCTTCACAACATATAAATGCATTAAAAGTTCTAGAAAACTAAGGAAAAAAACAGTCTTACAGTCCTTCAGAGTAAGTGGAATACAGTGGAAACAAACATTAATTTTTTTCCATCTCATGCTCTTCTCTTTCAGACACAGAGATTTGATTTGGAGCATTCTGTGAAACCACTTCGAGCTGATGAATGCTACAGACTTAGCAGGATCCATCATTTCTGGTTTTGAGGAAAAACCAAGGCCCCATCTACAGGTATTGGCTATACCCCACTGAAAATAAGCACACACATAGAGGACTATTCAGCACGTACGTGTGAAGTGTCTCTGTCAGGGTATGTTTGGGCGGCTGCGCTAATTGCATCCAAAGCCCATGTCCACACTCCTGCTGGCGCTGCTCCATCTCCCCGTTTACTATAGCTCTGCCTCTTTCTCCCTATTATACACTCTGGCATATTCTCCAATCCCACTATTTCTAATCCTGACATCTCTTTGCCAAATTGTGGAGGCAGTTTGGGAGAAAGGAAAACGGAAACAAAGCAACCATCCTCTTCAGCTGAAACTCACCTGCCTGCATGGCTGCTTTCCAACATGACTGCCAATGGCTGGCTGCTACAGCCACTACTGCAGGGGTTGGGAACTTGGGGGGAAGGAGGACAAATACACAACAGGCACAGAAATGAATGTTAGTGGCTTCAATAGCAACAGCCATCTGTTTTCCTTAGTGCCTGGCAGCATCAGGAGCTCCCTGCAGAGAGGATGGAGATTTGGCACGTTTCTGTAACCCTGTTGAGCTTTCACCGTCCCTACCAGCATCCCCTGCTGCTTCTCTCTGCACCCTCAGACCAATTATACTTTGACTTCTTCCTGCAGCAGCAGTGCCTACACAACTTTGTACTCATAGGCCCTTTAATTACAAACACCTAGTCAAAACCAGCAAAGTTCAACTACTGCTTAAGCATGACATTCCTAAATTTGAAATTAATATGATTTTGCAGCCATGTTGCATTCAAATCCTAGGAAAACTGGTCTTATAGTGTAGCTGAGGCAGAGTTTGTGATAACATGATCTGACCTATATCACTGAGATGTCAGGAAAAATTGTGTTATATTTTTCCTCTGTGGCTCCCATTTGAGTTTTTATTTGCATAATGCTGCTTTCCTGTGCAGAAAGTTGCCAAGAAAACAGAGCATAAAGCCTGTCAAAGAAATGCAACAAAGAGTATTCAGGGACTTTATTTTCAAGTAGATCTGAATTGATTTCAGTGTATTTCATTGTCATAAAATTCAAAATAGAAATTTTCTTTGTGTTTATTATTATTTCTCTTCATTCTGTGCCCACTTTAAGGAAAGCAGCAAGTAGTGGAAAAAAATGTAGCAGGTAAAAGAATGTAAGAACGTACATCAGGCATAGTAACAAAACCAGCTACCCACAAACACAATCTTCCCTTGAAGAAGAAGCTTTTTAGTGCAGTTCTTCAAGGCTGTTTCTGTTCTCAGTTATCACAGCTTTAATATAACTTACAATCACTTCCTAGAGACTCAGTTATCCGGATTTTACAAAATGTTATCTGCTTTAGGGAAAACCAGAGTGCTGCACACAGTAATCTGTCGTGCAAGAGCAAGAGCAGCTGGTGTAGCTTACATAAAGTGGCAAAAAGCCCAATGCAATAAAATGTAAGCATGTTCATAGCAAGAGCAACTATTGGCATAGAATAGATGTCTGAATGTGTTTCTATTTGGATCACAAATAAAACTACCTGTTTATCTTCTGTCATAATGAAAATAAAAAAAACAGGATGTCATGTCATTACATTTGGAGGTGACAGATTATCTTCATAATTTAACTTTTCTTTTTTTTCTTTTTATTTTACTTTGGTTTATTTTACATATATTTTGTGCTCCCAGTTATGAGATCTGGGTTGCATAGATGTAAGCAATTTGAAATCCAATTGGTTAATTTATCTATCAATCACCTTTTCACTCTAATTATGGTTTTGGGATTAGATAGGGATATTTGTTTTGGGGTGAGGCTTTTATTCTGGGGTTTTTTTACATAAAAGCAGAACTAGCTAAACAGAACATGGAATCAGTAAGGGGGGTTTTATTCAGTTGGGTTTTTTTTCTTTAAGGAAGGAGATTGTCTGTTCAAGCATTTAGTCTCTGTCTCAAACAGTTCCTTCTTTTGCTGCTAGTTGTGCTGCAATAACATTAACCACCAGGTGTACTTGGCTCACAGATGACAAAATGCTATGCCCTTGTATGACCAGAAGCACACTGAAAGAAGGCTGGAATTAGGCTGCATCCCAGCTTCAAGCATATAGTAGCTGACAGTACAGCAAAGATTCCTGTGATAGGGAAGAGAGGCAAGATGTGACCTGCTTAAGACTTCTGAAGCTATTGAAATAGCTAAAACAGACTAAAAATAGTAATGATCATCTCCATCACATCAGACCCATTCTGTCCATGGACTTAGCAATTTTATCACTGACTGAAGAGAGTGCAGTGTGATGCACTGTTTTCCATATGCTTCCATAAGAAAGATGATCTTATGAAAACTCTAAATGCTGTCATAAGAGCTCAGTAGTCCCAACTGTTGGGAAGGCATTTACAAATTCCCTTTAAGGCTGCATTTTCTCTCTTTTATCTCTTTTTAAAAGCGCATTCATTCAGTTTGGTTCTGCAATAGCATCAAGTCCCCATTTTCTACTCAAAGGGTCTTGCCAGAAATGTTTAGTGTTTCAGAGAACTCTCTTAGAAATCTTTGATTCCTTGTTGTCGAAAGCAACAAAAACAATGGGCCCACAAGTACATGTAGCCAGAGTTTTCAATCAACTCTGCCTATAAGCCACTGACCGTAAGTTATCTGCTGAGGAGTGAAATCCCTCTATGGGGCAATATTAACAGGTATGAGACAAAAGAAGGATCTAGGGAAAGTAAAGTGGCTGCTTTGGTTCATTTTCTCCATCTTTTTCTGGGCAAAATTGTAATGATACTAAAACTTAACCTTTTGCATAGGAGTAACAGCAGCAGCATGGCTTAACTATATGTGACAACCACAGTGACTCTTCATGCAATATGTTTAATGATCTGTGTTAATGAGAGCTGAGACACTTCCTGGACACTGTCCATAACACTTCTTCTCTGAGGCTATAGTCACACATCTAGTGCAAGAAGAAACTCTAGAGGAGGTATTTTCTTACTCTTTCTTCTGTGACTGTGAACTCATCCAATGTGAAATGAATGTTGGAGTGACCCTGTGAAAAACAGAAAATAAAAGGTCAGCAAAGGGAGCTGAGTGGGTTAACCCAGCTTCCTAGCAATGATAGTTTCAACTTTGCTATTAATAAAACTTTTCATTTTTCTTGTACAATCTCGTATGTTCCATGAATAAATTCAGATTTCAGTGTCACAAGTGAGACGGATTTGGGCTGTAATGTTTACCTCCTCCTATCTCCCCTCCCCACAACTTTCTAGTCAAAAGGTTCTAGTCCTAAGGAAACTACAAGAACCTATGAGTGGACTGAATAAAGGCAGCAAATCAGTCCTACTGTCAGTATCCTCCAGAATGCCATCAAGTCACTGCAAAGTAAAGGGTACTTAGAGGAAGAAACACACTCTGCAGAAAACCTAGCTGTTTTTGGGGGGGTTTTAATTACCCCATAGGTGTGAGTTTCAGCACATTTGAGCCTCCCCCAGCTGCACAAATGAATGTGCAAAGCACATCAGAGTCCATCAAAGCTCATAGACAGAAAGTCATACTTTGCAAACCAAAAATAAGAGGGAAACACACAATTTACCATGAACATTATGGTCTAGATTGTGCTGTAGAGACTTAGCCCTTTCTGAGTTGACAGGAAGAATAAGTTGTTCCACTGGTATTTTGGCATTTCAGCACAAATGGCTCCCAGAGGCTAAAAAGCATTTCCTGTAGCAGCAGCTACCTGGTGGGTTCAGCGGGTGCAGCTTGAACTTGGCACTCGCTGGCAGAATTTACACATTATGCTGCAAAGGAATGAGGCTTGGGACTTGATACCTATCACCCTCAGCAGGCTCAGAGCTTTTCATTTTGCCCTTTTCATGCTTCTTGTGTCATGGATTCAGTTTAAATTTGACCTTGCTGAGGAAGATCATTGGTCCCAGCAGAGACTCTGCTCCACAGAAGATAAAGTGAAGAAAGCATTCCTTGAGCTCTCTCTATCCTGAAACATTAGAATTACTAGTAGAGTTCCGCACTGCTATGACAGTTTGCATAATATAAACACCTGCCTGCTGCAATGACACAACCAAAGTAATAGACATTTGGCCACTATACACCTAGAAATTACTTTTCAGCACTACAGAACCAGGCCACTTACAAACAGGTAAGCTACAGCTAAAAGACAGGGTAATCCTGTTCTGCTCTGGCAGCCATCTAGGCCTCTGGATGCATACATGTTTTTTAAATGGTCACTTTAGCTTTGCATTAAAGGCTTGCTTGAAGCCAATAGATCATTGCCCTAAGAAACTGCATTCCTTATGGGTTAATATTTCACTTGATAGGAATCCTTTCTGGCAAGAGATCAACTATGCAAACAGGTTTGTATCTCATTGTTTCCAGGAACAAGAGTTTTTCAAACTCTTCTCAAGCACAGATGAATTAATATATATACTCCCCAATTCTCTTTCTTCTATTTAAATCCGTAATCCCAGGTGTACTCTTTAATAGCATGCTTCTTTACATTAGTGACATATTATTTAAATACAATGTATTTATATTAATAACAAGTTGGATACCATAAAAGCATATCGTTTTGAAGCTCACACATGCAAAATATTAGAATGATTTAGTCTCACAAGGACATTGAGTACAACAAATCCCTTTATTTTCCATTTGGGACTATCTGGCCTTACTGGGTCTAAGCTCTTGTCAGGAAATATGTGTCCTCTGAGTAACATACAAGACAAACATAACATACAACAAAAATATCACAGACTACATTACCTAATCTTCTATTCCTGTCCTAAACACATTCGTCACTAATAAAAAGCTTGACCTTTCTTCTAAAAGCTTTTATATCAGTAGCTGCTACTCATGTCTTGCCCTACATACAGCTGGCCACAGAACAGTTTGAATTTTATGCTCCTACTTTCACACTTTACTTTTGTCTTCCCAGAGTCTAGTATGAGGAAGTGCACCAGAAATTTGGGAATTAAGCTGGAAACAGGAAGACTGGGGAGAAAAAAAAACCCCAAACCAGAACTGAGTCAGAAAAGCTAGTAAGTGATTCAGGCTAGTAAGATGTAACTGGACAACGAATCACAGAGAAATTATAAACTGGGTACTGACAAAAGAGTTCACTTTTAATAATTTCATAAAATGCTTGCTTATTTTTGAGCACTTTGAGTCGCCTAACAGCAAATCTTTACTGGAAAATGTGTGTGGTGAAGACAAACAAGACTGCTTCAACATCTTTCTTAGCCAAGTATATTTCACTTACAAAATCTCAGTCCAACTCTTCATGCTGGACAGAGATATTGTTGTTCTCTGACTTCCAGAAGTGCATTGGCAACTTCACTAAAAAGTTAGAACAGAGTATCATTCTGTATCACTTACAAACGCATTGATCATCAGTATTCTGATACACAATAATAGATCAGAAAACTTTTCAGATGTTAACTATTTTTAGGACTAACCTCAGAATGCCTCTTCAAAGCACATCTAATTACCTGTCTTCTGCAATAAATCAATGATGGCATTAAGGGCATTAAGAAGGGAGTGTTTCATCCTTACCCTCATAAATACAGGCAGGAGTTCCCAGTTCACACTCTACCAGTGAAATCAATGCAGGTTGCACCTTGTGCCTGTCTCAAAGACAGGCAGGTGATGACTCAGGGCATATTGTTTATTTCCTCCTCTACCCCAGTTTTCTGAGGAAGCCACAACCTTCCACAGTATGATATGCATCAATCACACTATTAAAACCAGCCCATCAGCCCTATAGCAAGGGCATGTCTGCAATGTTAGGGAAATTTGGAAGTAGTCTAGGTCACTCAACAAGACTGTTTGCCTCTCCTGTCCTATCACTGGGCTTGCACCCACCACATGACAGAGAATGTCTGAACTTTCCTGAATTCCAGATATATCTCATCCAATGATGAGAAACCATGTTCCATGATCCTCAAATGCCTCTGTAGGAGTCTCTGTGGCTTTTTCTACCTGAAATGTTGGGCATCACTAAGGCTGTAGGGAAAAATGTACTCATTTAATCTCAATGTCAGGAAAGAAGACTAGAATGATTTCATTCCTGCCTCAGTTTCAACAGTTGTACTTGCATCACAGTGTACCTTTTGTAAAATGTCCGTTCCTGATTTGATAATTTTTAATAATGTATGATCACTGGAAACACTGGTAGCCACAGCTTTGGTTACCAGCTCATTAATCAATGTAGCCATTAAAAACTTGTCTTTCATTTCTGGTCTAGCTACAATTTCCTATTTTGTATAGGAGCAGTAGGATGAATATCCTTATTCTAAAATTTCTGTGCATTCCATAATTTTCCTAATAGATTGTGATCAAAGTAGCTATTTACTCTTCTTTTAAGAGCTAAACAGAGTGAATTTCATTAAAATTTTGCTGCTGTTTTCCAGCCCTTAAATTACTATTGTAATTATTTACTTGAAAGGTACTTAACGACTTCCTGTCTGTCTAGCCATCAGTATAGTAGGTCTTTGGGTCTTTTGCTTGCCCTACTGCAGAGTGAATGGAGGAAGGGTACTTGAGAAGTCTTGAGCATTTGCAAAAGCCTGATGTGACCAGTAGCAGTCATATTGCTGCTGCAGGTGCTCAGAGCAGGAGGGAGGAGAGGGAAGAGGGGAAAGCCCTTCTACCCATTACTGTTCCTTCTCTTTCCAGTACCTTTATGCTCTGCTTACAGTGACATGCTAGAAATTATCACTGGAGCTGTTGTAATCCATATGATCTTTGTCCTTTTGTTAATCTATTTTATTAATCAAGATGCCTTAAATCAAAAAGTCTTATGAAAATCTGTGCTTATTATATTGATATGATGTCAGATGTTTGTAGCTTTACCCAAAAACATTATGGTAATTTGATAAAACCTTATGAAGAAAGGTTGAGGGATTTTGTTCTTTTAAATAGACACCTCTTTTCATAATGAACCATACACTGATTTGTTCTTTTTTTTTTTTGCCTTTCTTTGTCCAGGTCTCTTCAGACTCAATTTGTTCTACCCTTCCATGCATGGATGTAAATAAGATGTCAATGTTATCCCTCCTTATTCTGCAATATCAGGTCTCCATTTATGACCTTAAATTTTAGAAGCTATTATTTACCTGTCACAAGATTCTTACAGATTACAGTAATTCTTCATATTATTACTTGCTTTTTCTGTCAATAAGCATTGTCTCAACATTATATTTAGCATCTTAGAACATCAAAAAAAGGAGTTGCCAACTTCCACATTATCATACAGGACCACAGAATGAGGCAGCTGAGATGAATCTCTGGATGGCCACCTGCACTGTTGCAGCCAAGTCCTCTAGTTCAAGATCTTTCCTTACTAGGAATAGAGCAATTCTGGCTGAGTGTTTCTGTGGATAGGAGAGCTTCAGGGTGAAGGAAACCCACTGCATATCCCACTTGGCAAACTGAAACTACTTTTGTATTGTGTGGACTTTCTGTAGTATAAGGTGTTAGCATTTGAGTTAGACATAAATGTTATGATAATATTTCTTCTTCATTCTGAAGATATATATTAGCTAGAGCTGTTAACAAGTTTTTAATTCTGTCAAAACTTATTTCTTCACTTAGTTCTGTATAACCCATGGAAATAAGAAGGAAAACTCATTAAAAATTTCAGGAGAAACAAACATGCAAAATCAGAATACTTTAGCCATACAGGTTGATTTTATGTATAAAATTTTTATATATAAAACACTGAAATTGAGAACTGCATTGACTACGATTCCCACAGTATGTAGGTTCCATGATAATGCACTGAACATTTTCCTCCCTTGTTTATTTAATGAGAATACTTATCTCTTTTTTTTTTTCCTTGTGACGCAAGTGTTGAGTTAATCTTTTAACTCCTGCAAGGGACATGAGAGTAGGACAGTAACTGGTGGCTGGGCATTATTCACCCATTACTGTATCTCATTCTTCAGTTATTGCAATGTAGTGATAGAGCACACAACAAAGTTAGATATATAGTTGCAGACAAAGGTCAAAGGGAGATTTACAATCCAGCATTTAATCTGTTGCTTCTGTTTATGAGGGAAAGAAACCCTCACAGTTATCCTACTTTCTTGAGCAACAAGGAGAAAGTGCCAACAGACTTCAGCATATATGGGGAACTTAGGAGTATCTGATTCTCTGTGTCCTGGCAAATTTGTTTGTGTGTGTAAATTAAAGTTTCATGACATGACCCAAAGTCAGATGAAACTACTTATTCAAGTTGACTTCAATCAACTTGGAATCAAGAATTACCTTAAAAGAGTTCTAAATCACTAGGATTAGCTACTACCTCTTTTTATTGCACCAGTAGCATAGAAAGTGTTCAGCCTCTTAAACAATGACATCACATACATTCATAACAAGGCTAACTGTGGGACAGGCCTTGTACTAGAGGAAAACTTCAGGAAAGGTGCATTTTCTGTTCTGTATAAAATATATTCCTGTGGTAATTAGTCCCCAAAGTGAGTTTAGTGTTAACAATATTTAAGACAAAAATTCATCAAGACAAAAAGTATAAATGGACAATGACCAGACCAAATAAAGACTTTTCGTTATATAAAGTGTTCTATACAAGTCCATAAGCCAGAACAGCCACATTTTACAGTCATCATCATTTCTCTATATATGTATCTAAATACCAACCACTCTGGGCTATGACTGTACTGATGCACACTCAAGGGCACCCTTCCAAGCGAGTCACAGTGACCCCTTTGAGTGGCAGCTGGAGTACATCAGCAGCCCTGGCTCAGTGCAGGATGGATTGAAGAGGTGCTGTTCCACCTCAGAACCCTGTCTGAAGTTCTTGCATTCGGTTTCATTCAGAGTGGGGCAGACCCAAACCCTTTTGCACGTTCTCGTTGGATGCAATTGTTTCCACACATTTGTTCAAACGAAAGCCAGGGGTTTATGATCCAGAAAGAGGCAGAGGGAGTGGAGGAATGATTCTCTAATTCTGTAACTATTTTAGCATTTTACTACTCTTTGAACGTCTGCAAATAAATTGGCATACAAGAATAATTCTAGCAAACAGAAATGCATTATATGCTTAGATACCTTCTCAGGTGCTTGTATATACAGAGGGTATTTGAATAATACTGTTTAGTTTTATTAACTCTAGTGTTTTCAGCCACATCTGCACAGAGTGATCTAGTTGAAAACAAATGCAAATAAGCAGAGTTAAAGTGTGTCTGATGTGAGCTCTGGGGTGTTTATACTATACCTCACACATACCCAACAAGCAAGTCTACCCACTTTCTTATTTGCTGTTTACCCTCATTCAGTATGTACTCTACAACTGTCTTAACATGTATTGACATGTCTGACCCCTATGTGAAAGATGAAGAGGATTTTTTGCTTCACTCCATGTGTACCAGGCATTAGACTAATGCAAAGCAAAGCAATAAATTATACTTCTGATTTGGTTATGCTATCCCCCTTACTTGATAATGCTTCTGCTTCTTTACTACTTGTCTTACAATGGAAAAAAAAGTAACCAGAGAAACCAGGGATCTGTATGTACATAACTTTCTATTTTCTTTAGCTTGAAACCAAGGATTTTTTTTGGTCCTTAGTAATAAAGATCTGAAGTACAGAACAAAGGACTACACAAATAAGATAGAAAGAACAGTACCCAGTTTTCACCTGGCTTGACTTTCTAGAGTTGAGAGTATCTTTCTTTTTCAAATTCCTGGTGATGTTGAAATAGAAATTTTAGTTATGGTTGTTTTGTTTCATAGTGGACAGTCTGAAACATCTGCCACACAGTTGACTGAAACATTCATAACTGGAATTAAATTAATTTAGTTCAAGGAGCTACAGTGCTACAGGGTGCTTTATCACCTGAAGGAACTGGAGTCTGATCACAAAATGTTCACACAGTAACTCAGAAGCAGCACTTGAATAATGCAGCTTTACAGTCCTGATATACTTCCATAATGGCCGCTTCTAAAATGTATTTTCCCTTTGGGCTGATTTGTTTGACCTTGCTGCAAAGCTTGTTAACTCGGAACAAGGGGTGACTCCAAGAGGGTACACCTGCACAGCCAATTAACCACACATGTTGAGCCAGGCTCAGCACTCAGAGGTGCACCTGGCATGGAAACACACAACAAAAAGAACTCAGGCACTACTGAAAGGAGGTGAAAACAGAGGTGGAGCTGAACAAGTTTTTAAAAAATTGTTTAAGTGGATGAAAGGGCAAACATTAAAAAAATCAAATTTTTGTAGATTTTCAGAGTGGAGGAAGGCACATGAAAGGGTTAAAAACTGAAATTGCAGTCACTCAATTTTACAAATAAAAGTTTATTAACATGATTAAGTTGCAAAGGAGTTAGTTTTAAATATGTATATATGTAAAAAAGGTGAGTGGAAAATGTTTGCACTTTGAGTTAGTCGAATTTTTCTCTGCAACAGAGAGAGGTATGAACTCATATTATCTTCATAAAAGGCACTGTTCATTTATGAATCAAATTTAATTTGTTGCTCATTTAGTAAAGATTTTATGCAAACAAATACAAATAAACTCTCCTGGTTTACTAACATAATTTGGAGAACTAGATAAACCTTTTAATGAATATTTTAGAAGGCTGAAAAGCCAAAACAAATCTTTAAATATAAATTAACTCAGGTTAGAGGGAGATGATGTTTCAGTACCAGGAATTCAACATGAGGATGAAAAATAGTTTTCATACAGACGTGAAGAGAATTTTAGCTGCAGAAATGTTCTGGTCCAGGCTGGTGAGGTGCAAATCATCTGCTCTTCAGAAGTGTGCACTAGTGCTTCTGCCTCAGTCACTATACACTGACTAGAGTATTAGGGGGGTGAATTTCATAGAAGCATTGTATTAATCATAGATGTGGTGCCAGCTCACCAAACCATCATTCAAGGAAGTTACTATTTTAGGGGAGAAATGACAGGTTCCAGTTTTGTCCAGGAAGAGGCCTCTCCACAGCCACAAGACTGTTCTTTCATTGCAGGAGCAGTGCTGATGGGCTACAGTGCTCTGAATCTCTCAATAAAGGCACTTCAGTCCAGGTGTGTTTCTGGTGAAAGCCATATTCATAAGCAACAATACCTTTCTGCCACCTCCTTTTGGTGGCAGAGAGGACCAAGAGACAGTGAAGGAGTCCAATCCCGTAGACAGGACTGTGTGGGCAGTGAGAATGGTCAAGCACTAGTCCTGATTGTTTAGGAGACAGTACTGAGATAGGAGGGTACCATTCTGTTACAGGTTTTAAATTGAACCAAAATTAGATCATCCTACTGGTATCTGGAAAGGAATACCTCCTACAGTAATATTAGAAACTATTAAACATGGAATTTAAAAAAAAACCTTGTTCACATTGGCAAGAGATGCTGCTCCAGCCCTCATAAATGCCTGTGAGTGGCATGGCAAGGGGTTTGACCGATAGCACTTTATCTCGGAGTAACTTGACATTGTAACAAATTTTATATGTGACTCTTAAGGAAAGTGGCAGTATCACCCCAAACTAAATTCATAATCTTAAAAGATTTAATTATGTCTAATGCAGCCTCTTCATAGATATGGTGTCTTTGCTTCCTTTTTTACCTTGTAACTAAAATCCTTTTCTCAAGTTCTTTTAGTAATGGACCAATTCATTTATTTTTGTTTCTGAAGCCTCTCAGATTTTGCTTCTCAAGTCAGGAGTAATGTTTGAGTTGCACTTAGTTCAGATTCCCCTTCTTGAGTCTTTTGTTTCTTTCAGCTTAGCATTTAAGTCCTCTTTCACCTCTCCAGAAGCCATACTAGTTCAGACCAGCAGTTCATATTCTCTTATGATCACGTCACTAGCAGCAAATGCCTGGGGAAGAATAAAGCAGGGCAAGATCTTAGGGATGCTTTCCAAGAGTACCCTCTCATTAACCAAGAGTATTTTGAACATTAAACAACTTTCAATTCCCCTACAATTTACTTATTTAATACATGCAACAATAAATACATGTCCTACCAAAATGATTTGCAGGAGCAACATTTATTTTAGTTCCCTTTCTTCTATTTCAGATATCCTATTTGCATGAGGAAGGAGCCGTAAAGAGACATAGCCACCATTAAATTCAAACCAAGATAGCAGAAAGGTAAGAGATAAGTGTTTGAAAACTAATACTTTTATCTTGTTAAACTGTGCACCAAGATTAATGTTTAACATCTTATAGTTCTATGCTGCATGTTGGATTATGACTCAATGGCATTTAAACCATCCACAGAGTGCAAACTTGAAGTCTACTGTAAAAGAGAAATTAAATATAATGGAAATAGAAACAAACAAACATAAAACAACTTAGAGTGTGTTAGAGATTCCCTTTTCATATTGTAATGTGTAGTAGTGACTCAAGAAAACTAATGGAGAGAATGACACGGCAAGAAGACTAGTGGGTATTTTGGTTAGTTCCTGGTACAACTAAGGAAACCACAAAACCACATCAATCTCTATTCTGCTCAACCAGTTACAACAGAAAACATTTCTGATTTTTTTTCTAGAACTGCAAACCACAAGAATAAAGAAGGTTTTGCTTATTCCCAGCAATTAACCTAGATTACTTTCAGAACCATACTGACATTTAAAAGTAGCGTCTCAGTGCAGTGCTTGGGCGTGACACGAAGAAAGCCACGCAAGTGCTGGTACGGTGTGTGCCTCAGGAACTGTGAAATCTTAATGCTGACTATTTTCTACATCTTACAGATGGAATAAAATTACTTTTGATTCCTGCAAGAATCAACACGTCTCCTAGCCATATTTCATGTCATGCTGCAAAGGGAAAAGGTGGTTATCACTGCATTTAAATAATCAAGTTTTATTTTCATGTATCAGCTGCTTCACAAAATAGACAATGAATAATACAAGTTGAGGAAAAAGCTTTTTTTTTTTTCTTGGCAGTTCTTAAGTGATTCTGTATAGCAGGACTGATGACTACTAATCTAGAGATAATGTTGTTTTCTTTGCTTAAAAAGTATACCATTACCTTATGCCTATGCGTCTTACCCACTGGTACACAGCAGATACAGCCAAGCATGCACCTATCCCACTGATTTGGAATGCTGCTGAGATCAGTAGCCAACATTTCAGCCAAGCACCTAAGAGATCTTAAATTTGGTGATTATGTCCAGCCATGTCCCTGAATGAAAGTGCTGACCCAGAAGGGGTCCTGAAAGTTTTCTTAGCAGTGTCCACAAAGCCTCCTCAAAGCAGCTATGCAAGATGGATCCTTTAGTATCCCTAGAGCAGGATGGGTATGCTCCATATGTCACAATCATTGGAGGACAATGCAGTGAAAGCAAGGCTGACCTGTTTAGAAAGTTTGCCCCCCATCAGTATTGATGACACAAACGTGTTCAACCATATTGGTTTCTGGGTACGCAAGAGCAGAGCTGTCTAAACAGTTGCAGCACAGTCAAGAATCCAAGGCCATAGCTGGAAATGTTTTCTGCTTCCAAAAAAGCCTGAACCCTGCAAGTAGAATTAAATCTTTCTGTAAATGGAAAGCCAAAGAATGGCATTTTTCTGTGATGCAGATCATAGTCAAATAGCTTTTAGTTGTATGTATAGCAGCACTTTAAATGGATCACTGCAGTCTTTAAACAGGAGGTAACCTAGAAGGACCTCTGTGTTTGATATCTGTAACAAAATGAATGCCTGGTTAGCATTCTTCCTACCACGAATTCCATCGATTCTTCTTTTTCCATCTGGCTATAAAAGTAAAGCTTATGTAGAAATTAGCACATAGGTTATTGCATACAAACAGTAATCTCTTGACGAAATATATGTCAGGAATTGGGATTTTCTTCTCAATTCATGAATCTTTAAGTAACATAATGAGTAGGTCAAATACCTGTTGATGTTCCAGATAACTGTACGTGACAACCAATATATTTGGTGTATTCATGATCTGGTAAAGAGAAATACGAGGAAAGTCACCTTTATTTAGGGTACCCAAATCCAGAAAGACAGCAAAGAATATCAGAAAGATTTAATAATGGTGGGTAACTAATACTGAAATATCTAGGTCCTTCAACTTTTCCTAAGCATCAGTATGCAAATAATACAGCACAAAAATTCAGTTCTGAGATTTGTGTATTTACCTAGCAAGGGACTGTCTGAAATGGTGCCAATCTGCAGAATTTCTATGACATGTTTAAAAATGTGCTCTAAGCTAATCCTCCATATGAGTGTGATTCCTAGGGGAACAGATAGACCTCATACAGCAGTCACCCTTCCCCATTACTCTCACCTCCTAAACTGTTTCATCTTGATGAGTGCTTAGTGAGAAGTATTTTTCAAGTCTTCTGTTAATCATCACTAGAGGAGATCATTCAAGAAGAGCTTTGCAGGTGACAAATTATCAAAATGTGTTAATCCCTCTTCTCATTCCTTACAGAAGCCTTCAGTTAGTCTTCTATTAACAAAATATCTTCCAAAGAACAGAGATAATTTTGGAAGACTAAAGCTTTCCTAATCTAAGTGTCAAACTGAAAGTATAATTGAGCAATATATGATAAGTCAAAAAATAAAAGAAAATATTCCATTTTCTGAGCAATTTCCTGGGAGCTCTTTTTGTAGGACTATTGAGTATTAAAGTCTACCATATACTTCGTAATCTGTGGAATTGTTTTGGCTAAGTACCCTGACACTTCTAACATTAATGGATGAGTTCCTAACCATCAACTTTTGGCTTTCAGTATGTTATTTAAAATTAAACATAAAAATTACCAAGAAAAAAGATTAATACTACTGAATGACCCAAATGTAATTTAAAAATTTAGTTTTTCAAATGTTGACCTTCACAAAATGGAAATAAGTCTTACTTCCAAGGACTTTATTTTTTAATTTTGAAGACGTTATGCAGTATTTTCATGAACTAAAATAAACCCATTTGATGTTATGAGTGTAGTTTTCTGAGGGGATTTTGGTTTCTTTTTTTTTTTTTTTAATGAAGCAGAATTGCTGATTTAGTAAGCATGTGAACCTGTTTCTGAGCTTTCTTGTTAGAAGAAGTTTTGGAATTCTATGACGTGGGATGCTATTCAAGAAACACGTGATAGGCATTTAGCTTTCTAAAATGTGCAGCATGTGAGATGAACCAAGACAGAGTAATTGCAATGCTTCCCAGGCCTTTTCATTTCAAGTCTTCCAATGCCTGTTGTGGCAAATCTCAGCTTGGCAGTTTTCCACTTCTGGAATAACTGCATATTTCTTCATTGGACACACGTCCTTCCCTTTATTTCTACTGTAAGACTGGCCCTGAAGCTCCTCAGCTTTACTTTATTTACATTGTTGCTTATGCTATTTATATTTATAGGTCCCTGCTATTTATGTTCTTAGGTATTTAATGTATATTTCTTAGAGGGGGGAAATATGCTTTTGGAAACAAAGACTTCTACTTTAGCCTGTCCTTGCTTTAAACTGCATAACAGTAGACTTCTAGATGGGTTTTCTATGATGGGAAGGCACTCAATTGCAAATGTACCAGTCCTTTGTCCTCTGCCCTGGTGAAACCCCTACTGACAGGGGCACCCTGGGCTGATGCACCTGGCCCTGGGCACAGCAGAAAGCTGTGCGCTTCCATGGGTCTCCAGAGCCTTGCCACGCTTTCCACAGCTCTATCTGCTACTTCTCTGTAGAAAGGGAACCACTGTGACCCATGGTCACAGCATGTACATACTCTCCTTTCCTCAGGGTATCGGCAGGCACAGGTTTTCCAGATCTCTGTCTCTTTACAGGCTCTTCTCTAAGTTTCCTTCCTCAGAGACATGGTAGCAGCAATATTTGTACAGGTGCCAGAAAATGTAGCTGATGTAGCCAGTCTGCAGACCTCTGTGAAATAACTGAAAACATATTCTAAATTTCAACATTCCCATTTTGTTGCCACTCTTGAGTGTTTTTAGTTTGAGCTCTCCCTTCCTGCATGTGGCTTTCTCTCCTAATTAGGGCCTTTTCTGACATCTACAGTTATTGCTGTTCTTCTGTCTTATATAAATTGCTGATGGCCCACCATTTACCTAAAATGGTGGGTGACACTTCCTTCCATAATCTCTAATTGTCTTTGAAAGGTGACTCTCATCATCTTCATCAGGTGATTCTTTGTCTTCTGAGTCCACATGGCAAAGTCAGTTTCTCTGGCACAGCTATTTGCTTAGCATACCCATTTTAGTGCTCAAATAAATCTATTTGCATGTTAATAAGTCTCATTTCTTCTACCACCCTACTCAGATGGGCACAGTGTATTTTTCATTGCCAATGGGTGTCTCAAAAGAATTAACCCATTGACTGTAGATAATACAAAGTTAATTTACTAGCTTTGTTACTCTTCATGTTCTATAGAAAGAATGCTGAAATATTTCTTTCATACTCATTGTCCTTACATCCCATCAGCATTATTCATCATCCCAGAGCTGTTTGGAAAAGAGATTGTGCCTGTTGCCTCCCATGTAAAGATATTTAATTGAATTCAATCTCCCTCATCAAATATCAGTTGTACTAGAGATTTTTGTAGGGCTGTGCATTGCATAATGCTTAGCAAGCTTCTTGCAGAGCTCAACAGAGTTATCACATGGCCATGGAATGGGTTGGAATTATATTTCTCATCTCCTGGGCCAATTGGTTGCACTATCTGGGAGAGTTTCTAATCTCAGTTATGCTAGAATCAATTAGAACACTCTGGATATTTGCCAGCACAAGATCAGATTTTGACACATTCATTTGTGTTTTGTGCTTTTTAGTGCTCATTTCCTTTTCATTATGAAACTTTGTTACACAGTCAGAAATTACTTATAAAATTATATATTTTGCTAATGTGTTTGGAAAATTCTATTCAGAGCAAAGTTAGTTCTTAAATAATTGGGTGTGCATGCTTTTGTTCTACATGCTTTGAATACCCACATTGTTAGCCACAGAAGCCTGGCTAAATCTGTGTTAAATTGTAGACATTTTAAATTCCTTTTAGTTATTAATGCAAATAATTGATTCTAAAATCCTCTATGCCCTAAGCAGTATGCTATAACAAGTTGCTCTGGTTTGAGGTGTGTTAATTTGACACAATCCCCCCACCTTTTCTGTATATTATGCATGACTTAGCAGTTAAAAAAGAAAAAGAGAACCACAAATGATTGTTTTTCCAACATCTCCTAGAAAATACTTTTTAATATATATAAGCACATCTATTGTGCAACTTACTGCTTGCTTAATAACATCAATTTTACTTTCTCCCAAAAAGTCAGATAACTTAAGATGTAAGTCATTGTGAGAACCATTTTCAACATTTTGGCTAACAAATCCAGTTTCCAAGCATTCTGATGCTCTTGAAAACCTTTCCTTCCCCAGGCACCTATCAGGCCTTTCCATCAATGAACTCCACTCACCTCTTACTTTGAAAGTTTGTTTGTCTTGTAATAAGGGAATTAACCCATTGACTTTAGACTTTTAAATAAGATTTCTGGTCAGTGTATACTGTGCTTTGTCAGTTAGCAATAGAAGTAGGAATTACTTACTTACCTTGGTTGTAAGATTTTCACCTTGTTCTTTGACCAGCCTTTTCATGGTGGAAGCTATTATAGGCAACCTGATTAATGGAATACATAGAATTAGTTTCCAAGAATTGTTGAGATTTTGTTTTCCAACATAAAAAGTAGCTGTGGCAATTCACGCTCTTGTTTGTTTCCACACACAGAGAAGCTTGAAAACAAGCTAAACAAAACCTCCCCAAGTGAATCAAATACTACTCTCATTTACACCCTAAAAATCAACATGAGTGAAGCAGGAAGCAGAAAATAGGCTACTGACTGTAATAGTTCTAAATGACTAATCTGTTTGCTTTAGTTTACATTTTCCTTATTTTTCATTTGCTTCCACTTTGTATCCAATTTGTGGCATGAACACATACAAGTCTACCTACAACATCCAGGCTTCACAGCATTGGCTACTCTTCCCAGCACTTTTCATGCAAACCAGCACAAAACAGCTAGAACAGACTGTCAGATGTGCCTGCAATTCACTTGGAACCCATGGTATGTCTGGCTAAGTCAGTGAGCGGTTGGGAAATTATATTTTTCCATAGGACGGGGTACTTTGCAAAGATATCAGGGGAGAAAGATGATATTCTTCAAGAGATAAATACAGGTCTCCCAAACCATAAAAGAATGATATTATCCTGAATGAAATAATCTTACAGTGTTCTGTTTAGTGAGTACCTCTTTCTAGAGTCTCTTGTGGAACATGCTGTTTCACTGCTACAATAGGGAGCAAAATCACAGTTCTTCTTTCTTAGAAGTGACAAACCAAATAGCAGCCATTTCAATGAAATATTGCAATGTTCAAGATGTTCAAGCTACTCAAAGAGCCACAGGGGCTCTGACCCTGGGGACTGCTACAGCCAGGCTCCCAGGCATGAGTGGAAATCCATGATTTTTGTCTACACCAGTGGGCAAAGAGGAAAGGAGTAGCAATATGTGTTGAAAATGGAAATAGTTTCCTTAGAAAAGCAAGGTCCTTGTTCAGGCTGGTCAGATATTCACCATCAAAGTTATTCTTCAGTGGTTGTTTGTTTGGGGTTTTTTTCTAAAATGTATTTCTTATCCTTGGAAAACTGAGTTTTCATTACTTACAATAAAAAAAGTGAAAAAGAAATCTTAGAAACATAGAATGTTTCAAATAAAAACTGAGAACCATCCAAAATTTTTCCTGTGAAAATAAAGGCCTTTTTTGTTCGTGTCTAGTCCTTGCCTCTTTTACCACTCCACAGCCAGTTTTAGAGTTATTAACAAATAGAAACCTTTGTTAAAAATTAGTTCTGGTTAAAAATATGTCACAAGAGCCTGCCTACAGGCAGAGACTATCTAATAAATATTTTCCTTTTAGTTTTTTATTCTTTTATCAATTTGTAGTGAAGTCCTCATTTATTGAGCAAATAGTGGAAACATCAAGCCAAGTATTGAATAAATAGGCTTTTTTACTTGAAAACAGATAATAAGCTTTACCTCTTTAGCATAAGAGCATATAGATGTGCTTCCTTGAAAAATAGTCAGTTATGTGATGGAGACCTGAATGCAGTCAGAGTCTGATGAAAGACTATAGTTCACACGGGGGTCTAGGACTGTAGGTGTGAGAACAGGCAGCAGGTATCTGAAGATATGGAGAACCGGTAGAGGAGGGCCATGGTCAAAGCCACAGTCTGGGAGAACGGCCACTGCTGCAGCTTTCTGAACACACAGAATGGGGAAAACTGCATTTGTTGAAGCTGTAGAAGAGGATTTGTCAGTGCTTGGGAAGTGAGATAATCAGATTTGATTAGCGAGTTTTAGCAACGAGTTTAGAGTATCTTAGACTTGTTTGTAAAAAAAGAGTGCACTGCAGCAGCCCTGGCTTTGCCTCACCTGCCTGTTTAAATCAGACACATGAATGTCTTGCATGATAGGAATGCTACAAACCAGCCAAAGCAGACCTTCTGTTTTTCAGCTTTGAGATATATATATATATAACAGAAAGGAAATATTTATTCAACATTTGAAAAAAGAATGGAGCAGAGCTCTGAAGAGAGATTAAGTACCTAGTTGTGGGGGGAAGTTTGCATGTTTGGGTTGTGCTGGTACCATACAAATAAAAAATTTTAAAAGGGTGGGGTCTGTGTCTTTGTTGCTGGGTTTTTTTCCCAGGTAATTGTCCTGTGGGTGTCAGTGAGATTTTTTGGGGTAAAAAGATTTCAAGACTTAACCCATGTTACATTATAAAAATGTAATGATACAAAGGGTTCTGACATAGCAATCAAGTATATTTCACATAGCATAGTTTGGGAAGGAATGAATACAAAAGAGCTATCTCTGTATATTTGTAAATTTGAATCAAATTAAATTTGTGTAGATAGATTTGGACTGATAGAAAGCAAGGGTGTTTCTAGATACTGTATCAATATGAGTGTTTTCAATGTCTGACTTAATAAACTTGCATTTCATTCTTTTAAATATTGCCAATAATATGATTAACTTAAAATGAAAGATGTGTTTGTATACAGACATGCATATATGTGTATGTGTAATATCTAAATTAGTTTTGAAACATTTATTTCAAGGCTTACAGCAAAGTATTTTAAGATACCACTGTATGAATTAGAACTTATTTTAAAGGTAGATGTTTCAATGTGATGACATTAACCCAACCCCTGCCTTGGTCTCTCCATCTTCTCAGTCCCCTCCAGAAATTTCCAGATCTAGGTTTTAGTTTCATTAACTTCTCTGGCTGCCATCGGCAGAAAAGTGAAAAACAGGACCTGAGCACAGCATTCATACCACTGTCTTATCACTTCTAAGTCTTTTGGAGAAGAGATCAGAAGAATTCAAAACAGAGGCAAGATTTTCTTTCCTACTCTAGAAACTAGACGCATACACTTCTGTCCCTCTTTAGTGAAGAAAACAAGGCCGAGACATGGGAGGCAGCTAATGTCACAGAAATAAGGCAGAGCACAGGACTTATTCTGCAGATACCACCCATATAGCACCTGGTAATTTTGTTATAACAGGCTTTAGAACAGTTGGCAATATGTTTTGGTTTTTTTTTAATTATTGGGACTACTAAAAGGATTCATAGAAATTAAGAATGGAGAGATGCCGAGAGGTCATTCTTGTCCCAAGCAGGATAAGTCCTGCCCAAAAACTCTAAAGGAGGTGTGTATTATACATGCTTTAAAAACTCCCAAGAGGAAAGATGCAACAATCACCCTAGGCAATCTGTTCTGTGCACCACAACCTTCATCTCTTGGAAAGCTTCCCGTAGCATGCAATCTAAGTCTCCCTTGCGGTTTTAAGTACACTACTTTATCCACTAAGAAAAGGGCAAGAAATAAAGAGTGTATTACTTTCTTCAAACTATCAAACTATTATATACTTGAAAATACTTATTAATTCTCCCTTCAGTCTGTCCTCACTATATTTAACAACCCATTTCAGTCTGCTTTTTTAACTCATGTTCTATAAAAAAAGTTTTTCTCTTCCTGGTAATCATTATACACTTAAATTATGAGGTAGGAAAGTGTATACTATCTTGGAAATAATTTGTAAAGAGTAAGAAATATGATCAGCAAAAAATAAAGTATCAAGGTAAATTATAATAGTAAAAAAAATTCTGTACTGTGTATGAAATAAGGAGCTATGCTAATGCATACTAACATAAAAGGAGTTTAGTCAAGCCTCCCTTTAAGCAGTTCGAAAATACTTATCACTATATGTAAATACTTGTCATTTCCATATGCAAATTCCTGTATTATAAGGGCTCGTTTCTCCATTTTGTAATGGCTTTGGCCATCAAACAACTTGCTAACAATGAAATTCATCTGCTTTTATAGCACATCTGCTAGTAGTGGATGACAGTCAATTGGCAGAACTGATATCCCAAGCAATGGCACAAAATCAACTTTTATTTTCCCCTGGATTTCATTCATTTCCTGCCAGTTGAAAATCTCAGCCTCCCAAAAATGGTATCAGTTCATACTGGCCTTCAGAACAGAGTGTCATTACTGTAGTTTAAGGAGATGAAGGTATTTTTGAAGTGAACTAATAGGATTTGTTTGAAAAGGAATGAACAGATTACTTACTACAATCCAGAAATTTTCAGCTCTTTAAATAAGAATACATCTGCACAACTCAATTCAAATGCAAAAATTGAATAAAGGAAAAATTGTTTCAGGGACAGGGTGAAGAGATAAATGTATATTCCCACGCCTGAGAAAACATGTATAAATTAAATAATTCCATGCCACTTAAAGATGCTGATTTTTTATGAATTCAGATATTCATATGAAAATATTTCAAGAGTAGCTTGAAATGGCTTCTAAGTACTCCTATAATAAAAACTATGACAGAATAATAGCTGCATTACCTGTACAGATCTAGTGCTTGCACTGTGCTTGGGAAGTATGACTTGGCCTGACTAACCCTCATTTTTGACGATGTTCTAATAACATTTGAGCTGGACTGAGTAGCAGACACACTAACCCAAACAAGTTGATGATGACCTCACATTTTGGTCTAGATGGGCAAACAAAATGACAGAAAGAAGCCTCCAGAACAGGATAAAATACAGTCTTTGGTGAAAATAAACAGTGAAACCATGGGGTATATAATAAATTTACACATTAAATTTAAATATGTTCTGTAGAATAATAGCTTTCATTGAGATGTGATACAGCCACCATGATGACTGCACATGTTGGATAAAACAGAGGTTTGAACAGATTTTGAGACTTACTATCTACACTAACTGTGGGTCTCCTCAATAGTCCATAAATCAAGCAGAGACAAGCCAGATATATTTGCTGACTTTAGATCTACTCTGTATCTAAGTGCTTTCCTTTTCAAGGATAGTTTTCAAAACTTTTTTCCATGAGCAGCAAAATCATAATTAGAAGTAACTGGCATGGGAATATGGTAATTTTTTTTTCTTAAAAACTTTTATTTCAAAGGCTAATCATCAAAAAATTCATCCAAAGTTTCTTATTTTGTATCTTTAAATCAATTAATTTTGAAGTAAGAAGAAGAGTATTTTCTGACTGTTTTTGTCTTGATGATGCCTAGCTCAGGGCTTAAAGCAGGAGAGGAAACCCACAGAGAGGTGGGGTTAGTGGGCAAGTTACAGGGTGCAGAAAATGTAAAAAAGACATGGCTGTGATTGATTGCAGGTTTTTTCATATGAACATCATCATGTCAAATGAGTGACTGTATTTGTGCATTACTTTGAAGGAGCGTTGAGTCACAGTATCTTATTTTAAAGAGAAGATGGCTCAAAGAATTCCCCTTTTTATATGTATGTACTTAAGTGCAAGAGAAACTTTGTGATGCAACACAATATCAACTTTTAATGACTACAAACTTTTATTAGCTACAAATAAGCTAAGGACAGCAATGAACAAGCTATGCAGATCCCATCCAGTGACAGCTAATAAAAGCTTTATATCTCACAATGATGGTACTCAAACAAGTTTAATGAGAATACTTTACCCTTGCACTCCTATCCTGTACTTTTTCTAAATTTCCCTATAGCACAGAAAGGCAGGGACAGATTTTTTAGTAATGCCTGTGAGTGTCGTTCCAGTGTCAGCAGAGCTGTGCTCATTCCCATCACCTGAAATGGGTGTGAAGGAAAACTACACCAAGCATAAGCAGCTCAACACTTCTGCCTCAGTTTGTGGAAAGCAAACTCTGGCTTTGTGACACACACAGGAACACCACTACATGGTAAGTCCAAATATGCAGAGTCTCATTCCAGTAGAGCTAATGTGCTCATATTTTGAACATCTGTAAAGTCTAATGTGAATTGAATGTTAAGTAAATCAACTTATTTTATTAGTAGACTGTGGCATATTGCCATTTATTTCAACTCAACTTCTTTTCCACATCACATGCCTTTTGTGTATTTCATACATGCCTGAATGATACTATTTTTGGAATAGATTTCAAGGCGTTTGCTACATTTATGGAACTGATGCTTGTATTTTTCCAGAAAATCTGGGTAGTTAGACTATGGATGCAAAGCCTTTACAAGAGAGAAAAAAAACATCAGATCAATGAGAGTAAAATAACCCAGAAATTACCCTGCTTAAATTTTATTAATTAAAAATTCCTACTTTAGGCTGTACTGGGGAGTCCTTCAGGTCAGAAAATAAATGCTAAAAAATAACAGTAAGAGACAGACAATTAAAGCATGAGTAGACAAGTAGGCAAGTTATTGAGCTTTTGTTACTGCAGAAGTAATTTTGAGAAGAAACTTAGCTAGGGAGCAAGAAATATTTTCTGACTATTACTGATGTTAAAAAATGGGCAGCTGCTTAAAAATACTCAGTGGTTTGGAATGTCAGCCCAAGCACTGGCAAATGACTTGGTGGAAAAGTTTGCAGCCAAAATCATCCAGTGCACATCCATGCTTCCAAACCAGACCTTCCAAAGCCATTCCAGGTTGTTGTGTGATCTCTAAATCACAGCAGCATACATGGACTTGGTTTTTTGCTGGCAGGTCTAAGTCTCCTTAGACCTAAGTCTTCCAAAGTCTCATTAGAATACCAGTCTTTGGAAAGATTACAAACACAGCATCACTCACTTTGCCAACACACTTTACCATAAGGTTATGATCTCCACCTAGAGTTTTATGGCCAATAAATATATCAGAGCTAGATTGTGCCTCAAAGCAAATATTCTGTTGATTCTACTGTCCTTCCTGTTATGTCTTGTGATGTTTTGCTGTACTCATCTACTCACCCCATAAGACATCCACGTGAGCAGCTCTGTGGTTTTATTTTCATGTTTAAACCAAGTTGCTGTAATCAGCTTTTCTGTAACCTAAATTGCAGTTGTTATGACCATATTAAAGGACAGCTTCTCAGGCTCAGCCTGTAACTCTGATATTAGAGGTTTAAGCCTCAGTACAGAGAAAGTATATAATGAAAGTGAAGCTCTTTTTCATTTCCTATGATTCAGCACAGCCATACTTGAGGATCGCCTGACTTTGCTTCCTGTGCTGTGACACTCAGGACCTGCCCTCCAAGCGCTGGTGGAAGGCTGCAAACCTGCCAGCTCAGCATTTCAGATGGTCCTGCAGTCATGGTAAACCACTGCCTTAGATCTGGCTTGGAGGCAAAGATCCACCAAGTGAGCACGTGGGGTGGTTGGTAAGGACTCTGCTCGCAAACCTCATCAAAAGCACATTAATTTCAGATGGAACATGGTTTTCCCATTATTTCTATGTACTGTAGAATAATTGCTGAAGACATTCTTCTTGTTTAAACTGTTAATGAAAATATTAAGGATCATGGTGTAAAGAGGTCCTAAATACAGAAACAGAATCTTTTGAATGAAATAACTTGCTTTCTGGCCACAAGTTGTACTATATTAACTGCTCAAATGAAGATACAGAAACAAGTGTTTTATCCCTTAAATGGGCACATCCTCGGTGACTCATGGTGTAAAAATAACACTAAGAATGATATAGGAGTGATCCTTTTTAGCTGAGGATCCCTCAGTTTAGTAGTTAGTCACTGTGAATAGCCTTTCTTCCTTCTGCTCCAAAAATAAGAAGTGCAAAACAAGCTGGCAGCTTTGCAGTCAGAGAACCTAGGAACCAAATTCTGAAATAGCTCTAGCTATGATGCCCAAGAAATCAGCCAGTCTGGTTTCAACTGCTGTGAAAATAGAAACTTCCAGCCTACCAATAAAAAGAACAAACACTTTGTTTATCTTTCTGGAGTACTGATATGCATCTTGAATATGTCTAATTGGATCAATACACTGCCAAAGTGAACCCCGTAGTAGTAGTTGCTGAAACAGGGGCAACTCACCAGTTGCTTATGATGCTTTTAAAGCTATTCTAGAAGTGGCAGGCAAATGTCTGATCGCAATTTTAAAATTAGATCAGATTTTTGAACAGGTGGATGTCGGGTCTTTCTCCAATGCAGATGTAGTTAATGCCTTCTATTCACCTGGCACTACTTTTTTAGTCATCTTAGAATAGCATGAAGCTTGGTGATTGTTTCTGATAGATCACTTGTTTGCTTGGATCTGGAAAATGTAAGGTTCTTTTTCCCGCTTGCTTTAGGGCTTATGGTAGGAAAGGCTTCAGTCATAAGTTTGCTATTTCTTGGTACATCTGGACAATGTATTATTGGATTCAAAACCTAAATTGAAAATAAGCAGGGGAAAAACATTCAGTTCAAGTGAAATGCAAGTTTTTCTATTAAAAAACCCATAAGTTCCTGTTAATGCAAAATATTTCCTTTAGTCTGTTTCACCAATTTATTTCTGTAAAATATTTTTAATGAGAAATTTATTTTTAAAATAAAATCTGAAAGTTTTGATTTGGAAATGTCAAAATAAGCTCTAAATTTGACTTTATTTTCTCTCTGTGGTGGAATTTATACCATATATCTAAATTCTATGTCCTATTTTGTCTCATTCTTTTGTTTTTACTTTATTTGACATAATTACTATTCAGACTTACCTATATAAAAGATCAGTCAATTTTTGAAACCCAATTTGTTTCATTTAATGTTTTTTAACATTTTTTACTTTTCTTCTATATGTATTCTACACCTAGATGGTGTCAAGTAATACCTGGATTGACAGAATTTCAAAATATTATTTATTTGAAATTACTGATACTTGAAGGAAAGAGATCACTTACGTGTAAGATCATTTTCCTTTTTGCTTTTTATAATCTAAGTAATACTTCAGTATAAAAGATACACAGTTAGAAAGCTCTGATTTGCTTTCAAACTGCATTGGTTTAGTTTTAGATGGTCTAAACTCTAGGTTCTCTATACTTGTATATGCATACTGTATACTTCTCTTTGCTTATATATAGCTATGGGTTAAAAAATGCTAGGGAATCTGAATATTAAAAATAAGATACCTTATAAGGACTTACTTTCAAAGGACTTAAAGTTACTTTATGTATCTGAAAAATAAATTAGTAAGTGTGTTATATGTACATAAAGAGGTATAACTGTGATATAAACATTTTGATAGATGCATTTTAAATAATGCTGTGAAACAACATAGAGGCATAATGTTATTTAATTTTTTAAAAGTTATTTAGGTTGTATGTGGGCAGAGTTCATTTCACATTATTTTTGTACCTTTCCTGATTATAATTCAGAGCAGGGACTACACTTTTATTGTACAGAAACACTTTGGGGTTTGTATAAAACTGTTTGTTCAGACAGAAACTAGCATATCAGAGTAGCAAATTGTGCTGTGAGCTCCAGTCCCAAAGTACCCAGTTACCCTCCCAATGTGTGTCTCTTGGCTGACTGATTTTGGCTTTAAAAGAGATGCAACTTCAAAATAAGGCTTTTCTTGTGACTAATGCATTCATCATGTTTCAGCCTTGAGTGGCTTATACAGGATTCTCTAGAGGCTTATAAGTGGTGACCTCTTGCTCTAACCTTTCCCTTGACTGATCTTGCAAGGTCTTTCTTTCTCCTCTCTCCCTCCGCCTGCCTATTTTTAAGAAACTGGTAGGAACATAATTATTGTTGAAAATTCTCAGCCTGTGTCAAATCTGTATGACCCAGTTGGCCCTTTTTCAAAAGTCCTTGCAGAGTAGGAGACACTCAGATGCAAACAGGGACTGTACAACAGCAAAATATTTCTTGCACTGGAAATCAGTAAAATCAACAATAGGCACAAACTTTAGTTTTTAAAATCCTGTCAGTTCTATAAAGCTGTGCCAGCAGTACTGTAGTTATCAGGCCAAAAAATGCACTGACAGAGTTTTGTTTTCCAACAGCTTTCAGTGAGATGCTTTATTTAGACCCCCGGCCTCCTTGTCATGCCAACATCTGCTTATTGTGCTTGAGAAACCCAGCATGGTCTTGAGCCACAATTTCTGCAGCGTGCTCCTTTCTTTCCTCCCCTGTTCTTTTTCTCTCATGAATTTGCCAATGTGGCAAGTGGCTCTGATGGTTTGGACACTTCAGGAATGGGGTTTGTAAGGTGAGGAAATTCTTAAGTTTAGCCTTCCTGACAATAAAGATTTCTTTCTTTTAATGCAACGTTGGAATTCAACTGCCAATACTTTACTTTGAGGCTTAGGAGATTCTTGAGACTTCAGAGATTCTTCTAATGCTATCCCCAATGTGTCTTGGAGCTGTAATATAAAGAGTCTTCCTCAGTTTGCAAAGACCATTAGTAACAAGTGCTGGCAGGACAGCTGCCCTCAATGCAGGTTTATGCAGGTTTCAGTGAAGTTCCACTAACCTTCATTTAACATGAGTGGTTCTGTGGCCAGAATACGTGGTCAGGATATTAATTCAGAGCATTTCTGAGGAACAGCATCCTGGGTGGGCTGCAGAAGGATGTAAGGGAACTAATAATTAATTAAAATCACCCTTCTGCAGAGAGCCTTATCCTTGAAGAACCTATCTCTTAGTGAAAAAGCAGCAAAGAAAATACTGATTTGTGAAAGTTAATCCAACACTGCTTCAATATGTTAATTACTTGGACAAAAAATAAATCTTATTAAGGTTTGTACCAATAGTAGTTTTTTTCCTAGATCAAAGTGCTGGTTATAGGATATGCATTGCATAATAGGCCTATAAAATACATCATCTCCCAGTAAGCACAGCTGTATTCAAAGGGCTTTTACTTTGTAACTTGGCTCAGCTGACCATGGAACGACAGAATGGGGGAGTCTCAGAGGTGGCAATAGCAGGAGAAACCAAAAATAAAGCTACAGGATTACAGCATTGCTGTTAGTCATTTCAATTTGAAGCACTGTATTTTATCTGCTGCTTCTTGAATGTGCTAGGGAGCAGTTTGAGGAAAGAGAATAAAAAACTGGAGCAGGCACTAACCCAAAACACTGTGCCTTCAATTTTAGAAATGAAAATAAATATTGAACATCTATGTTGTCCTATACAATGGCAAAGACAAACAAAATGATGTCTCAGACTTTCTCTGTGGCACTGCTGGCATGCAGTAGAGTAATTGCCACATTATCCAGCACAATTTTGATGAAACTGAGTGAAATTAAATTAGCTCCTTTCTTTGGAGCATTTCTTCACCCACAACATTTGTGGTTGTTAGGATCATGCTTCGCAACTGAAATGTTCTAGACGAAATGCAAGCTGTTAGGAGAATCCTATTCTGAAATCTGCCCTCGTTTACCATCACATGCTGTAACTCCTACAGTAGTAGTGGTTTGGTTTCTGTTTGTCACTTTGTTCTATGGTATCTTTGCACCTTTTTTCACGTAGTACTGTATGACAGCCTGGCTGGTCCACCCCTTAAGCCTGGGAAATGTCTTTCACGGATTTGACCATGTTTAGACCCTGAGCTTTTTTCTTGCAGATTTTTGTTCCATATCTGTCCGCAGTTGTTGCCACACTGCCTTTACCAAATTACTTATCTCTCTTCATTTGCTCTGAAACTTTTTACTCTTCCTTCATTGATCAAATGCTATTTACCATTAAATACCATTTTGGACTTTAGTTCTGCTTTATTTTAGTGAAGAAGTGCTACAAAGTTATGACTTTAAAATTATACTGTATTATTTTAGTTTTGTATTTAACATAAGTAGTCTTCTAAAATTACAGATTGCTTTCTTAATTCTAATAATAGACATCACAAAATTATCTGCCAAACTTTCAGAAGATGCTCTATTTCAAATTCAAAATTGCTGTTCAAATTATACCAAATGTGACCAAAATACTTTCAGAACATTTTAATTACTCCCAAATGATAGAAAAATATTTTCTTAAAATACAACTTTAAAAATCTACATAAATAGTTGTGGATCCCTGAATGCTTAATTATTCCTTCTATTCCTGGCTTTTAGCAAAACACAAAAAAAAAACATTGACTTCTGCTTAAAACTGCTGATTTAACTCACATTAAACAGATTAAATAGAAATTTAGTGAGGCTGTATTTCAAATTATATGATAAAACTTAGATATGGATAAACCAGATAACTTATAAGGAGTAAAAGTTCAGAGCATTACATTTTTTAATGAATGCTGGAGACATAGGCTCGTCTCCCATGGGCTCCTTCAGCGCAGCTGATCACCAGCTTTAACAGTGTTGAACTGTTACAGCAGCCCTGCAAAGCACTTGCTCCGTCTTGCCTGAGTTCTGCCCAGTCAGTTGCAGGGAGCAGTAAAGCAACACTGAAGAGAGAGGGAGCTTTACCATCCAGCTCCCAGCCAAAGCATTGCTGGCTCAAATTTTTCAGTTTCTAGAAGCAGCAAAGACCAAAATGTGTGAGTTGAGTATGTTAATGGAGTGATGAGACCAATTTTAAACTTTTTTTGGCATAGACCATATACTTAATGGTTTCTTATGCTCACCTTGAATGAACAGCAGCCACTGAATCCACAAGTATCCATAAATATTAACCCAGATCACTAAATATGAGCCCTATTTTAGATACATTAATCATTCACTGAAGTCTAAAAGGATGGCTCTCCTTACAAGCTGAACAAAACCCAAAAACCATTTAAGAAATTATAGTCTATCTAATCTCATGTACTTAAACATTTATTGGAGCTTTCTTATGGGATAATTTCACACCAGGAATAGAATATCACTCTCAGCTAGACCTCCTGAGAGTCTTCTCCCTTGTGCAGTTTAGAGACTCTTTTGATGTGCTCATAGAGAGTGTCTGTTGTTCTTCTGTCAACATTGCCCCCAAACCATAAGCACAGCCATGTGTGTAAAATAGGAGAGGGATTTTAAAACAGTTAAGCCAAGCTAAGAGTTGTCATAGGAACATTGTTCTGTTCAGATGTTTAACCGTCCTCTGATGACCACAGAAATGGATTTCTTTTGCACATCTGACATACACACTGTATTTTAGTGGCAGTTTGAACAGCTGTGTTTGCAGGACTGCCCTCAATTTTGTTTTTTTCTTGGAAACATTTTCCTCTTTGTCTGTCCTCATTAGATTCTGGAGTTCATATACTGCAACACCTTTTTCCCCAAGAAGACTCAGAGCTGCCAAGGTCCCTGTTAAAGTCCTATTTTTTAAATAAGTTTAGATAACAAAATGTAGATGCTTCTTACTCAGTGCAAACAATTTGCTTACTCACTGTTGTTTCATCATCTTTTAAGGAAACCACCACTGACTGAATGTGTAAGATACTCTTCCCAGGTTTTATTGCAGTTATTCATTATGATGAAATCATAAACTACGTCACCTTCCCGGACTTCTTGCTCAAAATCCAGAGGTCTTTATCTTGAATTCTTCCCATCCTTTTAATAATTGGTTCTGTAAACAAATTTACGATTTCTTTCACATTCACATTGCACTCACTGACAATGCAGTTCAGAGCCTTTCCTTGTTAGAAACCAATTGACCCTGATAAATATTGCCCTCCCTAAGAGGCACAGCTAGCTAAAATAACCTATATGTTTTCCTAGTTGGGATGGGAAATTGTAAAGAAATTAGTCCTTTGACACAATTAAATCTGTTTCCAGGATCTGTAACTACAGTTTCTGCTTTCACATGTATGGGAGAGTTCAAAACACGAGTATCTTCCTGCTCCAGCCTCTTCTAGCCAGCACCCAGTACAAAGGCCACTGGCTTTCCTGAGCATACTTTAGAGCTGCTTTTTGCTTTGGCTTCATGGTGTTCCTGAGCTCTCGCGTTTGTTTTCTTTGAACAGTCTCCTACATCCTGCCAGGTTCCTTGAGCATGTCCTCTGCCCACAGTGCTCAAACTGCTGAGCAACCTCGTACTTCCCCTTAGTTTGTGAAAAAAACACATTTGCTAAGTAGCTTCTTGTAGCCTGTTTATTGAAAGGTGATGGTTAAGCCTTGCAATTTCAACTCAACCTACAAACGCTATAAGAGGGACCACCTGAGTAGCATGCAGGAGAAGGATCTCTATTACCTGTTCTAAATAAGACCTACAAATTCTCAAAATAAGAAACATTTATTGCTTTTACAGTGAAACTCTCTGTATTAAAATTTTATTCAAAATGATGTTACCAAATACATATAAGACTGCTAATGGCAGACCTCAGCGAAATTCCATTGACTCTGCAATGTTTGAAAACACAGGTCTCAACAATGTTGTCTCTGCTTTGTATGAGAAAAAGTATCAATAATAAGATTTTATTTTATTGCAGAATTATGGTTAAGGCTATTTTGAAACTGTATCAACGATTATGAATCAAGTTGGGAAATATTCCAGGCATTGTGATTCCCAGTTAAGCCAAAATCAGTTGGGATATCTGGAAGAATGTATGAATTTCACCACAGACTTGAATAACAAACCAGTGAGGCAATTCTTTTCAAGGAGTTAAATATTTAGACTTCTAAAGAGCTGTTACATAATTCAGTGACAAGTTACCAGATAATTGGTAACTACCAGGACTCTTCTGTGCTCTCGTAATTATTGTGTGTGGTTATTATTATGGCTATTTTATATATGGTCTGTGGAAGGAACTACATTCGCAACAAGACAGTCATCCAAATTCTGGTTTTAACTGAAAAATATATTGAAGCCAGTGCTTTTATTTGGACCAACAAACGAGAGAGCTGGATATACGGAGCACTGCTTGCAAAACCGCGGTTATCGCTGCCTATGGCCACCGATGATGGGCAACATCTCCCTGTCCCAGGGAGCAGTGATTCCCAGCCCAGGGAGCAGTGATTCCCAACCCGGGCAGCAATGATTGCCAGCCGTGATTCCCAGCCCTCGCAGACCGTGGGAGCACCCGCGGCCGGGAGTGCCTCGGACACGGACCGTGCCGGCGCTCCCACACCTGCCGGCTCTGGAGGGGCCAAAACACCTCGGTTTGTGAGAGGAAGAGGGGGGAAAAAGAATGTTTGGCACTGCTGTGACTCCCGGGCTGTCGGAGCCTCAGTCGTGGCAGCTGTCGCGACCTCTCCCCGGCGGGAGCCGCGCTGCCCTCCCGGCTTTGGCACCGGCGCGCAGCCCCCGCCGGGCAGGGGGCCGGGCCCGCCCAGCTGCCCCTCGGGCCGCGG
>WBMV01007376.1:1420818-1522137 GCA_013396655.1 Campylorhamphus procurvoides
CAGGGTGGGCGCGGGCAGCGGCGGGGCCCACCACACACACACACAATGGGGCTCGTGCCGCCGGGAGGGCGCGGGCGGCGGGTCCCACCCCGAGCTCGGCTGTCGTGTCTCTCGCCGGCGAGGCCCCGCGCTAATGGAAACTCTGTCTCTCTGCAGATGGCTTTCCGGATGCCGCGATCCGCGCTGGGCATAACACTCGATGTGGGCACTCAGGCGCTTTGATTTCTTTCTCTCCACGTAGAGTCCCCTGCGCTCCATTTCAATGCGAGCGGGGAAGCTGGCCGAGTGAAAGGCTGCTTTTGAGATCTTCTGGGGGATCTGCGCTGCCTGCTGTCGGAGGCTGGAAGCTTTGTGCTAGCGAGCCGTTCTCGCCATTCTTCTTCAGGAGTCGAGGGAGCTTTCTCTTTGACAATGATGAAAACTGAAGGCAAGGGGGAAAGGACTTTAAGAAGTGCTTCTCCACACCGAAATGCCTATAAATCTGATTTCCATGCTATCAAATGCTCTTTTGATGGTGTAAACAATCCTGATAACGCTTCCAACAAAACAGCCTTGCATCAGAAGCTGAGCACTTCTTCCAATGGAGGGGGAAATGACCCACACAGTCGAGGCAGAGCTGCCACTTACGGCAATAGAGTACACAAGATCAAAAACATGTTTCTGCAAATGGGAAGCTCTTCTTCCACAACCTCTTGTGAAAGCAGTCCACCTACTGAGACTAAATTAATCAGCCGGGCCACAGCAGCAGAACATGGACCTTCTCCGGGTAGCCCATCTTTTCTCATTGTCCAAAAAAATAATCTTCTTAATACAAGCACCAGCCCCTCTGTCAGTCCTGTGGATTCATTGTCTGTGCCTTCTGCTGCTGACAAGGTCATCCGTAGCAGTGATGAGGCAGACTTGGACAAAGCTGCCTTAGCAGAAAAATTTTCAGAGACCAGGAAGCTTTTTGAGAGAAATATAAAACAACGGAGCTCAGTGGACAGATACTCCCCCAGCAAATGTGAAAGAAGTGAAGATAAGAGGAGACGTGGTTCAGCTTCTGATTGCAGCAATGTGGTGGACCACTTCAGTTTTAATACAGAAGCGAGTCTTCCAGTTGCACTGGAGAAAGTTACAAATCAAGGTAATGAGGAGTTGAAACAACAACATCCCAATAGTGGTTCTAAATCCTCCTTCCTGAATGCAGGGCCCATTTCTAGGAGGCTGGAAAGCTTTCTGGGTGATAGTGATACGGAAGAATCCAAAGAGATTTCAAAAAATGATAGTCCTCCAAATCAGGACCCTTTGAGAGGCCAGCAGAGTTTGAAAGCATCTGCTGTGGCTGAAAGATGTCCAGAGAAGGAGAAGAGTGCATTCCCCAAGATGCCTGGGACCTGCAGAGATGAGTCAAGTGAGGCCCTTGGAAAAGATGAAAGAGAGCAACTGGTACTTGAGAGAAGCTCGTGGGATATGGGCAGTGTGCCTGGTCAGGAGGCTGAGCAGAAATCAGTTAGTGTTTCCTCCTGGGTTTCCCCCACAGAGAGGGTTTGCATGGAGCTGGTTGCACAAAATAAAACCTCAGGGCATGAAAATGAAGGTTTACAGAAAGATCACTTTGTTCAAGAGGATCAGATGCTCGTATGCCAAGTACAAGAAGGAAAGAGGAGTGACTATGCCTTGGAAGTGATAGAAGAGTTTATGGATGGCAGCAAGACCAGTCAGGAAGAAGAAGGAGATAGGTTGTCCGTAAGAGATGATCCACTTACACAAGTTCAAGAAGTTCTAGAGCAGGAAGAAGAGGAGCAAATGTTAGAAAAGCAAAGCAAGGACTTCAGTGCTTTTGGAATAGAGAATGCTGCTTTTGATGATGACAGGGATGCAGAGCCAGAAAATCAAGAGCCTGAAGGCAAAGAAATTTTGGAGGGAGAGGATGAGTATATGTATGACAGTGAATATGAGGAGTTTCCTGGGCTTTCTGAAGAGGAGGATCCTGAGCCAGACCGAAAAGTCAAGTTCTCAACAGCTCCTATCAAAGTAAGTACATTTGAATTTTCTTTATTTTTTAATTGTTTTGTAGTCAAAAATACCCAGGAGAAGATTTTATGAGTTTTTTTTCCAAAGCTCTAGAAACCCTTTAAAAAGTAGAGTTTTACAGCTTTTATTCAACACTAAATAAGAGAAAGGTTACAAGTTTAAAAAATTTATAAATTAATCACAAGTGATTTCTTATTTACAGCAGCTTCATAAGATAGTGTAGTGAAGCACATGAGATTTTCCTTGCTGGACATTTTCAGGAGCACAGATCTTTTAGGGAAAGGTAGGAACACCTGACCTTTAATACTTGCCTTCATTTATTTAAAGTTGAGGCATTACATTAAGGAGGATTTTTTTCAGTTTTACTTTTAGAACAAAAGTTTAAAAAAAACATGAACAAAGCCACAGAAAAACCCATAGCATGCTTTTAGATTCAACTTCAGACTTGGTTACAGAGTTAACTATAAGAAAATACCAAATGACTGGTGTGTGTTATACAAGAGTCTAGAATTCTCTGTAATAATAACCATATATGCATTGTTTGGTTTTAATACTGGATTGGTGAATAAGCATTAAGGTGAGTGTTTTGGAATCATGAAGTTGCAGAAGTAGAAGTTACAGGGCAGGCTGGGTAGGTAATGAAGAGTAGTGTAAGTTACAATTCTAATAAATGAAAAAGATTTATATGTCTGATCTTCCCTCACCAAAAATACACACAATGTAAGTTGTTTTCCACCACGAACTGTGTTTACCCACAGTCTCTTGCAGATTTGAATTATTCTGGTCCCTGTTTGTTATTCTTTGGGAGGAGATCCAGGATGGAATGGAAAACTGTCTGGGCTTTCTTAAGCCTATTTCTCTTCTCCTACTACATGTATTACAAATAACAGCTTTCACACTGTTCATATAGAGTCAGGACTTGCTTTTACTAATCAGAGGGTTGTAAAAATTCTGTTGACTCTTGAACTTCCTGCAGTGGAGAGCTGTAATTTCCCAGTTTGCTAAATGCATACCAGTGCTGTACCCAAGAAAATGTTTTGGATATGGCAAAATGTGAATTTTGTTGCACGTGGGTTTTTTTTATAGTCTCTCCGTAGACAGTCTGACTTTATATGGCTTTCTTGTAGTTGATGCTGCTTTAGTGATGACCTGGAGCAGTGAAGGGGAGAGTGCTGGTATTGAAAACTGCATAATGAGTCTGATGAGGGCTGGGAGAGAGCCGGAGGGGCATCAGCCCATTTCCCCTTGCATTGGTGCACTGAGTGTCTGAGGAAAGTGCCATTTAGAGTCTACTGTAAATGTGTGTTGAGTGACTTCCTGCTGTAAGCAAGGTTTTACTGATCATTGCTGAAATCCTACTGAAGCAGTGGCTGTTAACAGACTGCTGCTTTCTCTGCCGTGTCTATGCCAGACATAGTTGAAGGCATTAGTAGAAACCTTGGTGCCAACTGTGATGGAAGCTCTTGTGTAGACAAAACTCAGTTTTTGATGTGTTCAATTATAACAGATTCTCTGAAAGCCATAGGAACCAACCTGTACCAGATTATCATTTCCACAACCAATTTAGAATGCTTAGTAGCAACTGTTAGCAGTTTTCCATGAAAAGTAACATAGTTCTTGCCAGAATGCCCCACTTGGATTGGCAGAATACACTGTCCTTCATAGCAATATAATCATTAAAGATACATTTTAAGGACCTTAAATTGAAGCTTGTGACGCTTCTTTGGTCCCCTTTCATTGATACTTGGTTATATCTTTTCTATATTGGGTATAGACACCTCTTTCTATATGTCACCTTCAATAGGTTTTCCCCCTTTGTTCCTCATGCCTAAGCAATGATTTTTTTTCCCCATGCCTGTCTTTTTGCTTCATGTTTTCTATGATGCTTACTGGGAATAAGTCCTGGTATATGGTCTTTGGGGTTTATAGCCTGTAAAATAAGGAATTCCAACTTTATCATGCTTACCCAAAATTTTCTTTAGTTGTGTACTTTTAATATCTCATTAACCTTTTAGAAAATCCCAGTTTTACCTCACAGAAGGAAATCTCTCTGTCTGACTTTCTGCATAGATTTTTAGTGCATCTTAAATTGGAAGAGCAGAAATATGAGTGGTAGCTGGGAGATTATTCCTGGTTCCCACTACAGCTTAGAGCACTGCCATAGTGAGAAATGTATTCTAGTGGCTTCTTTTTTCAGCTTTATTTAGCATAGTAAGTTTGAGTAAAATGCCATTTCCAGACGTTCATAGTCACTAGAGGAGAAAGTCTGTGTTTCTCCTCATAGATGCTCCTGAGAGAGGGGAGGCTGGCCTTGCATTCTTGTTATTTTCCTTCTGCACCTTTTTAGTGTTTACAAAAAAACCATCTGCGTCTCTTGCAGTTGCTGTTTAGCAGGTGTCTGGTAGAGTTGAAGAATTCAAAATATTTGGAAGGTATTTGGCACAAAGAAACACATTCTCAGATCTTCAAGTGGTGGGGCTCTGACCATTGCACTTGATATACACAAAAGGGAAGTTGGGTAGGTGTGTAGGTGATGCATATATTTAAACACATGCACCTTAGAAACAGTATTTATGCTGCAGGATCAAAGAGAACTTGATTAATTTTTCTGCTTCAAAGTTTCTAGTCAGTTCTAAAATTGGCAAGGCCTTTGAGTAAAAGAAGGAAGCTGTGTTGCTCCCAGAGGATGTATAAGGTAGCTAACACTGTTAGCACTGCATGTGACCCATGGTAGAGATCCATAGTTGTTGACATCTCTAGCAGGGCTTAAGGACACAATTTGGTCTGATAATTTCAGTAAAGTCAGAACATAATTACACAAATACTGCCATTTTTTTGTGTTGCCCTGTGCCTGTGAAAGCAAGCACAGATGAGACTTTTAAAAAGAAATGTTTCAATTCTGTAGAAACTGGTGATAAATGATGTGTGGGAAGATGTCTTACTTGCTGTGGGTGATCCAACTCTCTTGTCTTGCTGCTGTTTGATCTCTGCAGACCTTAACACACGTTATGTCTTGCTTTCTTGTTTTTCCTACAGTAGTTGAGAAAGTGATACTGTACAGTTATTAAAAGAACTTCACAGGGTGGGTTTATATTATGGTACATGAGCAATTTTTAGTCTCTTGTTGCCGCATGTGAAGCCAATAAGGAAAGTAAAGCACACTCAGCCATCCCAAGGTATTTACAAGGAAACTAAATTTGTCTTTTAAGTTTTCTGGATAAACTGTAAACAATCAGCACTGCACACAGTGCAGATAACATCAGGTAACTGCTGTCATCCCTTTATATTTCATTTTGCCTTTGTAATGTAGACGTTACCTTGAAAGGCTAGAATTAACATAATGTAATGACTGAGTGCTCTTTGACATTTGTAACTTTGAAATTTTTAGTTGGGGAAAAAAAATGCCTGTTTTCAAATTGACTTCTTGAGGTGTTTTTACCTCTAACTGTGTCAAACTTTGTCCTCAAAACCTTTAATAGCACAGTGACTTAACTTCTGCAACGATTTATGATCCTTAGAAATTCTGTAGCTCAGGTAAACTAAAAAGATAGTACAGCTACTGTTTGCTTCCATAAGTCTGCTTAATTATCGGTGTTACCTGGTTCATGTTGCATGGGAGTGGCTGTTCCCAGCTTTTTGTGACTAATAATATATTTTAAGATTGTTTGTTCAAGAGCACAGTTTAAAAAAAAACTAAACAAAACCCAAACCTTAATAAAGGGGTTACTTCTATATTGTCACAGTTGAGCAGGAGTTTTAATTTCTTTCTTAAGGAAACTGAAAGCAGTTGCATAGTTTGTGTGTTGTCCTGACCTGTCAAGTATCAGATGCTTCTGAGAGAATAGAGAAATCCTTCATAATATTGCCACTTGTCTTGTACATCGGAATAGAGCTGTTTTGTGTATGGGGGGCATAAATGGGCATGGTTTTCATGCTGGTCTACTCTTCAATGCTTTCAGTACAAAACTGCTTACTGTAGAAGTTAATGAAGCACTAAATGAAGATGCCATTGAATTAGATTTCTTGTGTAACATTGTATCTGTAAATGCTTACCGCTTTTAGGAAATGCATAAATTTTCTAGGTCAGTGTGTAGATTCTTGAATACTCATTGAATACACAATGTTGTAGAGCAGTGCTTCAGCCTCCTACATCCTCTGGTTTTTGAACTATTAACTTATATACTTAGTGTCATACACAGAAAGGGATACAAAATACACTAACTGGTCAAAGATACCAGAACCCTGGAGTTTCTTCGGTAAGTAGAAAATTGATGACTGGTCAGCTGTCAGCCATTGCTCAAATACTTCAGTAAAGTACTCCTGTGGCATTAAGAAACGAGTATGTGACGTGGATCTAGGTTGATGTAGGAAAATAGAAATTTGATTCAAAAGTAGACTTAAACAGAGTTGACGTATATGTGGGAAGTCATCTGCTTTCTTTTCTTGACACAAATAATGTAAGCATATTTCCATTGTGCTTTGTTTGGGATCTCTAGCAATGATGATTTTCTTTTGCAATTCAAGATTTTGGTTATTTTGAAGCTCTATTTATCAACATTACAATATCTGTAACTTAACATCATAACTTTTCTTCATATTTTTATCTCAAACTCTCCATGATACTTTTCAGTGACTTTTTGCAAAAAGTAACCCTGTTTTGTTCTGCCTGCCTCTGAGAACGTGGCATTCGTGATGGTTAACTTAACAGTATGGAATGTTAAAACCATGGATATTAACTGGAAGAAGGTACATATTTTCACGTGTGTGAATTTTTTTTGTGGGTGGGGCTTTTGAGAAAAGATAATCTTTAAACTCTTACTGAAATTTCAATTTTTATATATGTTAAATGTTTATTAAACTTAAATACATTTAATTCTGTCTGTAGGTTTACCTGGGCTAAAAAGTTCAATATTTCTGATGCATTTATGATCCTTGTGCTGGTTTGATTCCATGATGATTGTTCAGCTCTCCAGAACGAAGCCCTTTCAAGTGAAGCTGTTGTCTTTTTTCAGTTTTGTTTTGCTTTTTAATATCATACATCTCCTGTTTACATTTTTAGGAAATATTTGATACGTAAGTTTTACAATAATAGATTGATTTGGCATTTCAGGAATGTTTGGATGGGAGTCCAGAGAGGGCCAGGACATGGAACTGTAGAGTAGAAATCTAAATTGGAACAGAAAAAATAAAGAATTTCCTTTTATATCTTGGCTCACTGCTGTAGCAGGTAGACTCTTTATAGTAATATCTCGCTGTATTTCTAACTGAATTATTCCATGCATGCAGTCAAATAACATAGTAGCTGACCTGCTTGGTGTATTTGATTATGCTGTAAAACTATAGAAAAATAAGAGAATGCTGAGGTTCTGGAGGTCAGGTGAGGTTATCACCTGCTCATTCTCACTCCTTTTTCAGTCCCTCCAGCTTCTAACTAGCAGTCCTGGCAGTTTCATGTGGATTTCATAGGGAGGAGAGAGGGGTTTTTAAAGGTATTTTTAAAGTACTTCTTGGTTGGGGAAAATTAGCACTTGTGTCAGAGTTGCAGTTTCATCCCTTTACAGATGACAGGTCTGCAGCTTTAGCTTAAGTTGCTTGTTCTTTTTGTCTTAATGTTAGCTGATCACTGTGTGTGCCCAGCCTGTGCTGTGTTTTACTCTAAGAACAGGAGAGAGGAAAGCAAGTGAATAGGAGGCACTTGAAGGTTTCATGGGAGATCCAGTCAGAAGGAACTGGAGGAAGTGTTGAAGGTCAGCAAAGATAAGCAAATTCATGGGAGACATGTTCATTAGCTCAACAGTTAAGCTGCTGAAAGATTCAGTGTATTTTTGATGATGATTACTGTTATTAGTATCTGAGAATACATAACCTAGGCTGGTAAAGAATGAACAGACAATAGCTGAAACTTATTTGTTTTGTAGTTTACCTTTGGAGAGGTGGAAAAATAAATTATCCCTTTTCATGTAATTTGAACATAGAAGGTGAACACTAAGACGCATATCAGAAAAAAGATGTGTGGCTCCATTATCTGAGTACATATTTTATAATCTTGAGATGAAGTTGCAGTGTTGCAGAATTTTTACAGCAATCTGACATTTTTATTGAGTAGAAAAGTATTATGCAACATGGCAAATTCTTTAGATTTATTTCTCAATCATTTTCTTATACCACCCTCTGATGTGACTTGACATAGTGAGATGACCCTCCTTTTCAGACCTGTGATATTGATCATTGGTAATGACAATATAAATGTGATTAGTTAATTGAGTTGATCTGGTATGACAAGGTTATTTTTTTGTTGTTTCTTCTTATGGTCTTTAGAAAACAGCCAGGTAGACTATTTTTCTGTTTATTGTTATTCTTTTGAAGTACCCAAAGCAATTTACTTACTGTTTAGATTTGGTCAGGTCAAGACTTTTGTTTTGGTGAATACTAAATAAATCCACACATCTGTGTGGATTGCCAGGAGTAAACTGGTGGTACCAAGACACCTCTGAAACTTACGGATGTTCATAATTGAATCACTCTATATGCAAAGTCAAGGAGCCATGATTTTCTTGGGGTGCCCCCTTTTATGTGGTATTGTGAGTAGTTTCTTCCTCTTCTGGTCATATCTTATTTATTTTGGAGTCTTTCAGTCTCATTGTCAGTCAGAGAGCAATGCCATGTCAACTGGTGAAGTACAACCAGGTCACAGCAGAGCTCCCTTTCCACAGGTGGAGATCATGAATCTTGTCTCAACTTCTTCTCTGAATGTCTGAAATTAAAGAAAATCACTGCTCTGAATCTGAATAAATGCTTTTCTCTGTCTTCAGTATTTCTTCCACTGGGATTTAAAAATTAAGTACCCGCAAGTGAGTGTTTCTCCTTCTCAAGTGGGTGGCATAACCTGACTGAAACCAATACCGTATTGTCTGTCTTGTTCTCTAGATGGCTCCAGTGATTTTTGCTCCTGCAGTGAAATACAGAACTAGAGAATAAATTTTACTGGGTTTATTGAGAATTAAATAGAGAATAGTGAGCCTGGTTTATTTATGATTAAACTGACTATATGAAATTGCCTGTACTGTAGATGTGAAGCAAGGTTGCATTGAGGTCTTTATGTAAACTGACTTGGTTGAGATTTTTGATTAAGTCATACAGAGCTGCAAGATCAAGAGCACAAGTGTGTGCAGTCTGCCTGTCCACCTGCTTAGTACCAGAAAAGGCTACCTTGAGTGTAATGGCTTATAATATCAACCTGTTTAACAGTTGCCAACCATTCTGAAAACGTTTTGAAGGGTAAAGGCGTGAGTGTTCAAAAAAATTAAGTGAGGTATTTATGCTGATTCTATGATTTTATAGCATGAATTGACTTACATCAGGCATTGGTACTTTTCACTTAAAATATAAAAAGTATTGGTAATAAAATACTAACGGTGTAGCTTCTGGAAATGGAAGAATGGGCAGTGGTAACAAGATGTCTACTTGAACTGAAGAGGGAGATTGTAAAAGTAAGCTGTAAAGTGTACATTATGCTTCAGTCCTACTTCAGTGCTACTATTTCAAATGATTATTCATGTTTGCCCAGGCACTTCACATTTTGCCAGGCATCACAAAGGCCATCAGTTTGGAAAACTGAAACTGTTCACTATTAGATAATTTTCCCTGAGCTGTACCATGGGTTTTGCTTTATTGTCAGTAAACTGGCCTGTTCCAAGTGAGCACTATGTTTCAGAGTGAGGGAAGCAGGAGGTGTAGCCGTGGCTGGGGGTGAGTCCGGGCAGGTGTCAGTAACACTCCAGGGCCCCTCTCAGCTGTCAAGTGTTACTTTGACTGCCTGTGCAGGTGCTGTGGGGCTTTCCCGCAAATACTGCAGTATTACTTGAGAATTTTAAAGTGGTGTTGATATGCTTCTGTTCCAGTAGTTGGAAGCCCTTCTGGGCATTTACTGATTTCTTAATCTTACTGTTTAATTACTTTTGTAATGTTCTGCTTTCCTCAGGCACTAACAAATATATATACTAGAAATGAATGTGGCAGTGGTGGTCCTTGGACTGTGCTTTGTAACTCTGTAGCACTTTCATGTGAGCACATGGTAAATTAGTGTTTGCCCTCTAACAAAATTAATATTTTTCCACAACTAACAATAATACTTAAGGAGACCTTTTTATGTGCTGTGAGGAGTTTGAAGTAAGTGAGGTCGTTATTGTTTTTCAGTGATAATGCTATTTTCTGTGGTAGCACTAAGATGATATAATGGAGATTTTCAGTTCTCTATACCTGCAGGAATTCAACAGTAGGATCTTTTATGCAGTGGGCTGTGTTGATGTTTTTTGAGTGCTGACTTTGATGATGTTGATATTAGCATCCTCAGAGAAGATGCAAAACTGAGTTTTGCATTCAAAAAGTGGTTTGTTTTCCTGGTGTAAAGAATGCAGCTTGTTCTGTCTCCAAATAAATATATATGCTGTTCAAACACTAATTATATTTGAAAATTTACAGTTATTTATCTTAACAATTTAATTGAAGTAATTCTTAAAAATTCAGCCTTCTAACATAACTTTTTTTGATTCAAATTAATTTTATTCAGGCTGAAAGAAAAAGGTCTTGAGTGTAAAAAATTATTTTTTCAGATATCTTCACAAGATTCAAAAGTTATTAATGCTAGGGTAACCTTCTGGATATAACAAGCTGTGGTAAAAGGCTTGTGAAATTCACATAGTTTCCACAGTAAAATTCATCTCTTTTCTCCTATGTTGAGACAACAACTTCTGTTTGCTAAAGAATATCTTTTAAAAATACCACTTGCACACTAATAATTTTACGATCCCTGGCTAGCAGTGGCTTCTGAATAGTAAGATTAGAATTTCTTTTGTCTGTAATGCATTTGATTCAGTGACTAAACCCTGCCAGACAGAGTGCAGGGATGAACACGTTTAGCTTTCTCATCAATCTTCTAAGCTGTGAACTTATTTATTATCTGCATTTTGACTGTATTTAGAGTTACTTTTGCTACTTCATGAGAAACTTGCTGAGCAGTTCTGTATTTTCCATATTAGTATCAACATTTTTTACAATTTCTGTCCCATAAGAAACATGAACACCATGTTGTGATTCCACTCATACACAATAAAAACTTCTGTCTTTTGCCCTTGATTCTTTGGTTATAGTTTTTGTAGTGTGCTTTTCCTTTTCTTTCTGTTATTGAAGTGTTTGGCTTCTGGTTGTAAGTTTTGTTTTTCCTTTGTTCTTTGTAGATTGATGCTTTTCTTCAGAATTATTTTGCTGAAGTTTAGAGGGGAGGTTATGTTCCTACCATTTTGAAATGGGGCTGGTTTTTTTCGTTGTCAGGTTATGGTTTTTAGAATATTACCTAAATGTTCTCACACACTTGTCATCTGTCACTTGGGGGATAAGTATGAATTCTTTCTCTTGGTGGATTACTCAGACTTTATTTCAGCTAGGCTTTACTTAAAAAACTAGTATGCATAAATATTAGTAGTCTTGATTTGCATAGATATGTTTCTGCTTTTATTTAATACCATTTATAAACATCACTGGAATCTAAGGGACCACTACTTTTAAATTCTATTGTCCACTCCCAGTATAAGATCAATTCCTATGATCAATTTTGCTTCAAAATGAGCAAATTCCACAAGACTCCCGAGCACAATTCTATTACTTTTAAGTTGGAAAAATAATTAATAATTTTTAGAAGTTCCAGAAATATTTTAATGCCGGTAGCCCAAGACTTGCAGCATATATACTGCTGTTGTTGTGGTGCAACTGTGCTTCCCTCAAATTTCCAGCACTTTATAAAATCTTGTGCAAGGAATTAGTCATCCCTGTAGTAATGAGATTCTTCAGTAAATTGTGACTACTTGCATCATCTGCTTTGTGAATTAGATCACTGAGTTATAAAGAATAAAAAAATACAGTTGTCACTGTCTCCAGGATGAACTACTGCCATTCTCCAGATTTTGCTCATTCAGCCATTTGACAGTGACCCTTAACATTTTAGTTGTACTATTAATACTAGATTATACTAATTTATAAGCGAACTTGATTTTTTTTTTCATACCCTGGTATCTGATTTGTTCTCAAGAACTCAAATATTCTCATTAAGAAGTCATAATTTGTCTACTTATGAACTTCCTTTTTATTGTTAGTTTAAAATTAATCTCATTATAACTTGACTGTTTTTAGAGGGATTGCTTCTTCTATTGGGATGGAAAGGAAGCAAGATAGACTGGTTTTGTTCCAAAGGGAGAATAATGCTTCATGAAATGCTTCTGCTTCATATCATATTTACTGATTTGGGGGCTGAGGAGGGGGATTAATTCAAAGAACTTGGCCACCTTTTTCTAATAGTGATAGAGTAAGGATATTTTAGACCATTTAGATAGTCTTCTTTGTCTATTTTTCAGATTTTTTCTGTAAAGGTCATGGAAGACATACTGTAAGTGTGACCCCCTGTTGTCTTTCTATGTCCAGTTGTTGCCTACTGATGTCTGTATCATAGTCAAAAGGCATCTATTAACATTTATGCAAGATTTAGGAAGAACAGCTTTTCAGGAAAGTTCATTTACTGGGGGAAACATAAGACTTCTAAGAGTCGGTTCTTCCTTCTCTTTCAGCCAAGTGGATCTAATCTTGCTTACTTACTGGCCCGACTCTGTGGCCATGCCATGTTTCTGGATTTGTGGGAAGAGTTTGTGAAACTGACCTCCAGCTGGAGTCTGAAGGGGAAGCAGTAACTCCCCATGAGAAATACTGTAACTATTACTTGCTTTTTGGTGATCTGTTTCAACAACAATTTTGAGGCTACTGCCATGCAGAGCTAACACCATATAACAGTGAATGTAAATTCACAGGGAAAATGTTAATTAGACTTAATGCTGTCTTACTTACATGATTGCAGTTACCTGCCTAGGTAGTCTTACTGGCAGAATACAAGAGGTGCAAAAATTAAGTAGGCCAGTGTAAATGAACTTTGTGTCAGCACTGCATGTTCTTGATTAGGGAGATGGCTGCTGCAGCTGCAATCCGTAACTGTTTTTTGTCTTGCAGTGATGTTGAGTAAAACACTCAGTGCCTGCAAAACATTTAGCAGATAAACCTTGTTTTTTAAGATAAGTGGGGGTGGTATATTATTTTTCCTTTTTTTCCCTAAATCATTAAATACAATTAATGAACATGCTGATATGTAAAATTAACCCTGTTACATGTGGCTCATTCTTCCTCTGTAGATTTCTGTCTTAATTTGTGTTGTTTGTTTATCTCTTATTTTTAACAATCCAGAAATTCAGCTGGAGCGATTACTAAAAATAGTAATGTATGTAGCAAGGCATTTCCTTTTCCTGGGAAACTGCATGATTCCCTTGCAAAATCAGAAAACTACATCTGTTTGAAACACTGCAATTGGCAGATGGTGTGGGGGGAGGGAAGAAGAGAGAGGAAGGATTTGTTGGAATGTAGTCCTAAAAAAAAGTCACACTGTATCAAAGAGGAGATAACTGATTTCTTTTAACTATTCTGTACATTTACAACACAAAATGTGTTTATGGAATTGTTTTGAAACTTGTAAAATATTACTTCTGTGCAAGTTGGAAACTCTCGGACAGCAGCAGTATTTATTAAATTGATGGTTGTTTAGAAAAAGAAATCTCTGAAAGAACCACTAATTTCCTTACTGATTGTCTTTCAATTATATGATGTTTGAAAGAAAGTGAGAAAACATTAAAAGAAGTTTCCTTTTACCTTTCTTAGGTTTTCAGTACTTACTCAAATGAAGACTATGATAGACGCAATGAAGAAGTTGACCCTGTGGCAGCCTCAGCTGAGTATGAACTTGAGAAAAGGGTGGAAAAAATGGAAGTGTTTCCGGTGGAAATTGAAAAAGGTGCAAATCAAACCTTGAACATTTGCAATAGATACTATGTGAACAGAGGATAAAACTCTTTAAAACTGTAGATTCGCAGAATTTAGATCTTGAATCTTTGAATGTTTGTCTAGGCTTTGATTTGTGGATAGTTCTGTTGAATTTGGTGATCGTTAACTGGACAGGCCTCTACTAAGTGCAAATTGTCATCCTGAATTGAAGTTAGGAAGACTACAGGACAAAAAGCCTTTTAGTAGTATTCAATATGTGTTGTCTTTTTTTTTTTTTTTTTGTGAATTTTCATGTGTCTTGTGTGAAAGGACTTGAAATGCTTTGAAACAACTCAGTACTGCTAATTGTTACATTATGTGTCACGCAGCTAATGTTAGATTTTTGAATCCCTTAGGTGACAGGGGTCTGGGCATCAGTATCATTGGAATGGGAGTTGGTGCTGATCAGGGACTGGAAAAACTAGGTATTTTTGTAAAAACAATAACAGATGGTGGAGCTGCTCAGAGGGATGGACGGTGAGTTTTCTATTGAATTGATTATGCTTCTTACAAATTTGTAACTGAGCCCTATTGCTTTTATTAGTTATGCTGAATACTGTGAATAAAAGTACACAAGCAGAATGCAGCTGAGTGATTATTATATTCCTACTTTATGTTAATTTTTTGAGAAACAGGGATTATTTGTTATAGGACATTTTTGCTAAGTAAGTGTAGTTCTTCTTACAGCATATGTAAGAAAAGCTTAACTGGAGCCCATGTGTGGAAGTACCACAAAATCATATTGACACCCCAGGACACCAGTCTCTGTGTAAATAGTATAAACAATATCAAGTCAAATACTGTGTAAATTTTAATTGGAGATGTACATAGTAACCAAGGATCAGGAGACTGTTTTTAAACAATGAATTTCAATGGACTCAGAATTTGTCATTATAAATACTAATGAGTTTTTTAAGTGATGAAGTACTTCAAGCCAAAATATGGTTGTTTAACTGATAGCCAAGCATTTATTTATTTTGCAGAATTCAAGTAAATGATCAGATTGTGGAGGTTGATGGCATAAGTCTAGTGGGAGTTACTCAGTTCTTTGCAGCGACTGTATTAAAGAACACCAAAGGCACAGTGAGGTAGGTATATTTTCTATGAAATAACACTCTTTTTTGGTCATTTTTCATTCATGGAGAACACAAAACCATAATATGAAAAATGTGCAAAGATATGATGGAAGTCAACAGTATGGCAAACTCATTTCTTAAGCATATCTTAAGATTCTTTTGCTGCAAGATAAGTTATTTTTCTCCTGTAGGTTTCTGATTGGGAGAGAGAAGCCAGGAGCTGAGAGTGAAGTAGCCCGTCTCATTAGTGAGACCTTAGAGCAAGAGAGATGTCTTTACGAGCAGCACTATGTGCATGATGATACAGAGCAGGTAAAACATCATACACACTTATATTTTTGAAAGTACATGATTACCACTATGTGCAGTAACTTCTGCTAATGGAATAAATGGGGGGATTTATTCAAATTGAAGCAAAAAAGGATAAAACAGACAACTTGTTAAACCCAGGAAAATACTAACTTCTACATTACTATTCTCAAGGCACATGATTATCACTTTGTCAATAATCCAAAATATACTTTTAACTATCAGCTGTATGTGATTGTTTTGTGCATGTTCTACTTTGCTCTCTGTTGTGGAACTTTGATGGAGGTGTTTGCAATTCATCTTTAACTCTTTCCATAGGTATAAGAAATTACAAAGGAATTATAACTAGTCAAGAAAAGTTTTGCAGCTGTTCGGATTCCTTGATTGTGTGCTATGGTTGTTGTGGCCATAACGCAAAAGTGTGTGTGCATTACAGAATGTCATGATTTTCTGTTTTTTTCAGGATGATGACTATGATGATGATGACGAAGACACATATGAGTCACATTTACATGGAAAATCTGTAGAAGTTTTTGATCTTCCTGAAAATGAAGATATCGGTTTACTACTGGATATGGATTCAGCACAGTCTCTTCTTAAATTTAAAGAGGTGGTGTAGCAGTTTCTTAAATATTCTCTGTGATGCACTGGGGAGCATCTGAATTTTGTAGGATTTGGATATAATCTTGTTCGTGTCCCTCTTGTGGTTTTGGGTTTGTTTTTTCCCAACGCCGCCAATAAATCTTTCTGGTTGCTCAATTGAAATGTAGGTATTTTGTTACTTTTTATGCCAGTTTCCCTATGCATATTTATATTAAATGGTCTTCTGATTTAAATTAAATAAACAAAAGCTCATGGAAATGGGCATTAGAACCCAGTGCCACCTCTGTGTTGTTATGTCTAAACATTGCATTAGGTAGACAGGATGCTTTTCATAGTTCTTCTTGGCCCACTGGCCTTTGCATGTATTTGCTGCACAGTAGAAGGGCTTTAGGTGCAGAGGAGAGCATGGGAGGAGCAAGTATGCCCATTCTGAATGGTCTCAGGTGTTATTGTGAGATGTACTTCAGGAAGACAAGAAATACATATCTAATCTCTTGTTTTAGACCCTGGAGTCTTCTGGGAAATCTCTGTGTGCATAAAAGCATTTGATTCGGTAGATAGGCGTGTTTTTGGCTTAGAGGATGTTTTTATGGCGTATTTTTTGGAAGTAATGGATTTGTAAACCCAGTAGTGTGTTCCAGACTGTGAATTGCAACTTAACGTAATTGGAAATAGTATGGTTCCCTTTTCCCAAGGTTTTTATAAAGGAGTGTATTTGCTGTATTCAGGGCTATGGGATTCAGTCAGGGTTTTAAGTGGTACAGTCATTGGCATTTAAGGGTCCATACTTCTTTGTTAGAATAAAGTGCCTGTTGTTTTTACTCTGGGAGGAGAAAAATATACTGCAAAGAAACTTTTTTTGTCAAATGCCATTTGGTACTACATCAGCTTATTTTTGTGAAGGATTGGTGTTTTGCAGATCTCCTTAAGTCTGTCCTCTTGATAATGTTGGTGATGTCATTGAAGTAGAAATTGCAGGCTGTTGATCTCTAGAGAACATTTACAATTTTTCTAGGTTAGAAAGCATTGTAGCAGGCTGCAGCATCTTTTCATAAGTGCTATGTTTACTTGGGTTGCAATTATGTACTCACCTAGAGTCATTACTGTGTTGTTACTAACATAATCTGAATGAAGGATAGTCATAGATTCACTAGCTGTAATTTGTGTTTGGTGTACTGTGCCTTGCCAAAAAAAAATCCCTCCAGGATTACAGATGAAAAGTGAGATACAAGGTATAATTAATACATGTTAAAAAAATCTTTACATTTGGCTTACATGTAGCTTTTCCATTTCTCGTAATCCTGTGAAGATTTGTGGTGCAAAAATACATGGCTTAATTTTAAAACAAACTCAGCACATTTATTTGCAAGTGCTGATTATAAAAATATTTAGTACTGTTAAATTTGTACTGGATTCTGTGTACCAGTTGTCATCATAAGTGCACTGCTGCCTTGTGATACTGCTGGCATATTGAAACATTATTTTAGTCTCCTCAGTTTTCTTAATCTATAGACAACAATGTGGGATTTTTAACTATAGGTGGTCATGTATTGATTACCATGTGGAACTTTTTGGCTGGTTAATTTGAATTAGGTTTGGGGTTTTTTGTAATAAAAGCTCATGATTACTTCTGTAATTGACAAATACCTTGACTTGATGCCACATTATAAAAATGGTTTGAGAAAAAAGGGAATCATGGAGAAATTCTTAAAGTAGATTTCAAATGTAATTTTTGTACTCATACAGTTTTTTTCATTTGTTTCAGCTGCAATTAAAACATGCAGTGACAGTAGCTGAAGTGAATCAACTGAAGGAGAAAGTAAGTTTTCAAAGAATCTTAATATTTGGTGGTGGGGTTTTTTGTTGGGTGGTTTAGTTTTGGGATCTCTTTATTTCTACAGCTACTAATTTTACCAGGAATAGGCTGAATGCAGACGGCAGAATCTGTTTAGGCCTCAGGCAGTATCTACTAAGTGTTGTGCTAGACAGACTAAGCTGAAGATCTGTGCTCAAATTAAAAATAAAAAAAAAAACCCAAAACCTACACAAAACAATGACAAAAAACCCAGCCCCAAAATCCCCTGTGTGCCATTATAAAATGAATGCTTCAGTAATAGTGCTTAGAGTAACTGAATATAGTGGTGCACTGTATGAAACAAGCTCCTAAACAAATATGAGGATATTATCAGTGGATAGAACTTGGCTTATTTGAGTATAGATTTGGCACTTGCAAACAATGGTTTGTGGCTGTCTTTCTGTTACCAGAAAATTATTTCTGTTACTTGAAATTAATTTCTTAAATATTAATCTTTTCAGTTAAAAATTGTTGAAGCAGAAAAAAATGAATGGAAATTTAATCGAGCCCAACTACAGCAAAACTTGGATGAAAGCAAAGAGAAAATTAAAAAGTTAGAGACCTACTGGTTAGAGGCACAAAATCTATGCAAAACAGTAAATGAGCATCTTAAAGAGACTCAAGAACAATGTGATGCCCTTGAAAAGAAATACAGCAAGGCCAAGAAATTGCTTAAAGATTACCAACAAAAGTAAGTAGCTGAAAATTACTAGGTCTCTATTTCTTGCTTGTATGTTTTGTACATTATGGGGAAAGCTGTTGACTGTACCTAGGGGCAGGACTTGCTTAACACACTTTCTTTTCATTTGTCAGAGTTTAGGGAAGCAGTGGGCTATAAATGCTGAATTCTGTCATACCTTAAGGCACCAACTTCTGGAAAGGTTCTCCAAATATTTTGCTGCTAGTTTTGATTCTTTACTTAGGAACAACTATTTAATATTTCAATAATATTTTTTTTTAAAACTTAGTTGAGAAGCTGTAATGCATTAATACTTTTGGAAGGACTACTTGAAATTTGACATGAGGTGTTTGGCAATACTTTTTGCTATTTGTGAAAAACTCTCTGACTGACTTAAATGTTCCAAATAGAGTAGGCATCAGAGGATATTTAGTAAGAGTGGGATACATGTGCTCAATCTGAGTTATACATTATGTTTTGTAGTGGGAGTAAAAGGAATTCTGAGGAAAATGGAGCTTGGGATATGTATCTAGCCCATTAAAATGGCAGCATGCAAACAGTATTTTCAATCTGTTAATGGGTTTGGGTTATTTAGTAGAAGTAGTATTGCTCATTAGGTACACCTGTGTAAGACTTGAACACTGTTGTCATGCAGTTGTGTCTAATCGTTCTGCCTTCTCTCCTCTTAGCTAAACAAGAGATAATTGCAAAATATTTGTACACGTTTTGATAATGCAGAACACAACTGTTGCTTTTGATAGTTACTGTAAGCATATAATTCATATAAATCTCCAATTTCTCCACATGTTGTTTATTTTTTAAAGACAGTTTATATGATCTTTTGCTTTTGTAATCCACACCCAGAAATGTTACTTTTCACAGTACATTTTTGTGCTGTTTGGTGAGCTTTTTAAAGGTCTCCTTTCCCCTCTCCTCCCAAGCCTATCCGCATGGAAGTTCAAAAGTACGTTAAGATGACTGCTAACATGCTAGTTTCCATTTCCTCACTGTTTTTAGCAAATTCCCATTACTCATTTGACTGTTCCTGAAGCTTTTGCATCTTTTGTAGATGTTTTATGCTTATTTCCTGGTTTTATATGTTATTCCATGTGATGCAGGCAAAAGCAGCTTTTCTTTTTGTTTTCTTCTTTGTATTCATTGTTCTTGTAAAACCCAACCATTGCAAGTTCTCTAGGATGAACTGAATAGAAACTTGAAATGCAGTTTATTTTCCTACAAAGAATTTTACCATAGCTTTTGGAAGGAAAATACTGTATGTGCATGTATCTCTGTGGAAGAGAGTAAGGTGTAATGATTTGAGTTGTGCATGAATTTCAGGCTTAAATGTATATGCAACTTGCCATTTTTTAAAGTAGAGACATGGTTGTAACTTTGCAGAAAAAGTGTTGCCACAATCATTTTTCTGCCCACAGTAAATTATAGTCATATGAATTTTCTCTTGAAGACAGTAAAAGCATACAAATACATAAGTTGTTTTATGACATTACAAGATTAATGAATCAGTTATACCTTACAGACTGATTTTTGTCACCATTTACTAATGGAAAGCTTTTTATTAAATGCAATTGTGCATATTTCTATTTTGCATATTTTTCTGTATTTTTCTACATATGTATTGCTGTTTCATAAATATGTATATATTTCTTTCACCAGAGAAATAGAATTTATGAAGAAAGAAGAAGATCATTCAAGGCTACTTGAAGAGAGAGACCAGAAGTATGCAGAACAACTGAAAATATATCAGGAAAAAGTAAAGCAGTATTGTATTTTGAAATAAACTTCTGTGTTCTTGGAGAGTTGTATCTCACTTCTGAATTTTAATTTTTACAGATTTCGGAACTTGAGAGTAAATTAAAAGTATATGAGAAAATGCCTTATGTGTTTGAAGGTGGCAGTTTATTGGAAGATGGCTGTCAAAGTCCAGGCCAATCTAACGAGCAGGCAAAGGTAGAGGAAGAAAATGGAAAAGAAACCAAATCAATAGAAGAAAGAATAAATTCTTTAGATATGCTAGTTTCTGGTAAGTAGGTTGTAGGATTTTTGATTTGCGCTTAACAAAAATTAGAAGGAGTTACGTGTGTAGTTTTTTTGTTAATAGAAGTGTTTTCTTATTTCCCACTGATTGGGTAAATGTTAGACCTGAGCCAGTGTGTATAGCTGAGTTTAGGTTCGCCCAGCATTTTCAATATTATTGTAATGCATTTCTTAAATGTTGTGGGAAAGAGGAGGCGGATGGAGAAACAACTTTTTTAACTGTTCCTTAGATTTTCTATCAGTGAAACCAATAATGCTAGTGGGACTACAACACTGAAATGTCTGTTAAAATCCCATTAATTTTAAGCTATGATATACAGCAAGACTTGCTGTGGGGTTTTTGCCTTGTAATTTTATGCCCAGAATGTTACAAAATACCAGATGGAGGTTCAAATAAGAATTGTATTTTTAAAATATTTGGTAAACACATACTTTTTAAAGAGTTTCTATCTTAAAGAATGAGGATAAGAAAGGACACTCAGAGCAAAAGTTTTCATCTGTTTGAGAATAAAATTCAGTTTTCAAGCCATAGTACAATTATATTCTGTTGGATTGTATTATTTTTTAATTGAAGAAGTTGGGTAGGACTATATTTCAGATTAATTAGAAATTAGTATTGCAATGTGTTAAAACACTGTAGTATAATACAAACAGTATTTTCATATAGTAATGGTTAACAGGTAGAATAATTCTGATCTAATTCTGAATATTTTTCCAGGCAGTGATTTGGTGAACTTGCCTACCAGTTTTTGCTGTTTTATTTGTTTGGTTTTTTAAAGAAGTACATATTTGTTGCAGATTTTGATGCTTTTGTTGGAGATACTCCCAGATTAGACACAAGTGCCCACAAAGCAAAAGCTCAGCTTGCTTTGAAAGTAAAACGCCAGCCACCTTCTCGATCAAAGCTGAAAGAATCTCTTGGGGCCGGACAACAGACTGCAAATCTACAGGTATTGATACTGGTAGATAATTACACGTTCAGGAACCTGAATATGTGTTGTTTTGTCTGTTTTTGCAGTTTTAAGTGTTGCCCATGTTTCATTTAGGTTGTGCCAAAGCATTGCATTTTTATGCCATATCAAGTGAAAACCTCTTTTTGGGTTTTTATGTATATCATACCATATATGTGAACTTTGGCATGTTTTTTGTGGCACACTTAATTTGAAGTTAGCAAAGACCTGTGCAAGCTTACTGTATTGTGCTTACTGAAGGATTTTGATACAGTGATATGTTATGAAATATACTGATTTACCTTATTATCCTTATTATTCCTTCATCTGAAACAAGCTAGTTACCAAATTTCTTCCAAAACTAAACACTTCCAAAATGCTTCATTATTCCAGAAGTCATCATTCAAGTTCACAAGTATACCAGTAAAATATTCTATCATGTTTCTGGAAAAAAGTTGAAGAATTGAGGTGTGTATAGTCAGTATATGACAGAGCCAGTCATAGAAGGAGCAGTGAACTAATTCAGTTAGGCTGAAAAGTGATTGCATTGAATTGGAATGGCCAAGAGGTACCAGGACATTTCTGACTTGGCTAGAAAAAGATGATCTGTGATATGCAGAAAGATCTGTGTGGAGATGGATAACAGAAAACCTGTAAAATGAGCTTCATGTGATTTTAGATGATATCCACAAGTGAGTATGCTCAGAAAATTTTCTGAACTGAGGAAGTTTGCCTAGCATATCTTTCCATCCTGGTAAGAGATCATACAGTAAATGGGTATACATCATGTTTATCATAAAAATACTTTTGAATTTGTTGAAGGATGAAGATTCTGAAGATACTGTTGTCAATAGAGAACCTTCCACTATGTACCTAACCAAGACCTTAGAAACAAGTGAAAAATTGCCTCTCCCACGCCCAGATGACACAGATCGAAAAAGTGAAAAGCCTGAAAAAAGAGAAAGCACAGAAAGTCCTCTAGAGTCAAGTCCTTCTGCTTCCACACACTCTTCTCCAGTACACAAACCAAACAATGAAAATAGCACCACCACTCCTTGTTCACCTCCACCTGAAGAGATGAATCCAAGTTCTCCTCAAGGGTATCTCAAGAATGTTAAGCAAAGAGAAACAAAAGGCAAAGGGAAAGAGGCCAAGGGTAAGACTTAAGGATTTATAATCAGCCTAATCACTACTAATCGTTATTTGATGGAAATATTTGGCTTTTTTTCTTATGAATAATTGGAGAAGGGATCTAATATAATCTTTTAAATACTTGGTATTTTCTTTAATCAGCTAGCACAAATGTATAAAGGCAGATGATACTTGCTGTCTTTCCTACATAGCTCAGGCAAAACCCTTCTTTTATTATGCTAAAATGGGATTTGTTTTATGCTCTCCTCAATTTATGTGTTTTTATGAAGACTTAAATACAAATAGGTCTAACCCAGAAATAACAAGAAAGATGTTAAGCTATTAGAGAGCGTCCAAAGGAGAACAAAGATGGTGAGGGGCATTGAGGGGAAGCCGTACAAGGAGTGGCTGAGGGCACGTGGTCTGTGCGGCCTGGAGAAGAGGAGACTGAGGGGAGACCTCACTGCAGTTACAACTTCCTCGTGAGGGGAAGAGCAGGGGCAGGCACTGATCTCTGCTCTGTGGTGACCAGTGACAGGACCCAAGGGAATGGCCTGAAATTGTGGCAAGGGGGGGTTAAGTTGGATATTAGAAAAAGGTTCTTCACCCAGAGGGTGGTTGGGCACTGAACAGGCTCCCCAGGGAAGTGGTCACAGCACCAAGCCTGACAGAGTTCAAGAGGCATTTGGATGATACACTCAGGCACCTGGTGTGACTCTTGGGGTGTCCTGTGTAGGACAAAGAGTAGGACTTGCTGTTTCTTGTGGGTCCTTTCCAACTCAGCATGGTCTGTGATTCTGTTAGTTTAAAAAACAAAAAAACCCCCACACTTTCCAAAACAAGTACCTGACATAAGTGATTTCTTTTCTACAGTTTTTTTGTGATGACATCTATTTTTAATTGGCCCCTGGAAGAACCAATTTAAGCAGAAAATCAAAGATGAGGATTAGTATAGAAAGCTCATTCTTTGTGGGCAAAATGACACTAAATGCTCCTTGCTGCTAGATTGTTGCTTTCTAACCGTATTTAAATGTCTACCTACTATTTTATTGAAATAATCCTTTCTATTACTTTCCCATCCAGTCATGTGTGAGTCTATCTTAACCTGTTGTGCTGCATTTAAGAAATTATCTCTTTTCTTAAAATATTACCTCTGGAAATAGAGGTGGAAACAAGTGTCAATATTAAAAGTAATTCTACTGGGTTTGTATTTAAGCTGACAGAAAAAAATAACCAGTTTAGTTATAATTTATGAGATGTTACATGTTTAGAAAGAGTGGTTAACTATTTAGCTAAAGTTTTGATATTGATCAGAAACTACTGATCAAATATGCCAAAAAAACCCACAACAAAACAAAAGGAAAGAAAAAAAAAGGAAAACCCCTTGACTATCCTGATAATTCAATATGTAAGCTTTGAGATAACCATTTTATGTTTCAGGAAGTATTATTAGCTGATGGAGTGGTGGGGACTTGTCCTCAATTTTGTGAATTAAACATGATTTTTGTTTTTTATGGTCCTTGAAGACATCTCTGTACATTACTTCATGTCAGGAGTTGTCTTGAAGGCAGAGCTTAAAATCTGCTTTGTCTCACAAAAAACAGATAGCATCTCTTTCACAGGCACCTTAGTTATGAAACACCTGATTTGCAATACGAAATGTATTTCAATTATTTAAAAAACATCTAGTAGCCTGTGAACTTAGAAGTAAGTACACTTTAGACTTGAAGGAATCTGTCACAATCCAATGAGAAGAGGTAGTGTGATGCTTAAGTTCATCACCTAATTTCACTTAGTAATTGAAAAGTTGGTATTGAGCATGCTTCCTTTGGTGAAAAACTGGTTCCTAAGAGGGGCTGTAGTCCAGTTTTGAAAATATGAGTCCTGGAGGAGCATCAAAGTCACAGTTGTTTCTTTAGAATAGTCACAATTTGTATACAGTTTCCACAGAGCTCAGCTTGTTAGGATCTCTCTGCTCTCCAGGTGCTGACTGTCATGTTGGTCAGGCACACCTCTGGAGCTGGCAGCTTGCATACATAGCCCATGGTCAAAGTAACTAGCTACTGAAGCAGAAAAAATTACAAAAGAAACATCTATAATACTTCAAGCTTAATAAAGGATGATTAAATGCTCTACTTACTCAACTCTTGCTTTAAAAATTAGTTTCTTTCATGTATCTGGTACTGGTTATCTAGTTTTGATTATCTAGTTTGTGTATTTTGAATTTTACATTTTGCAAAAGAAGGAAGTACTTTTTTCTAAACCTATTTAAAATTATCTTTTGTTTGTAATTCATTAAAGCAAAATACTGTGGTAGGTTTTATCTTTTGGTAGGCAGTATAGTATTACTATTTATCAAAAGCAATATTTCTGAACAGTCACAAGCAACTGTTGTGTTGCCATTTTTTAATGGTGAAGCACAGCTGTAATGATGGGAAGATCCCACAGAGAGTAACTTAGGTTGATATGACAGTGGTATTTTCAGCTTGTGCCCATGTGCAAGAATGTGAATTTTAACACTGTCAGTCAGGTTTTAGTATCTGACTTACAACCATCATCATTAGTACTTGAAACATTCAAGTATTTATAGAATCACATTTTTTTTTTCACCCCTTTATGGAAAACAGAAGAAAAGAAAAATGAAGAGAGGACAGTAGAAACAAATGAAGGAACATCATCAGGGAAGTCCAAGAGGAGATTTCCAGATTTTGGGTAAGATTTTACTCATGTTCCTTGCATTCGTGTTTCTACCACATTTTGATTCTATTTATTTCTATTTTTTTCCTGTTGAAGAATTCCTTGGGCTTGTTCAGTTTTTATATGATGTAGTGGTTTTAGTTTACCTTCCTGGTAACTAAGGTCATAACTAAGGAAGTATTCCATCTCATTTCTTTACGTAAGCAAAGATATAAAGAGGGGAGTCGGAAGTCAGTGGGGCATTCTTCTTCCGGGAGGGCTGGAGGGCAGAGGAACTCCCTGCGGTCGCTCTTCGGTGGGAGTGGGCCGAGGCACCGACCTGCTGATTACCCAGTCGGGAGGAAGGGGTCCTGAGATTTCGGGAAACAACAATTTTTTTGGATAAGAGGGAAGTGAAAACTTGTTGTTTTCCTTTTTTCTTCCCTCTCTCTCTCTCTCTCTATATATATATATATATATATATAAAACTGCTTTAGTCCCACTGAAGTTTGGGTCCATGGTTTTCTTCCCTCTTTTTCCCCCCCACCCCGTGGTCAGGAGGGGTCTTGGGGGCCTCCATCCTGGGCCCTTTGAGAAATTGGCATTTGGCCAATTTCAACCGGTTATATTATGAATACACCACTTTTTTATGAACTAAAATGCAAATCCACGTGTAGTTTTGTGCCAGCATATTGTTGGTGTCTAGGCTCTAATGTCATGTGCTGTTGGCAGCAGAGGTGATGTTACATAGGGTTTGGCTATAGTGGCTGCTTGTTGAACTGTTCCTTGGAGGCAGGCAGCAGTCATGAGTGGATTACTGAGTTTCATTTAGAAGATGAGATTGCTCACAGGGGTAAAACAGAAGTGCAAGCTGCATACAGTGTGGACTGAACTTTAGGGAGTTGAGAGAAGAGTTGCTACATTTTGCAGTAATCCTTGCTCCTTTGGAGGCAGGTATAAATCTTGTTGAAGACAGACTGGTACTGCAACAAATTCATCATAATATATAACATAAAAATGATCACTTATTTCACATACAGATAATGTAGTTAGTGGCTTTGCTCAAGTCACTAACTTTGCATAGGAACATTTTGCATTGCATAGGAACATTTATATAGCAGTATAACTGTGGTCTCCCTCTTGGGTATATCTGCTATATGCTGTATTTCTTTGGGCATTTCCCATTTTTATTTTGGTTATGTGGCCTTTAAAGGGTACTGTTATTGTTCTTACATAAAATATAACAAGACTTTTAAAATTGCATCTATAATCTGCAGAATCATGCTTTGTGTAACAAATGTTGCTTTTTGTAACTGTTGAAAGCAATGCTAATTTTAAAAAAATGTTGCACTGTGTAAATGCTTTACAAAATTTGTGTTTTTTCACTTCAGTGGATTACGGAAATCTGGGGGCAAGGGTAAGAAGCAAGAAAAAGAAAATCTAAGAGGTTCTCTGGATAGCAGGTAGTTATTTTGTGAGTTTAATACAAACATGCTGCGTTCATTAAATTTGTAGCCTAAGAATTTCTTTAAAACTATCATTACTGTTTTGTCTTAAAGTACAGTCATGTTTAACAGTGACAAAATTACATGAACATTAATGATGTAGAGATGAGCTTCTAATATCATGAAATAAAAAAATACACAGAAAACTGTAGAGGAACTATATAAAAACTATTTTGCCTAGGAAGATGAATGTCAAGTAAATTAGTAAATTACTTGAAATTTTCTAATTGTGTGAAATACTGCAACAGTTTTAAAATTTGTGTTGTTAAATAACACGCTATTTTGCATGGACCTTTAAAGGTAAATATCAGTTCATTTTAAGTATCATTTGTGCTGTGAAACTGGTGAAAATAAGTGTTGTGTGTTTTGAGTTTGTTCTCGTTTTTAAGGTGGGGGTTGTGTGCTTGAGGGATGGGATGGGGTTTTTTACTGTTGTTTAAACACAATTTAATCTGCTTATCTCAGAGGTTCCCGAGAGCTGTTGGATGACTCTGGCAACAATCTGTCTGCATCAGATTCAGATTCCCCTGTTCCTACTTGCATGCCTTTCTCTTGGTTTGGAGACAGCCACAAAGAGCCTCCGATTTCTAGTAGCAGCCTGCATGTTACCCAGAGTGGACAGGATGGTTGTGAGCATGGTCAAGAGAAGAACAGAAACAAGGTAAAGATGGCTAATTTGTGCTTTGAATATTTAAGAGTTTCCTCTTGATAAAGTAAAAACATCCGTGGTTAGTATGTGGAAGCCTAATGACTTAGTCTATGACCACGTCACCTCTTGCAAACATTCCTGCAGATGTTTGAGACTTTACAGCCCTCACAGGTAGAAATTGTGTGTGTGTTCCTGTTCCCTCCTCCTTAGTTGAAACATCAGTAGAGGCTATTCAGGCTGAAGTAGCATCTAAGGAAAAATCACAGGGTGTGTTTTTTTGCTGGTTTATAATGCTAAGAGTAATGCTATCTTTAGGAAAGCATAGTTGAAAAAGCCAAATCTGTTTCCCAGCGTAGTACTTGGAGGAAGTGTATATACATAGAGGTCAGCCTTCCCAGCATTTGGCCAGTTCTTACCATACTGGAATGTAGGATTGGAGTACCAGAGAGGTGGAGGATGGATAGGTTTTTGTTAAAAAATTTAGTATTGAAAGCCAAGAAACACATCCATAAAACACTCCCCGTTCCAGGAAACAACTTCTGAGTAACTGATAATGTTTAATAATTTAAAGCCTTTGAACCAGATCCTAAGAGTGAGACTACAGAATTCAGTCTATAGCTGTAAAGTTAACTTCTTTACAGTTTAAACTATTTGAAAGAAATAGCTTTAAAAATTAAAAAGTTTAATGTGTGTGCTGTCTAAATGTTTGGTAACACCTATTTCAATCTAAGACTGTTCCTAACAATCTTATTAACTTCATTTTTGTTTCCTTTGGATTTTGTTGGATTGAAAATTATAGTTACTTGAGTAACCTCATAAGCTAGGTTTATTCTTGAGTTTCACACTTCACTTTGGATGACTAAAGTACACTTTCATGTTGTCCTTTTCTTCTGTATTATTAGAGAGAATTGAGTTGCATATCTGAAAGAGAAACTTGCCAGGTTGTAGTCCATGAAGTCACTGATGTTTTGCAAAGATAGTAGATAATAATTTTGCTGTCTGTGTTTCCAGATGCTGACTGCACTAAAAAGTTATAATACATTTTTTAAAAATTACTTTGTTTTTTCGGTGTAAAGTCCCTACAATAGGAGTAAGTTGTCTGCATACATAGTTTTTAAAAATTACAGAAAGTGGGTATCCAATGCCTTACCATAGCACAGGAACTTAGAGTAGGAACTTTTAAATCTCTGAAGTAGAACAGAACTTTACAGAATACTGCCCAATGTGCGTCAGTCTTGTGTATTTACAGCTCTTGCATTGTTCACTTCTGATGAAACGTGCAGTGGCCAAAAGGTGTTTCTTAACATAACCAAGGATCTTGAAGGGTATATGCATATATTGTGGTATAATTTTTGATTAAATAGCAGTGCATGGTTGATCTCTTAATAGGCTGTAGCAAAGCTATCAAAAGATGTTTTCAGTATAGATAAGAATTCAGTGGTTTTTCTTTTCGAGTCATCGATTCTAAAGAACTCATTTGTCCCCTCTTCACTCCTTCTTTCCATCTGATTCAAATAATTTTTCTAAGCATAGGAAAAGTCCTACTGCTGTATTTCTACTATAAACACACATAATGTGCCTAAGCACCTCTCAGGGTTTTACATAGACACCTTCTTTTTGGCAGTCAAAAAAGTATAGATCTTACCAGATTGGATGCTCTCTTCCTTTTATTGCCCTGAAATAACAGCCTTTTCTTCTTATTGTTGTATACTTTATCCAAGTTTATTATCACTTTAACCTTCCAGCTAGTTTCTTGCCTACTGATTTGGGGTTTTTTTGGTTTCCTTCTCCTGCTGCAGCACATAATTGCTGCTTGCTGCTCTTTTCCTTTGTACCAGTTGCAATCAGCAGCTGGAAGATTATGCAACTCTCCAGCTATATTCCTGCTTTGTAAAATGATAGAAAGCTGATCCTGTTGATGAACAGATTCTCATACATTCATAATCATAAAACCACACTTACCTGCTCCACAGTCAGTCTGGTTTCACTTTGCAATGTTTGGGGTCTCTTATTAAGATGGTAGTGTGGCAGTGGCTGCTGCTTGGAATGAATGACTAATCGTTCTATATCTTGACCTGGAATTGATAATTACATTTGCACTACAGTAACCAGGCTTGTTTTGCTGTGAAAAAAACATTAAAGATGACAAAGAAATGTGCTTGACCACTCAGCAGTGAGTCTTGTTACTAAAACAATATAACAGCAGGAACAAAGTCATCTTCCCAGAATTTAAGGAAAGATTACTTCTTTCTGTTGATATTAATTCAAAATATATAAATAAAGCAATATATAACAAGTATAGCAATAATATTTATTGCTTTAATGTCTGTAGTATCCCATATGATCATGTGAAAGCATTTCTTAAAGAGCAGGTAAAAGTAGAAGCCCTAAAATAAGACCTTTGTCATGTAAAAAACCTCTAGCTGTTGTAATGAGTATTTTGCATTGTGTATTAATTTTTGCAGTTGTGTTTTAGCATTGATGATATAATGACTATAATTACATTTTAACTGGTTTCTGTTTCTGCACAATTTGCCTCTTAGTTACTGCACCTAGAAAGTTTTTGTTTTCTTAAAATGATACTGAAGTTAGTTTTAAACTTACAGTTTGACAAAGTAATGAGTCAACTACTTGCTGCTTGTGAAAACTGGAAACACAGGAACTAAAATCCTGTGATCGGAGTGCTTGCAGACTCTTTAGCCTTATGGAACTTCTAAATTACACTATTCTTAAATTAGTGCCTTTACAAATCTGCCCCTTCATTTAGTCCCATTGCCTGATATACAGACATACATGCTGTTCATATTCACTGTTTTTGCAGAGCACTGTTTAGCTTCTGTAACTTGTAATGGATTTTTGATGCAAGGAAGAACCACGGGGTGTAAATTATTTATGCCCTAGTACCTAAAATCGTAGAAAGCATATGTATAAAACCTCTTCTATCCAAATTCTATGCTCTTTAAGAATCAAAAATCTTTGCAACTGGCTCTAAATCCATAAAACAAAATTACTCCTTCTAAAAGTTGAATAGAAGCAGGGCATGGAGAAAACATTACAACTGATGCTCAAATGCCTTAGTTTTGTCTATGTTTTCTTTGTGTGTTTTCTAAGCTTTTTGCCTAAATATCAGTGTTGACTTTTTTTGTTTTCCTTCTTAATTTTCCTTGATTTTCTCTGTAAAAGTAGAAAGAGTGAATTGAGTGTGGCTAAGAGAAAAGCTCCTAAATAGATTTTCAGTTTGAGTTGAAGTTAATTTGAGAATAAGTTGATGGATAAAGTATTCTATTGTTTCTGGTGATAATTTTTACATCTAAAAGACTGAAGAAGTCCCTAAAATATAATGTGATTAATAAGATAATCTACATGGTAAATAGAACACCATTTTCAGTCAAAAACAGTACCACACAAAGGTATCAAGAAAACTCAAGTTGTGATTTGGGATTTTTTTGTTTGTTGCATTATGGCAGTGATGGGGTTTTTCCCTTGGGTTTTAGGGTCAGGTTTTTTGAGACTGGAAATATGTATCAGTAATTTAGAATATAAGGGAGTACAAAGATGAAGTGTATGCTTCCAAAACAAAAATAGAATAATCTGGAAAATTGAGAGTTCAGGTTAAATTAAAATCAGAACTCAATGAAGACAATGGCAAAAACGTAGTTCTCTTTTACAGGAGCATAATTTACTGAAGCAAAATGTCTTTAACATCTTAACTTAGGATCTCAGATTATTTATGCATGTGGGATGTGGTATGGCATCCTTAAAAAGTGTAGTTAGTTGATTAGAGACTTAGAGAAAATAATGGTAAATAATTGGTACTGTTTGTAGGCAACAAAGAATAGTGCTGAGAAATAAATTTTAGAAAGGCAAAAGTAGGATGCATACTTTTGGCAGAATTATTTTCACTCACTGAAGAAAAATACAGGGGTCAGGAGTGGCAAATGTAGGTAATCAAATTAGAGAATATTCTGGAAAACACATACATTAGTATTTTTTAGGATTTTTTACCTAACTGCTATGAAGTTTTCAGGTATAGCATCAGGTTTTTTCATTCTTCATGAGTCCCAGCCTGGTCAGCTAACCTGGCTGGATAAGTTTCTGCCTAGATCCTGCTGCTTTTAGATGCTAAGCCAGGGATAAGGTTCCAAAAGTTTTTCTTTAAACACAGACTAAATGTAATAACTGAATGTAAACAGTAAATGCTATGAAGATTTTACATTCTTTCAATATGATAGTGTGGTGGTTTGACCCACGACAGATGGTTAAGCTGCATAATTAATGTTGGTTTACCATGTGGAACCATTTTTTCTAAAGACATCCAAGTAATTGTTTAATGTCTGAAATGTTCAGCTTTGTTGTAGTGTTTTTACACTATTTGGTACTTTAACTATAAAGAAATGTTACATAGCTTGCTATAGTCCATATATTATAAAAATTCTTCTAAAGATATTTTGTATTTATGTGGTGTTTTTCATATCAGGGCTAATTTTCAGATTGTATGATTCTGTGCCTCAAATGCAGCCACCTCAAAACTGAATTCTAGAATCACAGAGTAGTTTGGGTTGGAAAGGACCTTTAGAGATCACGTTGTTCTACCCCCCTGCAATGTGCAGGGACATCATCTAGATCAGGTTGCTCAGAGCTCTCTGTTCAATCTCACCTTTAATGGTCCCGGGGATGGGGCATCTACCACCTCTCTGGGCAACCTGTTACAGTATTTTACCCTTCTCACTGAAACTGTTAAAGGAACTGCAATACAATACAGTGTCTGAAATCAAAATGTAAAGTTTTGGGAAAGCTTGTCTTTGGGCAAGCTCTGTATTCTCTATTCATGAACTAATTTGAACCCTATTTGTTTCACTGTTAACTATAATGGTTCAACAGTGGACAGCTGTGAAGTCTGAACCTAGTTCTCATTTTCACAAACTTTCTAAGATCTGTGTGTGTTTCTGTGCTGTGGGAATCTTAATGACCATAAACAATTAGGACAGATTTTTATCTCGCCAACAGGACACCACCTTCTGAAGCACATCATAGTGCTTGTGTAGGTTTCAGTTTAATACAAACTTAGCATGAATAATTCCAAGAAATGCATTTTAAATTGCTTCTTCCAAAGTGTGATATGCCTTCTGAAAAAGTAACCTCGTGTATTACCTTGTGTACTTTAACACCATTTCATGTTATGACAGATTCTCCACACAAGGTGCTTTTATTGGGGGTATTGTTTTAAATTCGTTACTGTGTTTTTGAATTCAGAAGTTTAACAAAAACAAGTCAGATGCTTTATGTAGTTAGTGCATTTCATATGTGTTCTAAAGGTAACAGTCATACTACTTTTTTTTAACCAGAAGTCAGAATTACTACAATGTCACCTTATGACCTGCTTTTCCAAGGAGTGAGTTAATAAAACGTTATTTCCACTTGTTTGCAGAGTAGAATTGTCATAGATGATACATACCATAGCAAGCCAAGTTGTGAACTTTCAGGGTTAGTGACAGAACCAAATCTGTCAGGTCGTTCACACACTTTAACCTTCTCTTCAAATGAGGTGAGTTTCAAAGTGTGTATATGTGTCTTGTTGATGTTGTTGTTCACACTACAGCATGTTTAATAGAAACAGATGTGTGTAATGTGAAACTAGATGGCTGTTCCGTATTTGAATGTTGAAGAGCATTGTAAAGAATTATAAGCTGTTAATGAACTAAGGACATGGACTAGTGGGTGACACATCAGCCTGTGTGTCCTGATCCTAGTTGTGTCATAAAAATCAGAGTAAACTCTCTGATCAAATTGCAGTTTTTAATTTTAAATATAATGTCGTTTTGTTCCACTAATTTAAAGCAATTTCCTGGGTGAATGAAAACTGCAGCATTTTTTACCTTGGCTTAACTTCTGCACAGGTTTGTTTTATCATAAAATTTCACCTTAATAAAAACAAAAGAAAACAAACAACAACAACAAAGACTGAATATGATAGTTCTGATATAGAGGTAAAAATTAGATCTATGACAGTCAGTATTCATTCGCCCTGGAGAACTAACTCTTTTGGCTACAGCTGAAACTTAAAAGTCTGCACTTTGGTAGCATTCTGAGATATTGTCTCATTTGGTGATTGACTGATGAGCATCTTTTTCTAAACCACAGGATTTAATTTATTGACTCATTAAAAGGTGAAACTGTTATTTTATAGAAATGAGTTAGAGGGCTTGCCCAACTGGAGGTTCATGAATGTCAGGGGCTTTTATTAGCTGTCTTGAGTGAGGCTTTGGTGAAAATCCTGAAGTACTCCAGTAATATGTAAAAAGTCAGAACAGTCTTACAAACAGCATTATAAATATAAATTCACTAAGTTAAAAATCTGGAGTGTCAAAAATCATATAACTAGTTTGCAAGTTGCAGCAGTGGATTAATTTTTTGCAGATTTTTATTAGAGGTAACAGTCAAAATCTAATGGAAACCAGAAGAACTCTAGTTAATAATCTATCTTTGCAAGTACTCTCTACAATTTTTTGAATGGAATGATTCATGAATGGAATGTGTTTCTAAAACTTTCAAGCAGTGTGAATAGTAAGATTTTATCAAAGATGTCTTCTTGAATATTTTTCTTTGATCAGTGTTAAAACTTTCAGTAATCTTCTGGTGTTAAAACTCAAACAAAAGCTACTACTAATTTTTCGTGTGTAAAGTGATGATTTAATCCCATTTAATTCCTTCCAGTGTTCTATCTAGTTCTTATGTTGCTTATTGTCCTGGTCTCACATGACCAATAAAAGGAATTTCTACCTTTTCAGTGATGACATTGATTATCAAGGGTCTCTTCTGAGGAAAATGAGAAATAACTCTGAGCTGTTTATTTCCTCTTGGAAAGCAGTATGCATGAAGTAAAATACTTAGTTCTGCTCTTGGGTTTTTTAAAATTTGTAGTCTAGGTCTAGGAGAAAATAAATAATCTTACAGCAATTTTGGGTATTTCAAATCACAGAATCAATTAGGTTGGAGGAGAGGAATGCGCGTTGGCATGCTGCCTTACAAATCCTGGAATTGTTAGGAGACAGGAGATGGAAGCACCGCTTAGAGATCTGAACAGGGGCAGCACTGAAGAGTCTGCGTCTGCTGGGCAGGTGCCCACAGGCAGTTCAGAAATGACTGCCTGCTGAGTTAGGTTAGTAGCAGCCAGCTAGTTCCAGCAGAGATACTTCACTCACAGACAGCTAGCAAGCTAGCTGGTAATCCTTCTAAGGTGCTCAGTATGTTTGTTAAACAGTGTGATGGTAGTAATGTTTTCTTGGGCTTTGTATTTTTATCTTCAGAGCTTCAGTATTTCTGTATTTGCTTCCTCAATCACCCGTATTTTTAGGAAGGAGCACATGACTTTCTCATGCTTCCTTGTCTTATAAGTAGTGTTAGTTCTGCTTTCTCAATTTGCAGCTGATCTCTTGTATGTGGTGGCTGTTTTGAGGCCTCTTAACTTCAATGGACAAACAGCTTGGCATGTTCCTTGTGCCTCTGAATGGGCTTTTGGGGATAAAATGGCGTAGAGGTGTCACTTAATGATAAATAAGCACTCTGAAGTCAGTGTTCTTCATCTTATCCTTCTACAGTTTTCACTTTCCTGTTCATATTCTGAAAAATAGTTAGATATGTTTTTCCCCTTGTGCAGTAGTGAAAAATTCAAATTATACAGGATCTGTGTGGAGATGATGTCCAGATGTTTTAACATAGATTCAGGTATTGCTACAACTGCTGGTTTTAGGAGTCTGTCTTTAACAATATGATGTAGAAGGAGTTTGTGAGGAACTGCTGATGCTGAAACCCTAAATTGCAATTAGTAGCTTACCCTGGGGGGGACTCAAGTCTGTTAACTGCTCTAATCCACACTGCTCAGAGGAACTGGTGCAGAGTCCCCAAGATTCTGTCAGGGGACTGCATTCCTCTGGTGAAATGAATGAATCTGGGCCTCCTTTCTGAGAGGAGTGCACCTTCCTCAAAGACATACATCTGAAATTACAGAAGCAAAGTTTTTGCATGGCTTGCACAGATTGAATAAAACTAGAGAGTGAGTTTCAACTGGAATAAAACACTACACATTTCTCTGCAGAAAGGAGATAGATGCACACACGCCCTGCCAAAGGATGGAAGTAGATAAATATTAAAAAAAGAGTCACATTATATATTTTAGTATTTCTTGCAGCTACATGTGACTGAGACAGAGGTCAAACTTAAAATGATCTCTTTTTTAATGTATTATTCATGAACACTTGCTAGTATGAGACTAAGTTACCAATCTGTATTTTATATTATATCATCAGGTTGAGGAGCACTGTTATCTACAATTATTAAAAATAAATGGGTGCTTTGAAACTCCCTTGGTAATTAATCTTTTCTATACGAAGCAACTCAAGCTTGATAGCTTGGATAGAAGACTACAGTGCCCAGGTTGTGTTGATACGGATGCTGTGTAGAGCACTTCAAGCAAAACCTCCTCTAGAGCCATTTGCTGTTATTTTATGTAAATTGTTATTTTTCTTTTGCACATTAAGAAAGGCAGAAGTGTTCACACTTGTTATATCGACATAAGCATTTTAATTTGGATAAGGAGTTCATTTTTTTAAAATAAATCTCCTGATTGTTCCCACTTGCCTTACTTTGATTTGCCTTAGAAATCAAATTAGATGTGTTCCAAGAGCAGTCCTGATATATTCCACCTGCTAATGGCCATTGAGTGACCAGACTGTACCTATATGGAAATGAAAATCCTTTGAAATGCTTGTAGTATGGATTTTAGAACCTCAGCACAAACTGTTCTGCTCTACAGACTCATTCCTGTTTATCTGTACTGCCTCCCCATGTAACCACTGTCCTTTGTTTCACAGACCAGGGAAAGCAGAACCATTTCTAATTAAATGGAGTTGTTCAACAGATCAGAAACTTAAAAATCTTGGTTTACTTCAGCCTCCATGTGTCTTCCATGCTGTGGTCTCAGATCAGGTGTACTGTATGATCAGGTCACATGACAGGCCAGCATCTCACTATCTCTGACTTGCAATGGCCAGAATTATTTTGTTACATTCAATCAACTCTCCCAAATATTCCATCAAATAAGCTGGATTTTGTGAGATTCCTCTGGCTGGGAGCTGTAGTTGTTCACCTGAGACTTACAAAGTCACATCTCAAATCCATCACTAGAAAAACGCATATTTCCAGGTTTTCTGTTTACAAATGCTATGTAAGGCTCCCCGGGAAATGGGGGAGTACTTTCTGCTGTTTTGCAAATATCTTTGATCAGTAGTGGAAGCTGCCCAGTGGAGCAGTCTGCAGGTCTAATGCAGCCTGTACTCAATTGCAGGCTAGTGAGAGATCATTTTGGATAGTTAGTAAAACTTCAGATAACTGATGTTACTGATTCAGGTACCACACTCCAGTTTTTCCTGTACAGATATTGAACTCTGTTTTATGTAGCTTTTCTTTCATGATGAAGTAGTAGTGCTTCAGGACAAACAGCAGTATATTTTTCCCTCAGAAGCAAGCTGAAATTGAAGCAGGGCACTTCAAAAGCTCTGGGAGCTGGCAAAGTGTATTTTCAGTGGAAGACTACAAGCGCTTTTGTTTCTGAAATGGTCATCTTCTACTAGGGGGAGACCCTTTAAAGTATTGACATGATAGCATTAGTTGAAAGAATGAATAGTTCTCTCTTTTAGAAATGTGCAAAATGTAGTAAAACTGTGCCTGGAACAGTCACCAGATTTACTTACTACTAGAATTGCTTTTATTCTGGATTTCCGTCACCTAACAATAATCATTAATAGAGTTCAAGTGCTACTTCAGTGATTCTTCATGCCATGCAAGGCACCATTTAACATTAGGACTGAGGCCTCCTAACCAGGTGAGGCAGTGTGTTCACTGTTAGGATACATTCAATTTAAGCTAATGCTTTGCTATATAATTTCTTAAAGAAAAACATTTATGTTGTCTATTTCTGATTTTTTGCTGAATGTTGTAGTGTCTTTTTGTTTATAGTAGACTCCTAGGCAAACTGACTATAAACTGATCTCCAGAACTTAAGTCCTTTTGGAGTAGAGCATGTTTAAAAATGCATTTTGTTAACCAAACTCCACTGGCAACTGGAATTCAACATATAATCAAGTAAAACATTGCTTATGGTGACTTTTCTCAATTGGTTAGGCGTTAGATGATGAATTCGCAACCACAGGAAAGCAAAATCAATGGCACAGTAGACCTATTTCTGAATGGACCACGCAGCAAGTATGCCACTGGTTAATGGGAATGAACATGGAACAGTATATTACAGAGTTCACAGCTATGAATGTGGATGGGCAGCAATTAATGCAGCTTGACAGTGAGAAGTTAAAGGTAAGTCAGTATTCCAGGTATATTTGTAAATGTATCATTTGCTGCTTATTCAGATATATTTTTAAAGTGCAAAGTCTATTTGCTTGTTTTCATGGCTTTTTAAGAGATAGTTAGACTTATTTGCTCATGTTATTTGTTATTTTATTTGGAGTTATTTGCTTTTGAAATACTGGGAGACTACACAGTTAGGTGGTCATTAGTAATTGATTGTAGAACTGAAGTTCTTTATAATCAGAAAAATAACAAATATTGCTTTCTTGTTTGCATCTTGAGGAAATGAAATTAGGCATAATTGTCCAAAGGGTTTTGATACATTAGTCGTCTCTCTCAACCAAAGGCTGTATCAGAACAAGGTCCAGCCAATTCAAATGCATAGAATTGCAGGATTGTGTTTTAGAATCTGTTTCTTCCACATCTCCTCTTCAAATGGGAAGGCTAAAATCCCATCTGGTGATCTTTTCAATGTTCTGGGTTTTCACTCCTGCTGAAAATATGTATTCTGAATCTTTTGAGACTTTTCTTGCCATTTTACATCTGGAAGCTGCATGGTATGTGTATCCCATATAGTGCTAGTAAACTCTTTTCTTTCTCATTAGATTATCAGGCTGCATTTTGGACAGGCAAGATGTGTGACTAAAAGAGGCTCATTGGTCTATTCTGGCATAAGGGAAATTATTATTCTTAATGATCAGTAGTAGATTTTGAGTAGATTTCATGGGGAAAAAAGCATCTAAGAGTCTCCAAAATATACCTGGATTCTAAATGTGTGCAGCACTAAGTGTCCTGTATTTTATAAGACTTTCTGGACACAGAGGAGATCCCAGTGACTGGCCTGCCAGATAACTGTCTGTTTGGGGGCCTTTGTGTGTTGATGCTAAAGCTTCATGTGGACCTGATGCCATCGGGGCTGACAGTGTGAGTGCAGGCAGGAACTTGGAATCGGGTGCTGCCACCTGCCGGTCACAAATCCAAGTGTACCGGCTGCTTACTGAATCACTTCTTCGTAACACACTTTCAAATCCTTAACATTGGAATTAAAGGGTAGTTACGGAATATAAATTCCTCTTGTATTAAAAGATCTAGAAAAATACTTTTTAAGACTGCTGTGCTATTTTCTGGAAGTTCTGAGGGGTCTGCATGTTTGTAAAATGCTGTTATTTCACACCTAGAGCTGGCTCTAGTTTCCTTACTTACTTTGTCACCGAGATGGTTATTTACATTGCTTGTGAGGCCTTAAGTGCTTATTTTTCAAACAAACAGTCTATCCTGCAACAAAGTGAATAACACTTTCTTAAATTGTTCATGCACAAGCACTATTGATAGAGCCATTGGAAAAAATTACTGATGAGATTTGGTTTTGTTTTGTTTTCCCCCTCCAAAGGCTTTAGGAGTTTCCAGTCAAAATGACCGATCAACAATAAAGAAAAAAATTAAGGATATTAGAAAAACACAAGAAAAACTGGAAAAGCAGAAGGAAAAGGTTCAAAAGAAGGAGAGAGAAGTTCGCAAGACTGGCAGAGTGGTGGCCACTCTTGAATCAAGCTGCTAAAATGACCATTTTATTTTAGTGCAGACTTGCCTAATCTTGAGGTAGTTCAGCAGAATTGTATATAATTGTACAATTGAGGGAGGAGGGAAAGTGCAACAGTTTAATATGGTAGGTGGTTTTTTTACTTTTTAATTATGGTCCCTCCCCATTACAGCCCAATAAAATAATGTTTTCAGTATTTTTATTCCTAGTTGACTCTGCTTGTACTAATAGACAGTACTTCAACCTTTTCTGCCTTAAGTAACATTTCTGCTTCTAAGACCTCATATGCCCTTTTCATTGAAATTGATGTTTGTGGAAAGTAGAATACTGCATTAAAAATCATTCCAGTAGTAGTCAACTAGCATTTGATAGAGTTGAATCTGATAGAGGGACAATAGAAAAATCCTGCCAACAAATTCAGTCTGTGACAGTCTGTTTATCTGTTGCCACTAAAGATGTATAGTAAAAATTAAGTTTAAGGAAATGGTAATGTCAAAGTAATTTAAAAAGGAAGCATGTATTTCAAATTTATGGAATATTTTGTTTAAATTCTTGTATTTCTGGGACTTCATTCAAAGTTCACTTTAGTAGCGCATTGTTTTTGAATTCTGTGTTGCAATTTACTGAGAAAATTACAAGAAATACTAAGTAGTTTTCATAAACTACATCTCCTAAGCATAATATTAAGTTTTCTGTACACTACCCATATGGTGTTGGGACAAGGTTTAAACCTATAAATAAGATCCTTTTTAACCTATTTTTCCTAAATAATACATAGTTTTATAGATTTATGCTACAAATAAGATCAATTTGCAATACATGTATTTCTCTTTTCTACCTGCTACAAGATTTTTGCGGACCAAATTTATATATTTGCTAATTTTAAACCATACTGTTTTTCAAACTGAAATACTGAGGGAAGAATTGTAGGAAAAATTATCACTGATGCACTCGGTTTCTGCCTTGTATTTAAATGTTCAACTGTAGACCACAGATTATTTCTCTTTAAAGGAGGATTTGATTCTCAAAATAGCTTAGAACATGAATTGGTGTTTTGTATATTTACATGCTATTTTCTAGAGATACTACAAAAGCACTTCCTTAAATTAGATTATTCCAGAAACATAGACTAGTTTAAATACCAGTTCCACCCCAGAATGAACTAGAACAAAACTTACATAGTTTATGTGGACCAAGTTCTCCTTTAAATCTATGGACTCTTTTTCATTTTAATTAAATGAATGAACTTCACTGTTGGTGTTTCACATTTATTATTTTTTTGTATAAATGTCTTAAGAATTTCAGCAAAAGGACTGTGTGGAAATGCTTCTGTGCACTAGGCATTTCCAAAATAAAGTTTGAAACTCTTGGTAATAATTACGTCTTCAAAGAGGTTATATTTCAGTTTGATGCATTAAGAAACTATTCTTTGGTCAAGACTTAACTTCTGTACTTTGTTTTCCGTAGCTCTGAGTGTGCCAAACTTACAGACCTTGAGCCAGAGAGGAATGCTGCCCTACTGATAAAAGAGAAAAAAATTAGAAGTATGGAATCCTCAAAAGCTCAGGATCACACATGTCAAACTGCCCTTCTGTTAATTCAGGCAAGAGAGTTGAGTGCTTTCAGCTAGAACACAGAATATTGATACAACCTTGTACTACCCTTTTCCCTTAAGTCTACTGTTGCACCCTGTGAAGAGTTTTCTCATGAAGGAGACTAGTGGAAATAATGGTTTCAGAGGTTTGCCTGTGTGCAGATAAACTCACCTGGCACCGGAGCATAAGAACATTGATTATCACAGACCACAGCATTTAACATCTGTTAGATGTGGAAGAAGAAGCTTGGCTGCACAGAACAAGTTTGGTACAAAGCTATATAATCACCCAACAGAGTTGAATTTTTATAATAGTTTTAATGAATAAATGTAGTGATTCTTCCAAAAAAATTAACACAAACCAAGATTAATTTTCCAGTGCAAGACTGCGCTCATTCACATACAAAACTATGAATCTCAGAATTTTGATAGCTGAGCTAGTATACTGATTTTCTACAGTGATTCACTTCAACTTCAATGACTTCAGAACAGTAATGAAAATACTAAACATGAAAAGTTGTCTTCTGAATTTCTGTTTAAACTAAAAGTTATCAAAAGAACACATTTGTCAGTAGGATTAAACATCGTAAACCAAAATAGTACACAATTGTGTTTTCACCACAGTCGTTTGGGGTGGTAAGTGAAGAGACAGATACAAATATAAGTACATGGCAAGTTGTTCTAATAATCAGAATACCATTGGTAGTTAGCTGAGAATATTAAAGAGGCTTTATTGCCATTATATCTGAAATACCTAATAGACTTTGTAGAAAATAAACTGTTAGCTTTTCTTCAGAAACATCTCTTGCAGTTCTCAGAATTACCAAAATAATTTCAATTGAATTAGTTAAAAGACTTAAAACTTAGCACAAAAGCTAGCATGCTCAGCTTCAGACCTTGCTGTAACTTTCAGCTTTAGTTTAGCAAAAGCAGCAGCTGCAAGTGTCCCCTCCAGCATCTGTACAGGCCCCATATTTCAGTATGTGGCATTTCTCACATACATCCTCTTGCAGGACCAAAGAAGAGAACAACTCCAGGTTCTCCTCACTTGCAGCCATGCGGATTGAAAGGTGTGCCTGTCACCACCTCACATCCTTGCAAGGAATGAAAACAAGGGCCTCAAGGTGCCCACAAGCTTGAGTGGAGCAGGTAACTCTACTTAGTGTTCTGATAGCAATTAAACTAGAATAATCCTCCCTCAGATGATCTGCGTATAGCCCAGTCCGTAATTTGCTCTTGTTAGAGTGATCTAGGTTAGCTTGACCAGGATATAAAACCATTTCATTGTTTTGCAGAACTCAGCTAGAGAGGTGGCAGGGGAAAAATCTTGACAACTAAAATAGCATAACTTCAATTTCTAACATACCAGCTATTCCTTTCACTTGTGGTATCTCATCTTCCTCTCTGCACAGAGATAGTAAACTTGCAAAATTAGGCTATCCTTTCTGAGAGGGATTACACATTTCTACTGCAGAACAAAAATCACAGAATTACATGCAGTTAATTAGATGTAAAAAAGGATTAGTTCTCAGCGGCTTTAACTGCATCACTCTAAAACATTCAGGAATTACAGGGATTGAGGTGCAATACGCATGTGTATGATTTGAACAAAGCTGGCACAGTAGGCATTAAAAAAAGCTTAATCCTTTATTAAAAGGACTTTATACCTGAAAGGTAATATTCATTCCCCTCTATCTTCCCCAATGTGTTTTTACAGTGGGTCTTTGACTGATACACGTTCTACTTACCAAGTTACAGTGTGACTTCCAGTTAGTACAAAAACGAGACCAGAAGCACATCACAAATACCAAGGTATTTTCAAAAACTCATAATTCCACTTTTTCTTAAATACCCCTGAAAAGGTAGCTTATGTTGTCAAAGTAATGAAGATGCCCTATTAAGGGCAAAATTTAAAAATCTGTTTATTAAAATAGATGCCCATTTACAGCTGTAACCTGACATGCCCAAGTCTGAGATCTTACAAGGGCTAGAATGTTGATTCTGCATTTTGGTAGGACCTACAGAAATACAGGTAAATGCAAGACCACATTTCTCTACTGTACACAAGCCAATGTTACTTGTCAATTCACAGTGATCAGGGAAAGTTGAGTTTTTCACATGTATTATATATTCACATTATAAAAAAAGAAATATGACCGATGCCACATACCTGAGATACATTATACCAGTAGTTGCAGCTAAAAATAATTTTTAAATTTTTTTTAATCCCTACAGTGTTAGTTGTGATTTCTACAGCTGTAAAAAACCCTTGATGTAGGCAGGGTGTGTAGGCAACATATCTAACTTTGCAAAATTAGGCTTCAGCATGGTTAAGATAAAAGAACAGAAAATACCATACAGGTGCAAAGGTAGAGCATTAAGCTCCTCAATATTTCTTACATGAGTTTTTCATTATTCTGTAATTTTGTATAATGGAAAAATGCTCTAGTGAGCTTTTCCAATAGCTTTTCCATTAAAACAATTTTGTAATTACAAGAATTAATACTAGATGTGATACAGATTGCACTGATCCCTATAAAACCCAAAATATTGCTCCCTTGACTTGGCCCTGAAGGTAGGCAAAAATAGAATAGTGTGACCTTAAAATTTAAAAGTACGTACAGGTTTGGCAGTTTTGGTGGTAGTTGGGTTTTTAATTTCAGAAAAGATGATTTACACTATGTCTTCTGTTACTCCACTTAAAATTATTTTCACATGTCAAATGTGGGTCAACATCTTGGTATAAATCAGGTCTTTTAAATTCCCTGTACAGACAAACCTTCTTAATGAACTGCTGAGGGAAGAACTACATACTGCGAAAAGTTGTCATGTCCTTTGGCTCACTGCTTGGCACACACCAATCATCTGCTTCATGGTTTGCTTTATAATGCTTCCAGGCTGCTTTGTTATACACAGGGAGTCTTTCAATTGATTCTGTGGATAAGGCCTGTAAGGAGAGAAGACTGTAGCTGATGATTCTTTTAAGTTGAAATTCCAGTAACAGAACAAGGAGTTCCACTAGCAGTTTAGATTACAGTTGCTGATAAATGTAAAATGGTAAAGTGTCACATCATACCTTGATGTAAATAACTGCATCTGTACCATAGCCTTCTAAGGAATACAGTTTCAGGTCTCCTTGGAAGTACTGTGCATACAGACGTGATATGGGTAGGCCATAACCAAATCCAGCCTGATCCAGGAGAAAAAGTTTATTTCCATTAATTGCATGAATCAGTGGTGTTTTCTGTTTTAACTTAATACATAAATAGACAAACTAAGCATGATGTTTGACAGTAAGGGGAGTTCAGGTGTTAACTATTATTCCCACCTCTCGAGTTATTTTACACCCAAAAAACCAGAAGAATGAAGGGATAATTGTGAATATAAGAAAACTGTTTTACTCCTTGTCAGGCAGGGCTCGTAGGTAACACTTCTTGTATTATGGTATTTTTGAAGAGATATCATTAGAGAAAACTGTACTGTGTCTGTCTTATGCCTCATGGAGCTAATAATCTTAAGAACACTGAGGACTTAAGTCAGTTACATTTCATCATCATATAAAAGGTTCAAGACAAAATCTCTGTGAGTTTGTAGCTTATACTGAAAATCTGTCGAGCCCTGACTGCAGTAGGACGGAGCCCTGAAGTGTTGGCCATAACTTTTTTTTATCTACTACTAAATTTTAGAAGTGATCTCTCAATGGGTGTACACAACACTTCTCTGCAAAGATCTAGTGTTTAATGAGTTGCAGAGTGATGTATGTGCAGAACACTGTATATATTTTAAAATGATGCAATGTTGGAGAATAAATGCAGGAAAGCTGTTCAGAGATTCTAACGGAGAGCTTAGCATTAATTTTTCTTGAGCTTCTATTACATTCACATCAGAACAAAGTAAATTCCTCATATGCCCTGTCACATCTATGCTCCTTCATCCTTGATGGGGGATGATACAATTGACCTTACAGTACAAATAAACTATTGCCTCGACCCAAAGTCATTACTATAATTATTTTTCCTTTCATTCAGTGGCTACAAAAATTGAGAGTTCTGCCCTCACAGTACATGCAGTGTTCTGCTTGAGGTAGCTGAGCTTAAGATGCAGTAGAGAAAAACAGAATCTTGAATAATTTTTAGTATTTTATGCAATTTTTCAGTTATTTTCAGAAAAATACTTGAATTAAGCTATAACATTCAAATGGAAATACTCACTGTATCTATAAAATCAGAACTTGATAGCTTTGACTAAATAGTTTCTTTTGTGACCATTAAACATACCCAAAGTGCCAAAGTATAAAAGATTTATATACCAAAGGTGTAGCTCGTGAAGTCTCAATACGAGGACGTGGTGCTGTTGAATACATGTAGTTGAACAGTCTGTCAATTTTCCTCATAGGAACACCACCACCACGATCACTCATCTGGAACAAGAAGGAACATGTAGTATTATGTCCCTGAATACATTTTTATAAAAGACAGCTTTTCTCAAACGATAAGCCTGAGAAAGTTCAGGTGAAACAAAATCCAACATTGTCCCTATTAAGTTACAGGTTTTCTTTAATTCTCATCTCCAACAATGACCAGAGAGAGATTAATCCTTCCCTTTCATCCCTTATCTAAACCATTAAATGAAATACTACTGTAAGAAGCATTCATATTCTCTTGGAAGCAAGAAAATTCTGCTTAAATGCTGCATGGCTTTTATCTTGTTCATAACTCACTTTTGTCTGAAGTCACTATACCTTTCAGAAAATGCCTGGTTCTCCGTTTTTTTTAATCGTTATTCCTCAAGAATACTGCTAGTTAACTGTAATTTACTAAAACCTGTTACTGAAAAAGTCAAAGGAGTTGTTTTACTACAGTTTAGTTAGACCTATGAAAAACCCAGTGCTTGCAGTCTTTGAAATACAACATGAATATTGTACAGAAAAAGAAAAAACTGCAAACTGTACTTAAGGAGGTTTGATTTGTTTGAATATACAGTATTTATTTTCCTTTTTTTCAGTTGTTTCACACCTGTCTAGCTCATGTTGTTGTCACTTACAAAATGCTGATGTTGCAATTGTATAAAGATGCTACATCATCTTTAGTCATGGTTGCTTATAAGCTAGGCAAGACTTGAGCATGACAAAAGCACAGGATGCTATTTCAGAGCCTTCAGTTGACCGAGCAGCCTCTTCATAAAACTTCCTACTGATGCAGGATGCGAAATTCCATAATATTCTTCTTACTTATGTATGTCATCACATACAGTCTACTGACGGAACCAGATCCCTGGCTAAAGTTATGCTGCCTCTGGTATAAAAAACAAAAAAAACCAAAAACCAAAAAAGCCACAATCAAAATAACATTCAAAATAATTTTAAAAGTGGGTACCTTCACTGTTAAATCCTCATTTCCCAACGTGATATGCACATGAATTGCAGGATAAATGCATCGATCAGCATGGTGTTCCATGGTGGCTCTCATGGCATTCTGCAATTTTCAAATACAACATAAATCTTACTCACTTGGTATATTACCTTAAAACATCAGTTTAGGAGTTATTTTTAATCACATATTTCAGATTCAGAACAAATGAATATTGGTTTAGAGTAGTTATTTTAATATTTCTGGTTTATTCAGTATGAGTATATAGTTTCTTAGAATACATAGACTCTCAATATTTAATTTTTTTAAAGGAAACATCTCAATAGCTTAATGTACAGAATTTTTGTTGTAGAATTCTATAATGCATAGTACATACAATATGACACAACAATCAAGAAAAGTCTAGGACTGAACTGCTTGAGGAAAGTTCTGTAGGACTGTTACACATTTTACCAGACTTGAAGATATCCCACAAATTGTGTATCTTATTCTCACTTCCCTTATTAACTAATACCTTCATACATTTGTAAGATTTAAGCTGTGTGTTCACAAAGTGTCATGTATTCAGTGGTCAGACAAAGGAGATACATCTTGCAAAGCTGTTCATTTTCTATTCCATTGCTGTTTGTCTAAATAGCACAATTTAGCAATGTTCCTGCAGTCAAATAGAAGGAGGTTTGCACTTGTTGTCTAGAATTGGTTAAAAAAGTCAAACCAATACAATCTCACTAAATGAAGATGTATAAAAACCTTGTATAATCGTAAGTGCACAGACCTTGAAAAGTTCAAAGACCATGTGATAGAGATGTGATGGCACGTATACCACTTGCATGGGCTGTCCTGGTGATTTAACTGCAGAAAAGAGAGTCTAAATAACTAAATAGCAAAAGAGGTATCTTTTATTCATTCTCAATTGAAAATATGAATTTGTATTGCTGAATTTACAAGAGAAGGAAAAAGTTGTATGTTAAAGTCATACTCACGATTTTCAAATGTTGTTTGCAGCTTTAGAAATTAATCTTAAAACCAAAACCACTTTGGCATCATTGATTAGGGTGTATCATAGTTGCTTTCTAATACCCTTGAGAAGATTAGCATGAAGATGTAATAGAATGTTTAGTATAAATCCTTAAAGTATTGCAAAATTGCAGAGGATGAGATGCAGTAGTGTAGGTGAAGACATGCAAGAAATCTTAGGGAGGGAAGGAGGCTGCTAGAATTTGTTACATCAACAGCTGTATTCTCAAAAGCTTTTCTACTGATTTCAGCTTCCTAATTAAAGGGAGGAACAGGGAAAGCCTTCTGCCAGATTTTAAAAAACCAAAACTATTTACAACAGTAGATATAGAGAACGCATTCACTATATATAAAGCAGAAGGAGAACATTTCACCACCAGCTACTTTAGAAGAAGGCATCACGATGTTCAAGAAGGTGCCTCGTCCACATTCACTTACCGTTCAGCTCGTGAAGGATAAGTTCTGGAGAGCTCATGTAATACAAATCACAAAGTGTCTTGGCACTTTCATAGCCATCTATAATAAAAACACAGAAGTTACATTTCCCCCTCCCACTTTTTTTTTTCCTTTACAGTTTGCCAAAAAGAAAAACAAATACTGGAAGTACTGTGCACTGTCAGGGAGATTTTGTATTTTCTCACAAAAACTGGGTTTATAGAAAAAGATACAAAATTGTATTACACTTTAAATAAAACTTCTACTCAAGGTAGGAAAGAACTAAATAGTGTATGAGTATCGAGATGTGTATTTGCTCTTAGTACAGACATTCATGTAAGTTTTCAGGATTCTAGTTCTTATCTGCTGAATTTACCTCTAATAACTTCAACAACATTGCAGTTAGGATCAATGCTTCCAATGTGTTTTGGATGAGCTGGGTTACTTTTCCCACCAAACAGTAAAGCTGCCAAAAAAGAAAATATCATTTAATACCCAGTATAATTTTATAATTTTAGTTTGTGTCTTCAGTTATACTAAATAAAAATTTATAGGCAATCTATAATTCCAGTCTTCACCATACTTGAAAGATTACTATTAATAAATATTTTAAGAATTGTATTAAGAATGAGTTCATAAATAGCAAGACAAATAGTGTACTCCTAAGTCACATTTAAGTATATATTAAGCACTTGAAAATTAAAGGAAAATACTCTTGACACAGTACAGGTATCATTTCCCCTCCTTTCAACACTGGCACTCACAGTGCTGGTTAAGGAGCATTCTGATTGAAATGCGACTCATGTAGAAACGGTCTAAAAAATACTGCACATTCTGAGAGGTCACTGCATCAATGCCAAAGCTTTCCTTGTATTCTATTACTCCTTGAGCCATTGTAGGAATTACATCATTGTGCCGATTCCGGATTTTTATCACAGTATCTGTAAAACTGAAATTAATATATTGTTAGTATTTCACTTTCAAGGGAATTGAATACTCTGGCAAACAGAGCACCTGCCTATAAAAACATCACAGGTCTGCCTATATTGCAGTAAGAAGACAGGTCAGGCTTTACCGCATATTTCAGGTGACTAGCACTGAAGCAATCAGTCATCAACTACTCTGACTATTCATAAAATCATTATTTATTTATTACCTTGATTACTGCCAAGAGAAAGAGAAAACCGTGCCACCGTTTTCATGCAAAAGATCCCATGTCTGTCAAAGGGCAGTTATGGTCAGCCAACACTGACCAAAGCCACTCTACAGAATGACATGATATTAAAGTGTTTTGTTTCCTGTTTTACTGTATCCTCATTTTAAGGACAGGGGGTGATATTACTGCAATTCTTACATAAAGATTTGAGATACATGAAATTTTTCTTAACCTATTGTTTTCTTGCCAGATCTTCCACATAAGAAAATATTAACCTATGTGATAGCAAATCCTTACCTGTGAATAGCCCCTGAATCTTCTGAGCTTTTGTCCTTGAAGTCAAGGATCTCCTGAAGACTTTGGACATACCTTTCAATGAAAGAAACAGGACAAAACCCAATTCTAATATGTGTCCCCTGTGAATTTTGTTAGATTCTTTTAAATCTATTCATGGCGTTTCTTCCAAAATTTCCAGAGCAATGAACCCCACAATTTAATTAGAATGCATAAAAGATTATCTTTGTATTTTAAACCCAGTGGGTGATCACTTATTTGCAGCCCCGGCAAGTTCCTCTTATTGAAAAAATCTTTCCAGCTTATTCATGATCTAAGTATTTCTGCCATCTCTTTCCTTAGATGCATATTTTCCAAGCTGAAGAATTCTATTTGGTTTCTCCTCACGTAAAAATTGTTCCAACCCTCTGATTATCCCTCTTGGTCCTTTCTGTTCAGGATGGAGTGACTAAAACTGCATGTAATTCAGAGGAATAATGGGCTAACACAGTGGTACAATTATATTCCTCCCCATTTGTTACTTTGTTCCTAACATAATTTTTCTTCTTGCCCATCAACTGACATATTCAAAGAAATATTCCCAGTAGCATCAAAATTTCTTTCTCCATTGTAAGCAAGCAAGCATACAGAGAGACCTGCCTGTGTTCTACTTTGCATTTGTCCGAGTAGAATTCATTTCCCGTTTGGTCAATGTCACTGAGTCTCACGAGAACGGAAGCATTTGTGTTTTCATTAAGGGCCTCCCTCTTCACTGATAGCTCTTTTTATATTCAGTCATCTAATCAATCCCACTTATTCACTGGCAGATTTTTGGTTCTCTTAACTTTAAAAGCCTTTCCAGATAGCTTTGCACTTTTAGCTGTTGCCGAGCAATCTCTGTTTTGCTTTCATCTAACAAGTTCATGCTTATGTGCAAGTTCCTTATTTGAAAGTAAATTTTAGTTTTCGAAGAATTTTATGTTTTGGGAGCTTCCTATTGCTTTCCTCATATTTTCTACATTTTTACTATCAGTGTGCTGTCTTATAAATGCTTTCTACTATATTTTGCAAACATTTTGTGTCTTAGCCTGCCTCTGTTGGCTTCTTCAACTAGCCTCTTCATTTTTAGGTAAGTCCCCCATTAAACATTATTCTGCTGGATTTTTGTTTAAAACAAAAAAAGAAATTAAAAAACAATTGAATTCTCAGACATGAGTGTCTGCAATGTTTTTAATCCCCTTATGGGTTCTCTAATTGCACCTAAAGGGTTTTTTCCAAGTGTAAATTTAGTTTCTGATCTATATCACATTGGATATTTAGTATCTCACTTTAAATAAGGCATGTTCATGTAACAAGCACATGAAATGTTCTTTCAATAGAAGAGAATGAGTTCCTCTAACCTGTGTATATGCAGAAGGCCACCCTTAAAGGTAAGGAATGTCGCTGTTCTTACCAGCTCTGCACCAGCTGAACTGAAGGTGTTCGCAGGAGGTTGTCTGGAAGCAGGCTTATTTCCTTCATTATGTTTGCCAGTCTCACAGGCAACTCTTGTCGCAGAAACATAAATGAAGTCTTTTCACAGGCATTTTCAGATCCTAAGATCAAAATAAATATATGACGACAGAATAAAGTCAATACTTATGACAGAAAACCACACAAATTCTCTACTTTCTTGCATAAGAGGCCTGTGCCTTAGTTTCAAAGCTGACTTGGCCAGGCTGGAAAAGCCAGTATTTCTTTCATGGCAACAGCCCATTTTTATTTCAAAATTTATCTCATATTGTAACTACCAGCCCTGAGATTCTTCAATATACAAAGAGAAACTAATGCAATAGCCACAAACCCATACTATTCAACTTTAAATATAGCTTCTATCCATGTATATTGTTCATTTCATTTGCAGTGAACACTGACTCTAACCAGCACTGATCAAATGGCATGTCACTCTGAGTATGTCAGAAAAGCAAGAGAAACCACTGCAGGAAACTATTTATGAGAAGGGTGCTTAAGAAAGTATCATGGTCCTGTACATCCTGCTTGATCACTGGTCTTACTGAATTACTGGAGCACATACTGGAACGCTTTCAGAAAAGAAATTCGGTAATAGTGATCTCATTTCCAACTAAATCTATTGAAGTTTAAGTTCACTGCATTACCGGAAAGGAATGGAACACAGATGAGTGAATTCACATGAATACTGAGAAAAAAATGAAAGTAGGACAACTACTGTGATTAGCCATTGGGATAGTAGTTCTCTCATATATTTACTTTTTAATTTTTTACATTTTTAAAAGCTAGAAGTGAAAATACTGCACATGTTGATAACAGACTTGCCCTTCTATAAAGACAAATGTCATCTATGTGGGTGGCAATTATATGTGGTTATTAAAATCAAGACCTAAATTCAGTTCCACAAAGGTTGTTTTCCTAGGCAAGAAAGCAGGGTGCAGCATGGGGAAGGGGCTAAGAAATGCTGTATTTCACTCTCACCCAGACTTCTTTCTAGACTTCAAGACTGTCATGTAAGAAGCATCTTAACTAATCTGTTCATCTTCTGCACTGAAGTACATATTTCAGGTTTGGTGTTTCATAAGTGTCTCCTAAAAATTAACTCTGGTATTACTGCTCCGTTCACTCCTTCCATCTGGCAAGGGGAGTTGTGGAAAAAGATTAAAGGAAGGGGCATGGAAAAAAAAATGAAGCTGGGAATGCCTTCAATGGGAAAAATCTTCACCAAATTGAAATGGAGTAGCTTACTTTAAAGCATCCAGACTCGGATATATATATCATAAACTATGATGAAAGTCATACACTGATGAAAGAATGTCAGTTAACTTAATGAAAAAGGGAATAGCTTACAAGAAAGTCCTCCCCAGTGGCACTTATCAGTATTATGTGTTGTCTACATATGACCTCTGCCCAGAAACCGTTCATTCTCCCTAGTCAGATTGCATTTCAAGCATGACTGTTACTGGCCTTTCCCTGTTCTTGGGTAAAATTCCACAAACAAGTTCGATTGAAGGTATTAGAATATAAATATAATCTTTAAATGCCTCACATACTCAGCAAATTACATTCCTCAAAATAGGGGTGTTTTTTTTTATCTGGAGGCCATGTTTTTGCAGTCCTGGGTCAAATATGGAAGGCAGTTTAGGGCAGCACTTCACTGAATGGGCAAATGACTCTCCTGTGCAGCTACAGTCTATTTAGGCAAAGAATGGGTAAGACTCCTACAGAAAATACTGTGGGCTTATAAGCCAGGATATCACTGATGTATGAGCCAGACCTAAATTTGCTCATGGAACACTTCATTTTTCTAGGTTAGCATTTCCAGATTTTATTATCTCCTCTTTGAATGCTCTCAGTATAGTGAAAGGAGACAAAAAAATCCCTAATGAAAACACCATCAGATTATAATGGCCACAGAATCTCTTAAAGACAAACACTGTCTCAGTCTTGCACTCTTACTTTTTTTTTCTTCATTATTAGTTTTTACTACCTGTGATTAAATCCTTAACATAAAGATAAAAAAAATAAAAAGTTTTCAAAATTATTTTTACCTTACGTTCAGGTACTAACAGCAAAAAAGTAGCCTATCTTTTGACACAAGGGAATAGTGTGCCTTGAAAATCAACACTGATTTTAAGGTAAGTGTTATTTTATCAGTATATAATACAGGCCAAACCAAACACTGAATTGCAAGATTCTTTGCTTAAAAGTATGGTAGCAACAGAACTTATGGTGGAGTTCCTGTATGAATCCAGAGACTTAAATGTTGGATGCATTTCATTGTCATGAACGAAACGCTGAATAAATGGATGAAGTGACGGTGGATAGTTCAGAGAAAGTTTTCTTTGTAAGTCTTCCTACTTACACAACAAAAATGTAACAAGCAATGCAACTATTAACTACTTAGATGTTTACATGCAGCACTTACGAAAGCATGTATGCATACCAGAGTGCCTTGGGTACAAAACCTGAAGGTATTATGGAATGGCTCTAACCTGAAGCTTTGAAAAGGTTTCTCAGTGTAACTTACACAACCCTTCTCTGTGTGGTCTTTACTTTGAGGCAGAACAGAACAATTACTGTGATCCCTTTTGTTTCCAAGCAGACAGTCAAACCTGGAAGCATTATGAGTGGTTTTAGTGCTGAATGTAAGACCGAGTATCCTATTACTGCCTCAGTAATTTTCAACACTAGATTCCAAATCCCCCCGGATGGCTCTTGGCCTCTGCACCCTGCTCCTTCTCTCGCACGCCTTCTAAACCAGGAAAGTTTGTGTAGAGCACAGCCACGCGACTGAGAAGTGATGACTGCTCAGCCCCGGGTGCCAGCTGGGGTTAAAGGCTTCACGTGTTCGGGACAGCGCTGCCAGCTCTGCTCTGACACCACCAGCTGTCACAGCTGTCCCACCCTCTCCCCAGCACGGCGGGTTCTGCGGGAAAACGCCCAACTACTCTGCTGGTGCCAAAAAACACCGTTCTCAGCTGAATTTCACCCTTGCCACACTTCCCGTCTCCGGGAAGGAGCCAGCCCGGCTCCATCGTCCCGAAGGACGCGGGGCCTTTGTCCGCCCTAAAGCGCAGCGGGGACGGGACAGGCCAGAGCCGGGCAGCGCGGCCGGGGCCACCCCGCTCCTCACGGCACCCGCGGGAGGAGGGCAGCGCTCGGCGGGCACTCACCGAAGTCCAGGAACTGCTTCATGGAGAGCGGCGAGGGGGAGAAGNGAGGTGTGCGGGGCGAGGTGGGCGGGGGCGAGGGCGGTCCTGGGGGCGACCCTGGGGGCGGTTCTGAGGGCGGTTCTGAGGGCGGTCCTGGGGGCGGCCCTGGGGGCGGTTCTGACGGCGGCAGTGCCGGNCCGGGAAGGAGCCAGCCCGGCTCCATCGTCCCGAAGGACGCGGGGCCTTTGTCCGCCCTAAAGCGCAGCGGGGACGGGACAGGCCAGAGCCGGGCAGCGCGGCCGGGGCCACCCCGCTCCTCACGGCACCCGCGGGAGGAGGGCAGCGCTCGGCGGGCACTCACCGAAGTCCGGGAACTGCTTCATGGAGAGCGGCGAGGGGGAGAAGCGCGAGTAGAAATCCACCTGCTGCGGGATGGTGCCCGGCGAGGCGCTGCCCGCGGCGGCGCCCCGCAGCAGAGCGCGCACCAGCCTCATGGCGCGGCTCCGCTCGGCCCGGCTCTGTTCGGGTCNCGGGCCGCGCACGGGGCTGAGGGGCCACACCTGGGGAACCGAGCAGCAGGGGATTTGTTACAGGTGTCAGGGAAAAACAGGATGAAAAACAATCACAGGGGGGAAATTACGGCTTCTGCCTTTACAGGTAAACTGATCTGCCAGCAATGGGCACAATACGTGTCTGTACTGGCTAAAAATCACTTGGACCACAGATCACATTGTATCACCTTACTGGCTGTTAGGATGCTAATGCAACATGTGAGGTACCAAACAGTGTATTTAATAGTTTATTGTCCTGCTCTCCTAGAAATATCTAGAATATTAACAAAAAAAAAGGCAGTTAAGGGTGATTTTTAAGCATTTCTGATAAACTTAATGCAGTACAGATGCTAAGGAAATTTTTGACATTACACTCTCATCTCCATCGGATAGTTATTAGCACAGATCAATTTTGATATCAGGTAGTTTGGTACCTCAAAAGAGGGACCCCAGACAAAGAAATCCCTGGGCAATGATGTGCTTCTCAGCTCTGTACTGTTAACTCTTGAATCCCTCCACCTCAAGTGACCAAGACACTGGGATTGAGAAATAAAATACGTAGTTAGCACTGTTTATCAGTGCTGAGGGGGTGTATGTTGCTCTGCAGTACTTAAGTAAGCAGAAGCAAGGACACTTCCAAAAAACTGTTTTCTTCCTGTTTCCTAGGATGAGGTAGGTATGGCCCTGGAAAGGTGCAGATTGCAAACAACCATTTTGCAAAGCTAGAAAAGGAGGAAAGGGGGTCTATCTTGCAGTATGGAAAATGCAAATTACAGGTCCCCAACCCCTGTGGAGTGAGAATGTCACACCTCGGCTGGGGCTTAAAGCCTGTCTCTGCAGCAGTGTCTTGGGGTAAGGAGCTGCTGTGTTTTTTTCGCAAGGGTCATGGTTAGGACTAGCAAGGCTTATGAGGCTGTGAAAGGTGTACAGGATGAATCACGACTCCAAAGCCTGGGAAGAGAAACAGATATTTAAAGATGTCTGAGGTCTGGGATAAAAAAAACTGAAGCAACTGCTTACACAGTCCCTGTAGGGGAATACACTGCTTCCATTCTTCTTGACACACAGGCTGCTGTCTGGCAGGCCAGCTGAAGCACATCCAGCATGTCCACAGGCCTCTGCTGGCTCAAAGTGCCGGCTACAGTTGCCTGGTTGTTTCATCACAGCTTGTTCTCCTGGGTTTTGCAAACCAACTGCTGCCACTCTCGCCTACTCTGTGCTGGGAAAAGTTATTTCAGCTATTTGTACACAAGTAGCTTTCTGGTTCTGTGTAGTCTATGGATGTTAAGACACACTGCAGTGATAATGATTAGCATCGGAATGTGGGTGCTTTGCATGGGGACTGGCAGTTCAGTGCCACTTTCAAAAGTTTCTTTCACCTTATGAGCTGATTGTGACATACATATGTTCCAACCACCACCCTGTTCCCTCTTTTTCCATATGTAACTTCTCCACGGGCAGTTACGGAAACTGTGCTGTGGTGGTCCCTTATGCTGAAAGTTTCTCTCATAAGATACATTTCCTATGCTCTGACAGTTAAACGTATGGGAATGTATCGCAGTTTACCAATATTCTGTTTATGTACCTTGGGCTATATGGAGGATGTCTGTTTTTTAGATAGACACATACACACTGTACACAAACACACACTGTACATAGCAAATATAGTACATTAGGTTCTATATATGTACATGTATACATATTATACACATACACTACTTTTAGTGCTGTACCACTGTATATATAGTATATTCTACATATAGTCCTATGTGTGTATGGTATATATGGCATATAAACCCTAAAATACTGTATTAATACTAAACCTTATGATCAGCTACTTAACTGTTCTCCCAGTTCATATTTTGTCTCGTTGCAGTCACGTTTGTGTGTGTTACGTAAATAATTGTTTAATAGAAGCAGGTTGAGTTCACATCTTTGACATGCTCCAAAGTGGCACCTTCTGGTTCTAGTCCTGAAAGTTTTTTGGCTACAACACAAACACTGGCCTAGCACAGATCCAGCTTATCTTCAGGCTTTGTTGCATCAAAAGGCCTTTCAGCAAAGGTGAGCATAGCATTCTGTGAGGGCTGACGTATTTAAAATGGAGATAAGCTACATTTTCTCTGTTGGATGTGGTGGGTTTTTCCCCCTACATATTTTTCACTTTTCTGTGGTTTTTTTTTATGGACTCGAAGCTGTATCTTGCAATTGTATTACTGACTGTCAGTATCAAACTTTCACTGCTAAATACAGGTATGTGAAGTCCTTGACCAATTTTGGGGAAGGTATCCACATCCCCTACTTACTCAAATACTCCTCTGTCAGTAGTTAGGAAAATTTTCAGGAGGCTGCTTGCACTGAAGGTCCCTGGGCAGTGTGAGTGAAGCATGGAGTGAGGAAAGGGCAGTGGTACCCTGCTGGGAGCTGACACCTGGAGGTCTGCCAGGCTCTGCCTGACCTCCACCAGTGCTGGCAACTGCAGCAAGCAGCAGAGCGCCTGCAGGCACGAGATTGTGCCTTATCTGCTGCAGCTCCTTGTCTGCCTCTCTGCATGGGGCAGGACCCAGAGCTGTGGCAACACTGAAAATCAGAGAACTTGTTAGATTGTGTGACTTTCAGCATATTCTTCTAGTGAACTTAGCTATGGCCACCTCATTTAACTATGATAAAAATCACTATTACCAAGACAATGTTTAATTAAAAAAAAATTTATTTCACACTTCTATACAAATATCCACAGGTAATTTCTAATCATGGAATGATGTAGCATTGTTAGCTGGTATAATGAAAGTTTGAGATAAAAGTATACCAGTGACATGACTTATTTTTCAACTTTCACTTCAACACTGCTAAGACATTCATGTTCTTAGGCGAGGACCACGATCTGCTTTTTGATTCAGGGGTATCTGTCAAGCTTCTTAGCTCCTGATTAGCCCAGCTTCTGATGCTGCTGAGCCTTTCAGCAAATAAGCTAGAATTTTAAAAGCTCAAACACTGGGTAACATCTAAATTCATATGTAAACGTTCATAAAATCAGTCATAACATACTGAGATTATTTAGCGTTAAGAAAGATGATGTAGTAAATTAATTATAACTTTTTAGGTGACCACACCTTCGTACTAATGTTCAAAGTTAGTAGTAAAAATAAGACACTTGACAACTGTCCTCCTAGCAGTTTTTTACCCCATGAGGGAAAAAGTACCAAGAGGTTTTTGCATAGTTCAAATGACAGGCAATTAATATGCACACTTTTTGAACAGAATTTTGTTTCACATGGAATAAACAATTGTGAACTAAATAGTACCAATGCTTTAGAATATGGGTAAAAAAGTAAAATCTTTAAATAATTTTATCACTTATGTTACAATAACTAGATTTCTGATAAACAACATCATGGTTCTACTTTTATCAACATTCAGGTATTCAAGATGATTCAGTAGTCTCAATGTGAATCAGCTCAGATCCACACAGTTAAGGTACATGAGGCATCTATAGACTCCTTCAAGTGCTGTATAACAGTTGCAGTAGTCAATGCCTTTGGCCAAACAGGAAGTCCTTATGAAGCTGGAAAGCTGTTTTGAGAGAACTCACTTTCTTGCAGCAAATATAAAACTGTATCTAAAACCCTACTTCTGCTTGGTGTCCAAATCCTTAAATAGTCTGCAATAATATACAAATCACGTTACAAGACCTGATGTTACAACACATAAAGTTACAAGTATCAGAAAAAGAAAACCCCCATACACATTATTGGCATAAATATTTACATTTTTTGAAAGCAGTGGCACCTTCAGTGATTTATTAAAATGCAGTGAAAGCCTCAGGTCTCGTAATCTGAAGTTCAAAAACACAGTGGATTTGAAAATTCAGGTAAGTCTTTGGCCTAACAGTTAGTCAAAGACAATGATTTATAATAAAAATAAATACAAAAATGACTAATATATATATACAAAAAGTACATCTAATATTCAAGCCTCTCTTTTTAAAAAAAAACCTGTGTATATTTGTTGTGAGCAAGAATCATACAATCTGATCTTAAAAAATAATGTTTAAAAAAATCAAGCAACATGACCAATTGCACATGTAATTTAAGATGATGCTTTCTGTTAAGCCCTAACTACTGCAGCAGGTAAAAATTATGACTAAAGCAGACTTGCAGGTCTTCAGTTATACTAGAACAAAGTGTGTTAAGGCCACTGTGTGTTTGTAAAGCACTGTGCACTGAGGGAAGGATGGAAAACCTGTCTTGACCTTAATCATGTATTCCTTACCTACCTAGAAAGAAGTCCAGAATCACAGGAAAAGGTCTGCTGTAGTGGTTTTGCATATTTTGCAGAAAAGACCCCAATCAACATAGTATTTTCTGAAGTGTGGCTTAAGTTTAAGGGGGAAAAGAGGCAGTCTGGAAATTAAATAATGCAAATAAAGTCTGTTGAAGCAATTTTAACTGTGCAAATAAAAGCCTCAATAAAAGTAGTAATATCTACAATCAAATGGTGAATGTCCATAGTGTTCATAGGTCTAACTCCATCAGTATTCCATTATGAAAACCTTAACCTCTCTCTAAACGTTGTGGATGAAAAGCATTTTTCCCTAAGAATAACTTTCATTTTCATTCCATTTTGTGAACCACTGTTTTGTCTCAAGGTCTTTGTTTTTCCCATCTTTGATCTGTCGTTCTTCTTTTGGAATTCTTACAGCGTGATAGCGGGGAACACTGTCTTCGTACCTGGAACGTCGGAAGAATCCACACTGGGGCAACAGAAGAAAAAGAACAGTTTAGGTTGAAGTTGCTGCCAAAGTACTGCAACTATAGAGGCAGTAAATTCTTCCTTTGCACAAATATACAGGTAAGAAAATTGAAAAAAAAAAAAAGTACGTAGGCCAAAAATGTAGCATAGGTAGCTGTAAAAATGTGAGGCAGCAGGTCTGCATTAGTTGTTCCAGCAGAAGTTGAAGACAAATGGCACAGTTTGACCATATGGTGGTTATCCAATACCTTAAAAAGATTCCCTCCAGTACAAAGCTGTTCATTCATCTAATGAGAGCATTTACTGTTACGCAAAGAAGTAGACACAGTTTAGGAAAGCTGCTTCTCCTGAATCAAAGGTAAGTATGTACTTCAGTGTCTTCCTGCATGGTTTACCCTTAAAAAACTACAGAAAGATTTCCATAACTTTTCAAGAGAAGTTACACTAGGGCCTTATTTTTCAAAGCACCATCTCAACTATAGTTACCTGAACTAACTGCACATATGCAGTGTTAGAAACATGAGTCTTGCTTACTTTGCCATGGGAAGTCACCCTAGATGAAATCCAGCTTATTTGTGCTTTGCAACTTTTTTATTCAAAGCCACTGTAAAAACTGATTTTAAATATAGAGGAATGGACTGAAATTAGTTTTCAAAACAAAATGGAGCTATGGCTACAATGTACAGAGATGATGATTAGTAGGCACTCAGTTTTACATGCTTTAAGGATCACTGAGCTCAAGATTACAGTTAAGAGACATTGTGCCATCCAGCTGTCATTAGATACTGCTGGGGGTAAGAAAATTATTAACGTGGCAAGGTTTTGTTCATAGTACTTAGAGTGCTGGGGTTTTTTTGGTTTTGGTTGGTTGGGGTTTTTTAGTATTAGAACTTAAATGGAACTGAATTTTTTAAAAAAAATTACAGTGAGCATAGACCAAATCTGTATCCATCTCATATTTAAGATTTCATTAGACATGGTTTTGACACAATTCATTACGACTTCCTCCCCACCTCGATTCCAAGCATCATTTACTGAGATAATGTACAAGCATGTGATATCTTAATTTGAATAAAGGTTGCTGGAAGCATAAATCAGCATGCACCTAGTAGCTTCAGCAAAGTGTGCTCCTAGAAAAGTGTACCTTAGAACTCAAGTAAAACAGATGTTTCTACAGCAATAAATTCTCATTATGATAACCCCGCTCATTATAAGCAATGTGTTCTTTTCAGCATGCACTAAAGGTTAGTAAAGCAAGTTTATATATCATCCATGTAGTCTTATTTTTACATTTTAACTCTGCAGTGTTGCTTACTGTCTTGCAAGCTTAAAGACTTACTTCTAGTGTTAAAACATAAATTTTAAAAAAGAGTAACCCCCATTGCAAAAGATCAACATAAAGAAATAAACAAGAAGCATTTTAGACCAAGGTAAACATCTGTGTGTGCTCACATGCACCAAAAGCTGAAAATCTGTCAACAGCATGAGCAAGCAAGTCCAATATTTGAAATCCAAAAGTTAATAGAACATATGCAGAAAAAGCTTCACAGTTAGCCACCGCAACCATAGCATGTGCCACAGCTAAAAATTAAAAAATATCATCAGTTACCAATTACAGAAGTAGATCAATACTATGCATCAGAAGTAAGCCTCTCTTTATCAGATGGCTGAGCATGGATCTCAGCCTTGTGATATGTGGCATCGTAATGATCTTTCTTATTTCTCTTGAAGAAACCACACTACAAGGAAGCAAGGTATTTAGTCAATTTTTGTGGACTGGAAGAAGTCAAACCTATTAACACTGACTTAAGTTAACTCTGTGAACTGTCTTCCCTTTATTCCCTTCACAGACCAACTGAAAAATTAAAATTAAAAAAAAAAACACAAAAAAAATCAGCTGTTTCTAGATCTGAGAACTTCTTGGACTAACTTGATCCATAAAGTAACAGAATAACCCACGTAACTGAGTAACAGAATCACCTGACAATATTATTTTAGAGGCATTTTGATAAAAAAGCTGCAATAAAGTATGTCCATATCAACTAAAGCTGGCTGTGAAGAGCAGAAAGAAGCCTATACAGAAACCTGTTTGTAGACTAGTGCATGGGACAGACAAAAGCACAGGGTAGAACCAAAATAATTACTGCTTTGACCTGTTCCACACAAATTTTTATCTTAAACCCATTACGTATTTGTCTTTGCAGTATGTTTGTCCTTCATGAAGCAGCATTTGTCATCAAAAGCAGCATTTTACATTGTGTTTGTGTGTGTGTGAAAAATGCATGTATTTTCATGTACAGTAAAACACCAGTAGTTATAACCTAGCAGCCTACCCAAGGTATTAATTCATCAGAACATATGCAGGAGCAGCTGGGCATTTATTAGAAAATAAGGAAGTCAGAACTATCCTGTGAGAAGCACCCTGCAGCAAACAGGAGTTCCTCAGCAAAACTAACTGCTGCAGTTTTGCTGGAAAAAACTGACATATATTCTTCACCTATTCTTTCTTAAGAACCTTCTGCTATCCCATAGTAGCAAGTAATAAGTGCCTACACATTTGAAAACTAGGAATAAAAGGACTGCTCTCTTATACCTGGGACCAATAAGTAGTCCACATTTTTATAAAGGTCATTAGAAAAAAAGGCACTTGTTTTTTTCATTTGCAAATTGTTAACCTTTAGCTATGTGTACTTTATTCCTCTAGGCTTTCTACTATTTTTAAAAAGCCCATACCACAGAAATTCACCAGCACACTTGGCTGTGTATTATTACTGTACCTTTCTGTTATTTTCATCTACTATCAGTTAAGTGGTATTTCTAATGTTATGAGAACACAGACCTGCTAAAACACTTGTAAGTAGCTCACATGAAGTTTCACACCTAACTGCAGAGGCTCCCATTGGCTGTATCCAACTGTGGTCTCTGAACATTTGTCTTGAGTTTTGCACAGAGCTCAAAATACTTTTGAGGATGTGAAAACAGAAAAATGACATAACAAGTCTGCCCATACAACCATTTTCATTCCAAATGCTGAAAAATTGAGCAACCAATAATGTATGGTTTGGGTAGTTTTGCTCTATTTTAAGTCCCAAATACTTAATCATTTGCTTAATGAGTTTGCTATCTTGTCAGCTGTAGACCAGGAAAGAAAAAATAGCCAGATGAATAAAAACTCACCTTCCATAGCAGGAATACCAACAGTGCAAGCATCAGTATTCCAGCCAGAATAGCCACTGCGATGATCCACCAAGGTACTCCTGTATAAAGGGCTACTGGTTTTGCGGGAAAGACAGTAACACGCACCTAAAGGACAGAAAATATGTGAAGATGGAAAGAGCATTTCAGAAGATCCATGTTTAATTATAAATCTGCAATGTACAAAGTCTTACCTTTTCTCTAACAAGATATTCTACAAAATGTTTTTGAAGAAAAAGTCCTACTGATATTACTTCAATATGGGAGTGAATTTTTTCAACTCAATTAAAAGGTTAAAATGATCAATAATTCAAAACTCAGTTAAAAAGTTAGACTTTAAGCTAGTTTTATTCAAAATTTGTTTGTTTCCTGGTCTTTTGAAACAAGCTGGAACCATCACAACTATAACATGTGGTTAGCATTAAACATTGAACCTACCTGAGCAACTTCATTTTTGAGTTTAACATTCTTAGCTACAACAGGAACACTGATAGAAGCCTTAACGATAATGTCCAGGTAATTCATTTTGGAGTATTCCTGTTCCAAAATAAAACATGAATATTAGACACAGAATAGGAAAGAACTCTGACCTTTCAAAAATGGCAGGTGAGAAGACTTACCTCTAAGAAAGTGCTGTTCCACAGTCTGGAACGCAGCACAATAGATGCTTTGCTGTCTAAACCCTTCAGGGGGCATTTTATGTCCACACAGCGTGCATTCACACTGCAGTCCTGCAATCACAAATTTCTACGTGTAAATAAGATCACACCCTCACAGATTGTGTAAACCTCATCCCAAGATAAAAATTGCATTAGATGCATCATACTTATGTGCAAGAACAGCAACAGGAAAATACAATGAAGATGCTATTACCTGTTTATATTCGGATAGATAACAATGCAGATATTCTTTCCTAGTTCTCTCTCATCAGTAGATAATATAAATTAAATTTTAAAAGCATTGATACTTGGATGGAAGATAAAGATAAGGTAAAGAGATAAATTCTTTCACCCTGACAAACTCAGAAAAGCCCTCCTATGAGTGCAGGGAGATATATCTGACCAAGACTACAGTTTGTGCAATATGCTTACCAAGGTTTTGTATTTTCTTTCTGCAAATAAAGCAAATGCCTGGCTGTCTGTAGTCTGCTTCTCTGCAACCTCACGCTTCCTTCTGGAGCTATGGGATTCCTAAAAAGAAAAAAAAAGTCGTTTATCATAAGGATCATTTAATTCTGACCCCATGCCAGCAGAGAATCTAGAGTTCAGTGAGTGTTTTCTTCTTCCAAAATCAGCACGACTGACATCATTATATATCCCTATATACCTGTGTTTACTGCTAACAGTAGAGTCAGGACAACTATTAATATTTGTGACTACCTAAAGGAAGGCCAACTGACTATTTTCTTTAATAGGGCAAGGTTTAGATTTCTAAAGCCTTCAATGCTCTGTCCATTTTTGTTCTAGATAAAAGGTATTAATGGTACTATGCTAAAAGAAAAAGGTTGTACTAAGGCCAGTAGATGCAGGGGTTTTTTGAACTGTATAGTAATTACACTCAGTGAAAATTATATTCACTAATATAGTGACCTGACAAGAATGGGTTTATGTGCATGCAGTTTTAATGGTGGAAAATAAAATTCCTTCCATATGATTATATGAAAAAAAGAAAAAAGGCTCAGGTTTTAGGAAAAAGATCTTGCTAGATAGGCACAATGCAAGCCTATGAAAATTGCTTGAGAAATTCTTTGTATTATATTTGTTGTATATAAGTAAATTTAAGTCCAAGACCTTTTCCTTTAAAAAAGTACATGGAATTCCCCCAGACTGGGGAGATGTTTACAGTTATATATATATTTATATATTTTTTCTGAGTAAGAACTCAGATTTTTTTTTCATTATTATTGAACAGTTTTCAATAATGCTGATGAAATTTGTTGGAGCGATCAGCAGTTTCATGCTGCATAAGACCATATGCCAGCAGTGCCCTTTGCAAAAACAGTCACCATGACATGAGCATTTATCCTTTAGTGTATTACCCTTATGAGCCCTTTGCAAAAACAGTCACCATGACATTAGCATTTATCCTTTAGTGTATTATCCTTATGAGCTCTTACGAAGTCTCCTCGTAAGCTTAATCATTGTTCATGTATTGTACTTGGGAGCTTCTTAGGATAAAAAAATAAATCCTTCTGGAGGCAAGCTCTGATATGCCCTACTATCACATGGTGTGGTGTGCTTTCATGTTGCACCAATTCATGAACAGACGATAGGGTAACATACCACAACATGCAGACTGTTGATTTCTTTCTCTGGCTGACAGGAGACTTTTTCCAAGCCTTTGGAGTCTATTTTCATCAAATAAAGCAGCCACTTGCCGTTACTTATTTCTTTCGGCCACTGGATGTCCAGGGAAGCAGTGCCAAATGTTTTCAGTGGTCTGCCTAAGTTAGTCACCTGTTAAAACAAACATTCTTTAAATTGTGAAATACTTTTTAAAGGGATTTTATTCTTGAAAGCATTATTGACTTGGACAAGCTTTAAGCATGCAGCTAACATGACATTTAAATCAGACAAAAGGCAGTCGAAGCAGTACAAAGACAAAGTCTATACTAAAACTAGCACACTTGGATAGAGAGTAAATACAGGGTTTAAACATATAAGGATTAAAATTCCCTAACATAAACTTTTAGTTGTTGATTTTTAGAAATCTGTCATAATGCAAAACGACAATTCCAATTTAGAGCTAACAAATCAGTCAGTTACATAACTGAGGCAAACTGCAAGTTTATGAGGAAACAGAGACAACCAGCTCTTGCTCTAGTAAGTCCGGAAGTTGTTTCCCAACCTCTTTTCTACTTGCTTAGTGTTACCAGTCATGATAGCAAGTTCTCAGTCAGATACTCTAACTGCTGCTACGTTAATAGGTGCATGCAGGTACAGAAGGAAGTAAAGGCTTGAACTTCAAGTTCTCTTAGTCTTCTCCTTGATTTACATTAGGCAGATGACCAAACCAGTGAAACAGATCCACATGTTCAGAGGGACTCTCACAGTGTTCCTGAGTGCTGGCTCAGTCCTGCAGGCAGCACATGCCCGTACTCGCTGCCTGTGTGCACCAGCCAGCGCCTGGCCAGGCCACAGGCAGGCTCTGCTCTCACTTTCGTTCCCTACCTGCAGGGCATTTTATGCCCTACAACTGAATGTGCATGAACAAAAAGTGTACAGCCAGACTCACGTCACTTCCTCAAAATATGATTGTAAAACATCAAGGCCTAAAGAAGCTCTAATCCACAGTCAGATTGCATGTTCTGATCAGGAAGTCAGGATTTAGGCACAAGGAAAGCCAGTTGAAATACAGCAACTTTTCCAAGTATTCATATGCAGAAAACAAGAAGCTGGGCATTTGATTAAAAGAAGCTGTTTGCATTATCTAAATTACTCACTCTGAATTCAAACTCTATGAGGCTTCCAATATTATCTTCAGATTTCATAGCACTCTCACCAATGATGTTACCTCCAAAATATACCTGAGAAGGCTTAGCAACTCTGTTCAGGTGGGGGTGGGAAAGGAAAATAATCAGATTTATATGAGTCTGCAGCAAAACTGTCCCCAGACCCCCCATTTGTTATTCTATCAACACTTACCCAGAGAGTGATAAAAGCAATTCAAGAACCACTTTAGCACTGGCTAGAATTGGAGTCAAATTAACTTGAGTGCTTGTTCTACAATGAAAAGGAAACAATGGTGTATACTTCAGAGATTTAGTCGTTTTCACTTTACTATTAAATTACTTTTGTGAATGGAACAAATTAATTCAAAATGTTTGCAACTGTATATAAAAACACAGCATAGGTGCATGAACACAAAGAAAACTTACGTTTCCATCTTCAGGTTAATGTCCAAATCTGTTGTATCAACATTAACTTTAGTGGTACTCAAGATCAGATAAAAAGTTACCTAGACAAAAAAGAATACAATGAAATATATAAAAAAATTTATAAAATATATTAATATACGTATTATTATAGAAATGCATCATCCAGTTCTAGAGTTAAAAAGATAGATCCAAATCAAATTCCCAGTTATGACACAGAAACTTGGACAACCACAGGAATGAGATTTTACAGCTTGAGTAAAACAGTTGCAACTTACATTGGAATTTCTTTTAAAGGGATTTCCAAGTTCACACTCTGCTTGAGAACCAATTTGGTTAGCAGTACATGTTAGCTGTTTCTCCTGATTGAACAGAACACATTTACAAGTGAAAATATGCTGAAAATATTTTAAAATTTTTCATGTATTTTCTCTTAGAAATACTTACGGGATAACCCTTCAACTCCCTGAATGCAGAGTATGTCAGACTGTCTGGAAAAGTTGCAATTAGTTTAGCTTCATATGCATCTTCACCATCTTTTTGTGGATTTACATTGGATGGATTGTTTGTCACTGTTATTTCCAGGGCAATGTCTTTCTGATCTTTCAGAACAAGCACTGGCATGTCATTTTCACTACAAAAACAAGAGTATACAGGGTTGTGTGCATTAGGAAAATAAATCTTTATGAAATTTTGCTTCTTCTTATGATTTACCCAAATAGAATTTCCTGTACCAGGGAAGAATTACTCTAAGGCTCTTAAACACATGAACTGTCATAGTTTTTTACCCCAGACCAGTATTTCATCTCTGAAAGTGGCCAGCAATTAACAGAACAGACTGATAAATTCCTCAAGTAATGAAGAGTTTATAGTATTTTTGAACCAGCACTCACATCTGACTCATGTTCAATAGTGATGAATTTTCTCCAAATCAATCTACTGATCTGCTTTTCTCCTGTAAAGTGCACATGGTTTTGGCTTCTGAGTCAGGGTGTGGTACTCACTGCTAAAGGTGACTGACTGTTGACAGTAAGTAAATACACCTCCTCCTGTTTGTTTTACCCCTCTTCTAATTTCACTGGCCCTTCAGGGAGGAAGGATGCAGTGGGGTGCTGGGAGTGTGTCTTACAGTGAAATGCTTGCTCTGTTCTGCTCATCTTGGGCTACTAAACTATCTTGAGTTGTCATACTCACAGTCAAATTTCCTCTGCAAAACAGTTAACAGTGTCACATGCAATAAACTATTGCAAAGCCGGTTTAGAATGTCATTTCTCCAGGCATTAAGAACTCCTTTTCATTTAGCCCCTACCCGCAGTTGTGACCACTTTGTATCCATTTGACTTTGTACCACTTTTCTTCTCAAGCTCCTCCCCACTCCCACCTCTCCTCACCCTGACAGGCCAGTATTACTACGCAGGGATGTGTTTGCCAGACACAAAATATGCTCTCTCTCTCAGAACCCTCTCCTAAAAATTCTTTTAAGCATTTGTTAATAATTTGAACTTTAGCCATGCTTACATTGGTAAATAACTGAACCTGTCTTCATTTCCTTCTCTACTGCAAAACCGGTACCGAAGTTTCAGATTGCTGTGACATTCATTGTCATCTCCACATCCTTCTTTTAAGAACTCCACCTAAATAAAACAAAAGCAATTTTACTGCCTGACACATGACAGTAGCTTAAAACAAGATTCCTAAAGTGCACTGCATAAAGCATCTACAAGAACTCAGAGACACTTTGCTGGGCAGATTAGATTTTAACCTTACTCTTCTTGCCTGTCAAGCTTTTCTTTGTGCGATAGCCCTTGATGCTGGTAATTTAGAACTTTAAATGTGACTAAAAGGCAGAGTTCAATATTTGTAAGTGAGGGGTACCCTTCTAATGAAGAAATACATCCTTAATCCTGATTCTTCAATGAGTATTGACAAGATGAGAACTTTAAACTGAGATATTCCCTCCCTTTTACATCACTACTGCAGTCATTTGCTCAAAGGCTGTTACAACATCCAGTGGAACAATTAGGCTGTACATTATTTTGTTATGTGGGACAAGCGTTCACAGCAGAAGACAATGGATTTCCATTTTTAATCAAAACTATATTTCCTCCTAAACTTCTTGGGGAGGGGAAAAAAAACCTAGCAGCTATATCATTCTCACTGTTGTTGCAAAATAAACATGTAACATGTTGTAACAAGTTCAGAACAAAATATAATAAGTCAGTAGTTACAAGTGCAGTGCCACCCTAGTTATTTCCTTTGGCTATCATTTAGCTTTCTACAGTATTTAATTATTTATAGCTGTGCAGATTTATATGAGTATGTACTATCAAAGGCTTACTCTTGTGGTCTTTGTTTCAGATTCATTTGAATTTAGAATTGGTATAAGATCTGGAAGTGCACTCTCTTTTCTTGTGGATGGTGAAGAATCCAGGCCAGCAATTTTAACAGTGACTGATATTGGAATGGGACGTAGCTTATCTTTAATTTTTTCCTGCTAAAATATTTTAAATAGGATAGTTAGTATACAGTGCAGAGAAGAAAACACAGAGACAAGCTTTTCATACTATTTACAAACCCAGATTTTCTAACCACATGCAAGAACACAAAGTACACAGCCCACCTTTTTTTTATCTGGCTTCCCAATCTAATGATTTCTCTCACCCTTAGGAACTTCTAGGAACAACCGATGGTAATTCAGGCAGGTAAAATTCACACTCCAACAGTAAAATAAAATCAGAGTAAGTAGGACTGAGCAGTGGAAGGTGTCCCTGTCCATGGCAGGGGGACTGGTACTGGATGATCTTTAGGCTCCCTTCCAAACCAAACCATTCCATGATTCTATTGCATAAATTCAAGCTCTTTAATTTGCTGTAGTCAAAAGCAACCTTGGAGGTGGACTCATTCCTGCTGAGCCACAGAGGGAGTTTGTTCAGCTCCTGGAGCAATGCCACCTTTAAGGAGTAGCAGCCAAGTCAAGAGGGCACGCACCAAGCTTTCTTGCTCTGCCCATTCCTCCCCTCCAAAACCCGCGGGTTAAAATTCTTTTCCTAGACAGTGACACCACAAAATTCTGTAACAGTTACTTCTGTTGGAAACAGCTCTCCCTTTCTGGCATTTAATCCCTCTCTATTGTTTGAAATCAGTTCGGCTCTATTGAGCTCCAGAGCGGCTGCAGTGGCTACAACTTTTATTCATAATTTGCAAGAAAAGCAACAGGAGGAAGCAGCATGTGTGCAGGGAATAGTAAACTACTAAACTGTGGAGGGGTTTTATTTTTGAGGCTTTATATTGCATGTGACTTTTAAGTTATATACAAAGCGTTCCTTCCGGGAGGCTGAAAAAAAAAAAAGGCATTCTTTTGTTTAAAATGGATCTAAATGAAAGAGAAATAAAATACTCTTCCTTACCTGCAGTACAAGCTTCGTAGTCACACACTCCCATGAATTCTGTCTCCTCAGGACTGTACTTGCAGTAAACTGATCAGATGAGTGGTCACTGAACTGGACCCTGGACAACAGGCCCAGCTGCCGCCTCTCATTTTCCACTTCAAATGTATAGTTGATCTCTATGTGACAAAATAAAGTAAGTCATTTAAAAAAATTAATCACTGCCTTATTAAAAAGAACTTTAACTTCTCCAGATATCATCTCACAGCCTTATTCTTGGAGACTGTTTCACCCGGTGCTGGGCTTCACAAACTGTTTTCAGTTATTTACAAAACTTTTTCTTATGTTAGTTTTGTCCCACCACAGCCAAGGGCCAGTACTCTGTGAATGAATCTATAGCAAACTTCTACACCAAATCTTGTTATTCCCAAAGTACACTGTTCCCTCACGGGTACGGGGAGCTGGCTGGAGGAGCTGTAATTGCTGCTGCAGAGCCAGCAGAGGGCTGAGGTACCACACTGTAAATACCCCGACTGGGCTGTCCGGGATTCCTCTTGTGTCCCAAATGGCACCTGAGAGCCAGCAGGATTCTGAGTCAAAGTACACTGTTAATTTTAACACTGAAAGCACAAGCGTGACTAGAGTCTCCTAGTTGTGTGCTGAGGCATGTTTTGATAGACCTGAACTCAGTGCATGTTTTAATGACGTCTATTCACTGAGCCAATTCAATTTGCACAGATGGGAACAGTCCTGAGTGTGCCAGGCCACCCACAGGTGGACATGTGTGAGCAGCATCTGAGAGCTGGAAGCAGTTAACCTGTTGAAGGACCAGGACCTTATTCAAACACATTGTTTGGATTTTACAAGTAACAGAGAAACTCGAAGACAACTCAGGAGAAAAAAAAAGCTTTGGGCTTAAAATTTTTCTCATTTCCTCTCATAATCCTACACAGTTTCCCAAGAGGTTGTAACAGCAGCATTGTAATAAGTGCCTTACATTTTTGACTACAATTGTGGCACAGTCTTCCACTCTTCTCCTGTTAAGGCAATTTTTTTTTATTTCTGTTACTGATTTTCACAAAACTATTTTTGTGAATATAGGACACAGTTTTATAGGGTAAGCCTACAATTAGAAATAATGCTTACTAACAATATGTAAGATGGGCTTTTAAAACTATTCTCTAAACAGCAGTAACCTATAGAGGCAAAATTATTTAGGTCTGTATGGCAGCCATTTGCTCACTGGCAGTTATAATACTTAGAAAGTTTCTGTCATCCACAGAAGAGCTTAACACACCAGAATGACTCTAGATACAGACAGTGCAACAGCTGACCTTAGTACTGAGTCACATTTTAAATTTGACAGTCCCTGTCTGAGATGAGTCACTACAATTTGAGTACTATTCTTCCATGATAAGCTCTAAATAAAAAAAGAAAACAAATCACATGACAAACAGATCAAAAAGATTTATCTTCAAAACTTACTTATGCTTGGATTGAAATCTCTGGGGTTTGCAGTATATTTAAAACATGCTTTCACATCCATCCTGTAAAAAGTACCAAGAAATTAATATTAATCTTAATAAGGCATTGTCCTATAGACTGAAAAGTTTTAATAATGCATCGACTTATCAGTCTTATGACTGTGGTATTCGTTGCTTACTAGACTGAATTACAAAGCAAGAAAAAACGGTCAATAAGCAATTAGAAAAATTTTCTGGCATTTGCTCTTATGTCTCTTCTCAAGAGAAAGCTGTTCAAGCCAAGAGTCTTGTGTTAAAAGTCGGAAGCGGCAAAGTGACTTTCATTTTCAAAAGCAGACATTATGAACAGAACATATTCCACACCTTATCTTTAGCACAGTATTTGTAAGAAATTCAGGGTGTCAGAATGATCACATGCAGATACATTGGTTTAACATGCACAACTGTCATATCCTTTCAACATCATCATTGAATGAATTTTGGCAACAGAAAACTCAATACACCAAGGTGTCTGATAGCATAATTTTTTTATTTACCATATTTCACTATTGTCCTCTGGATTCCTTTTCTTTAGATCAATTCTGTCAGGCTGTACTGTGATGTTTTTTCTAATGCTTACCACAGGCCGAGATCTTCAGTTGAGGGAAAATGAAGAATGAAAAGAAAGAGTAAAAAAAAGTAGTTTTTGTTAAGATTAATGAAATAATTCATGCCAATCCCAGACGCCCTCCACACCTGCACTGATTTGCAACAACGACACCCCAAGAAACAGAGTTTGGCTTTGATATTGTTTAGAAACAAAAGAAAACTATTTAAAGCTAAGCAAAGCAAGTAACAAAGAACATCTGCCATTGTACTGGATGCCTGACAGGGAAGCAGCCTACATTAACGTGATGTTGTCATTTTATACACTTACAAAAACCAGAAAATTCAGTGATGGTTTCTACCCCAACAGTAATTCATCCCCTGTGAACAACTGTGGGTACTAAAGTTCATTCAGACTAATGATCACAACAGCTTTAATGCCAAGCCTGAGTGGCTGTGGGAAATGATGTTTTCATTGCCTAATTCCTCTGCATTTAGGCTGCAACTATAATTCATCCTCACAACTTTTCCTTTCTCTTCCATTTTGGACAGGACGAGAGAAGACATTTCATATGAACAAATGAATGAGCTGATTCTGTTCTTATCAAAGTATCTAATGCTTGTATAAAATAGCCAGTAAGACCCCTCTTCCATTTACTTGGGACACCTCTTTCACTGTTCATCCCCTTAAAGGTTTTTGTTCTCAACTTCATAAAATCTTTTGTCCTGCCCTTATCAGCAAAAGATTAAAGCTCCTTTTGAGTAAGCAGAACACTGAATAATCTAATCAATTCCTCTTCCACCTACTCTGTTCTCTTCCATAAGGCATGTGAGTTGCTTTTCTTGGGTGCTGTTCCAGTGTATTTAAGAACATTACAATTAAGTACACAGACACCATAAACCTTAGAGATGGGATCATAAATTGCAGAGAAGGCTGTTCTGCCTGAAAAGTAAAGTTGTTTTCATTCCCAAAATTGAGATAACCAGTTTTGGAGTTTCTGCTCCTCCACCTTTGGGACCTTACAGCAACCACCAAAGGCCTGAACTTGATGCAGCATTCACAGTCCTGATGATAAGACAGACAGTCCTCTTCCTGGCCATTACTAGCGATTCAGCTTAACAGTACATTAAACTGGAAAAAAAGCAAAGGCCTGAAAAAGACTGAGACTTCATCCTTAATTTAGGTATGTGCTACAGAAATCCCAAAGCATCTTATCTGCTGTTTGTTGGACCCCAGTAAAGCGTCACTGGTTTGGATCCTCGGCTATGGAAGTGGGGGTTGGTTTTGTTTTGCTTTGTTCCATCTTCAGCAAAGCACAATTGGATTATACAACAGCACCAACAAATGTATCAGTTAACTTCTCCTTAAGGCAAAGGAATTACTTATCACCCTTAAATTCTATTAAAGGACAGGCATCCAAGTTACCATGGGGCAAAGCCAAGGTACAGGTGTCCTGCACACACCAGCTCTCCACAGGAACTGTCCACAGTCACCCTCTTGCCCTGACTGACTGCAAGGCAGCTTCTCAAGGAGAATAGGGGGATAAAGTAAATGAATTTATGGAATTCCCACCTTCCCCCCGCCCTGCATTTCCACCTTCTAGTAGGAAAAATAGACTCCAGGATAAGCAGCTCATTTTTACTACTAAGCAAATTGGTTTTAAAAAAACTAAAAATCTTGGTGTAATTAGTTAAGGTTCTGTATATAATACCTGTACACATTTACAGAATCTGAAAGGGAACCAACAGCAATATCAGGGTAGGAATTTTTATCCAGGTCCATGTTTCCAGCAATAGAGTAACCAAAGAAATTGGTGTTTGTTTTTTCACCATCAAGAATCTAAAGAGCAAACAGATTGAGGGAATTCAGACATTTGAAAGCTATAAAAGTGAAATAAGTAACAAGTGAACATAACTGTCTTATGGCCAGAAAAAAAAAAATGAGGGAAGAGAAATCATGAAGTAGAACCTGTGAAATAGGATCTCTTTGTTCAGTTCAGGTAAAAGACACTGAAGTGCCAAGATGACCTGCCTTTCTTCCAAGAAGTTAACTTTGCAATAGCAGTGAGTACCAGAAATAGCTCATCTGCATGGAGATGTTGCTTAGTTCATCTTTATTTACAGTATTTATGTACTATAGACACTTGAAACTGGAAAAGTATTCTAGCAGTATTCTAGAGAGTGCAATCAGGTTCCATTCTCACCTTGCAAACTGGACACAGTGGTCCTCAAAACAAAAAAGCATAAACATTTTTTATTCAAGAAGAAAGTGTACTAGTGAAAGAGAAAACCAAGAAAGTGATTATCTTCAAATCACCAGATTTACTTTAAAAATAAAAAAACATATATCTACATGCTTTTTCTCTTCTCCACATATCATTGGTGCCAAAGGATGGCCCCAGAAATAAAAATGTGTATTAATATCAAGAATTCCTAATCCTTCCAATCAGCAGTGCAATCTTTGAAGGGTCCTGTGACTTTGCTGCATACCCACCACCCCACTAATAGTAATGGAAAGGGAGAAGATGGATAGCCCTATAATTTTTAAAATTCTGTTCAAGACTAATTATATAGTAAATGTTATTTCATTACCTGTGCTGGTTTTGTATTTATTCCACTCTTGGATCCATGATAAATGTATACCTTGCCAAAGCCATCATATGGAGCCCCTACTGCGATATCTGTTGAAAGTAAATTGCAACAGCTAAAATCATTCATGCTCTTTCTGCCGTGTGCAATCACAGTAAGGGTCAGATGTTCTAAGTCTGGCATTGGCAAAACAGGCACGTACATTTTTATTGTCGGCATTTTCCACTTACCTGGATATCCGTCCTGATTAACATCCCCAACATTTTCAACTGCAAGTCCAAACATGGAGTCGGTGGTCCCATTTAAGCGAACAGGTTTCACTCCTTCCCACTTGCCCCTACGGTTAATGTAGACGTACACGGCACCACCGATATCTCCGCTTCTGTCGAAGTACTGTGGGGCTCCAACAACAATGTCTTGCCATCTTAGAATTAAAAGAAAAAAAGCAGTGCTTTTGCAGCAGAATAACTGATCAGAGTGTGCTCAAGATCAGCTGCCCAAAGAGCTGCTGAACATGGACTAAAATATGCATTGAACTGCTTGAGCAGTAACAGCCCCACTGACACTACAAGCTGGTTTATTCCCTTGGTAGCACGCAAGGATGTTCTAGGGCCTTCTTTAGGTATAAGACAGGTTCCTTCCTTCTTTGTTTTCACTAATTGTTTACATAAACTCTTTTCTGTCATTAGAAACACAGACTGTGTCCTGACTGGTTCTCCAAGGTGCTCGCCATTTCCTTCGGCAAAACATGGAAGGTGGGATTTGGCATTCCTTGTAGTTCCAATGTGAAAAAACAAAGAAATAAACAAGATCATCATCCTCCTTTATACGGGGAGCAGGTGTTAACCACAGCCATACCCGTCACTGTTGAGATCCACAACAGCAACATCATAGCCGAAAGAAGAGGCCAGCCCTTCTCCTTCAAAAATGTGCTCCAGTGAAAGGGCTCTCTGATTTTTCTCTTTTTTCAGTAAAACAACTGCTCCACTGTGGTTGGCTCTTGGGGCACCAGACACAAAAGTCATCTCATCCTGGGAGACAATTCCTTTACCAGAGTCCAAAGAGAAACCTTTAACAAAGAAAGAAATTAAATAGAAACAAACTAAATAACAGCATGCATTTGAATACAAAAAAAAAAAAGTGTCCCCTGCTATATTCAAGTGGTATATGGCATACAAGTTTTGTCTAAAATACAGTATGATATGACTGGGAATTCTCTATCTGAACTGGTGGATGCATGTTTACAAGCTGACGCTTCTCCATACATTACATCCAAGTATTTCTCCCACAAAACCTAGTATTTAATTGCTCACTTGGATCTGCTTTTTCACGGACACCAAATACAAACAAGATCATTTTTAAACATACCAGCTTAGAAATGACTACACCTTACCACTTGAATATAGCTCAAGCATTTCACCTCTGGCAAAATTATTATAAAACTTCCTCAGCACAATTCATTATTATTCCATTGCAAACATGCAAAATGTATTGCACAGGCAAAGTATTCTACATGAATGATTTCTACAGTATTTGAGAATCAGCTTACACAGTAATGATGAAATTGGAAATATTAATTTAGAGCAGCCCTAAAGGACATGTTCAAATTAATTTAGTCTTACATATTCTTTACAAAAATCAATACATTTTAAAATACAAACAACCAAGTTAAAAGACTATACTGCATATACCAACATATCCAATAAAGGCCAAAGTACAAAACAGCACACATTGCAAGAAAGGAAGATATCAACCAGAGATGGGAGTCTCCCTTCTGAAACACTTCACCACTACTATGCAAATTCTCAATTACAGCAGTTCACAATGAGGCAGTTCCAGAAAAACTGAGGCAGTCCCAGCAAGAGGTGGGGGGGATGAGAGGGTCTGGAGAAATGCATGACAAATCAGTGTTTCTCTGAAGTCTGGTTACTTTGCCACCTCCGCTTCATCTGAATCCCTCTTTTTCCATGCTTTGCTTACAATGTGTTTGAGATGAGAAGGGTTAGAGGGGAGAGGATCATGTCAAAGATCTGGAGATTATGTCTGACCAGATGTTGCTACCTCAAGTGGTCACAAACCTAAGTAGCTATTCATCATTATATCCACTGATTTGTCCACCTGTGTGCTGGGAGGCAATGTTTTATACACAAACTGATCTGGATGAGTATCAGATACAGCTGTCAAAAACAGAAGGCCTGTAAACATGAGTGAAAGATTAAAGAGAAAAAAAAATAACAGTTAAGCAAAGCACCTATAATCACGTTTGCGTACTGTCTAAACAGAGGGAACAGTAATGTTGGCTTGCCTAGGAGCGGTTTTGATTATGACAAATCAAAGGCAGCATTTACATTTAGGAGATAAATGCATTTGCTATGAAACTGCAAAAAGTCAGTATGACTGCTCACAGCAAAGGCCTCCACAGCACTCCTCACCATACCAATTCTTATTTCACCAGAAGATGCTATCAGCTTGTCTAACATAAGCTCTTAGGATGATCTTTAATCATTCTTTTTACACCCAGTAATTACTCCTGATATTTAACAGAAGTTTATGTTCTATTTCTACTAACAGATATGTAGCTCCAAGTTTGGTCTCTCCTTGACTTCCTTTTACATTTTGCATTAGCAATGCCTTCCCATCTGTTTGGCTTTCCACCACTCACGCTGAAATTCCAGTCTCAAGTTACCAAAACTGTATTTGCTGCACACACCAAAAGCAGTGGATCAACACACAGAAATCTGCACTGGCACAGAAAGATTCTTTACACTTCAGGCCTTTCCGAAAATGCAGCAAAGCCTTTTCTCTGCCCCAATTTATGTCACTGGTGTACACAGAAACCCAGCAGCCTAAAGACATATTTCTGCTTCAGGAGTGCACAAAAAGCAAGACACTCACCTCCTGCAACATACACATTTAAAATATAAACAATACTTACATTATGGTACTTTAAAGGTCTGTAAAAAGGCCACTGGAGTTTTAAGAACTTGAAGAATAAAAGAATTGCACTCACCAACCAGGAGACAAAATCTGCAGTCTTAACAATTACATCCAGAAACTCAAGATTTTTATAAACCTAATACCACATAGCAGAGACCTTGTAACTAAGGACTACAGATCCATACACTGCACTGACCCATCACAGTGACTATAATCACTCCCTGAGATTCTGTAGGTCCTCATCACAGCTCTTGAGTCTCACATTACAATGGCAGCTCTTCCAGGAACCTCGGCAGTATCATCTTACACTTAAAACTGGCCCATAAATGTGGAGGGAGATGTGAATTATCTAAAATGGTTAACATGTTACAGGGCCACAATGAAAGATCTTTTGCTCCCACTTTGTATCATCACACCAGGCTGGGGTCACGAACGTTTCAGAGACCTAAAGCGATTTACCATATGCATTTAATCCTACCTAAGTAACTGTTAGCTGGAACAGGAACTAGATTCTTATCTTGGCGGCTCTCATCACCAACTTCATAAGGCCCATCATCAAAGATACCCAGATCATAAAATGTCTGATTCTTTTGCTCTGCACGAACCACCCCTGAAAAAATGAAATGATAAAATAAAAGTAAATGAATGGTAAGCGAGAAAAATAAGAGATAAATGGTTCCCAACTTATATTAACTATGATGAATGAACTAGTGACTGTTGTTAAAATGGGACAAACAGAATAGTGCACTGGGTGAGAGTGTTCTCTCTCTGTTCTATCTGTGTGCCAGAAGCTCATGCTGCTCTACACAGAGGGCCTATAATGATCTGAAAAACATGGGATACTAAGAAAATTCTCAAAAATATATGGAACCAATTTGGTCAGAAATCACACTCATGCCACATTTCTTAGCCTCATAAAGCCTCTCCTAAAAGGGAGGCAAGTACACAGAACTTAAAAAAATACAATTACTATTGCGCTATGACAAACACCAGCGATATATTTAGAAACAGTATTTAAGGGGAAAAGAGCTATTGTTCAATAAAACGTGTGCTTCCCTTTTATCAACAGACATATTTAATATTTTGGCAAGCACAAACATGTTTTTCCATTATACTCTTAGGATTGTTCTAGCACTTTTCTCTGGAATTAAAGTAAAAGGGTGTCTGAACTCAATATGCTGTTTCAGCTCAGTCAGATTTTGTTGACAGATACGTGGAAGATTAAGTTTTCACTAAAGTACACCTTGTGCCAGAGCTTAACTCAACGATTTTGCACGGTTCAGATAACAGGCACAGGTGTACGAGGTGGAAAAACGTAATGGCTGCAGGATCAGATGTTCTCAAGAGGGAAGAATTTACAGCTGTTGGTGTAATGAAGTGTGATGGGAAAAATCACTTCAAGAGACTGAGCTTGCCATTTAGATGCTTCTCAATATAAACTAACAGAGAATATCTGTGGTTTCTTCCCCTTAAATTTTGGAATATCTCTCCTAGATGATACAGACTACTTGGCTCTTGGATTATCTGTGAAATCTTACATGGATATGCCTGGATTTAGATATGAACACCATATTGCTCTGTTCAGTTATCTTCCTGCAACACTTCAGCATTTAATTTGGAAAGTACTACTTTCCACAGACTTCACACAGAATGAAGTGGAGAACACTGAAGGATAAACAAAGATCTCAGTGCAGTTATCTAACATTGGCTAAAATGCAGAAAAAGGCTGGTCAAATAACTTTTAAAAAATTAGTGATTTGTTCTACTATGCGAGTGTCAAAGTAAGCCCTCAATCCCACCATAAGATTAAGACTAAGGGAAAAAATTGCTGGTCTCATGTACAAAGTTCCATTGTCTATTTGTATACTCCCTTAGAGATATTTGAAGAAAATTCAGTAAATAATTTTGATACAGAAGCATAGCATTTTGTGAAAAAAGGGTAAAATCATTACATCCCTATTATCCCCTCCCCCTTAAAAAAAAATTTAAAACTTTGTATGCAATCCTCAAGAGCAACCTCAGAGGAAACGGGAAGGGTAGGCAGGAAGGAAGCCAAGTCGTACCTTTCCAATTGTAAGTGCCTGGGGCACCAAACACGATATAATGATAGTCTCTAGTAAAAGTAGCAGCAACACCTTGCTGACAGGAACCAAACTTCTCATGGCCTCTTAAACGACCATCACAAAAACTCCAAACTCCATTATCCATATCATCCTTAATAGTGAGATCCTGGCTCAGCACATAGCACCTTCCAATGATATCCCGGGTTTCCTGCACTGTGTTTACATACTGCCTTTTCTCATAGCGATGTGCACAGGTCTGCAAGATATACAGAAAACATCACTTAATTATTTCTTCTGTCGTATACAAGTCACCCAAGAAGGCTGGTCTCCTTTAGCAATCCTTCATGTGAGCAATGCTGCAGGGCACCTTGCAGACACACCTCTGTTGCAATGCAGAGTCCACTGATTCCTATGGGCAACGTATGAGAAAGGCTGAGCTTCTACAGATGCAAGTCAAAGCAGCCAGCTTCATGGCCAAGCAAGGCCACATGGTTAAATCCCTAAAGCCATTCCTGATACCTAATCCCTCTCTTTCAAGAAGTGAATAGAGAACAACTCTCTCGCTCCCATAAAGAAAGAAGTGTCTGTGTTTCCCAACAGCTCACAGAGTTAACTGACATATGTGCTTGTGTAGGACATGAGAAGCTGGTTCAACTACCGTTTACTCAAGGCCATTCAGAACACTCCCCTTCCAGAAAAGTGCCACTTAGCAGAGGCTGAAAGCTTTTCCAGAGAAAGGGAGAGAGGTTGTTCCTACTTGCTACTTTGGATGTTCCACTTACAGAGTAACTGTCACTGGGACAGAGCTGCAGCCCTAAGTACATCCTGTTCCTTATCCTTTTAGACTGTTCCCCTGGGAACAGAATTCTAATCAAATATTTAACACAAAGGATGAATAACCACTGGATTATGCAGTGTAACAACCAAACCACTGTAACAAATGTGAACAATCAAACCCCTTTGCCAGCAGTGTTTCTTGCAGAACCAGACACAGCAGGTGTATGAAGAGCAAAAGCAAGTCGGGTTTCTCAGCTGACAAAGCTTTCCTATGGTTCCTATCAAGCCCTAAATATTAGTCAAACACCCAGCTGCTCCACACTTACAGCACTGTAGTACTGTCCTGCTGCACAGGGACCTCCAGCCTGTCCACACGTTATCTAATAAGTACATTATTTCCCATTTACCACTTACAAAGAAAAGTTCCTCCTCAGAAAAGACAAGACAACAATAGTTGATGGTCAGTCAATGGCCAGGACTGCTTACATCTGCTCTTCCTGCCTCAGGTTTTGAGGCAGACTGAAGCTAGTTATCCCTGCCTCTACATCCTTGAAGAACCAGATTCACACACTGAAGTCGCCTGCCTCCAGCTTTGGAAGCAGTGACATTAACCTACAAGAATACAATTAGACAGGTAAGCCTCACTGCACACCTATTTTATGATGTAGTTGGTATCCTGCAGCACCATGGGAGGTTTATTTAACTGAGAAAATTTGAAAATAACATTCTCTGGTAACTCCCAACAGTTTTTTCTCTCTGTTTAGCATAAAACAGATAGTATCTCTGTATTGTATAAAATAAAGAATACACTGTCTTACTGCAGTGTAATGACCACATTAATTCACAGGAGCAACTCAGACAAAGTCCCTGATGAAAGGTAGTCAGGCTGACTATCTTGGGAAACAGGCTGATGCCAGCCTGCTACTTTCACAGCCTTACACACTATTCTTCCCTGTTTCTGCAGTCAGCGATATTTAGAAGAAAATGTGTATATGACAGAAAAATAAGTGGACCCCTTGAAAATAAACTGCCCATCCTAGATTGTTATAAATATTAGAGGCTAACACACAAAAATAATTTAAAACTCTTACAATCTCAAGGGCCTTACTTTGCTAAGGACACATTTAAGTCTTTACCTACAAGGAATCATTGGAGGAAAATTAGGCACGTTAACTTTCAGCAAGCTGCACAGAAACACATAGACTCCAAATGTTTTTATAAGTTAGTCCTTGACACTTACCACCACATTTCCTCCTGGTCCCTGACTTTGGACAGTTACACCCATCCACTGGTCTTCTTTACTCTCCATCTTCGGGTCAGCTGCAGAGTATCATAATACAACTTCAAATATTAGGAGTTAACTACATTTTCTTTTCTCTTTAATTTTTTTTTCTGAAGTCAGTCTCAAGGGAGGCACTCCATACAGAACACCAGACAGTCTGCAGGTGGCACTGTCTGTACATGTTATCACTAACAGCATCCATTTTAATAAATACTTCTAGCCTGTTACTTCATGTTACATCAATTTACAGAAGAGTAAGAATCGACCAAGACTTAAGCATCTCACGCTATCTTGGCAATTAAGCTGCAACTTATTCTGATGCAAAAAGTAGTTATGTATAAATTCCTAGATGCAACTGTCTGATGCACTGCCTCTGGAAAGGAGATCAAGCAAGAAAAATGAGACAACTGTTTCAATTCAAAACCAAAGCACAGAAAAACTTACTCTCCTCATCAAATTTGACACGTATGCAATTTTTATTTGGAAACGCAATGTCACAGCTGTACAGTCCTCCTGTTCTGTTGGCTTTTTGGGCTGGAAAGGCCTTTTCCCGAGGAGCTCCAACCAGCAGTCTGCAGGGAAAGCAAAATAATTCAGGGATCCACAGAAGGAATATTAGAAAAGAGGAAGGCAAAAGAATCACAAAGTGTTTTCATGACATTGCTAGAGGTTTGACATGCAAACATTTGAAGATGGATGAAAAGCTACATCACAGCACTACTCATTAATAAAAAAAATAGGGGGGGAAAGCTGAATAGCAGTAACAGTTCTGCAATTATTGGCCCTGCAAAGCAGTACCTGTACTGCTATTACTGCCATTATTGCTGCAACAGTCACTGGGAGTAGTTGACAAAGTAAAGTAGCACCAGGCAGTTTTGCAAAAGTCGTTCCTCTATCAAGGACTCGAGTATTTTTTTGCCTTACTAGAAATGGTTTACAAGGGTGGGACAAGCATTGTTACTACAATGACCAGAAATCCCCAAAACAATAAATAAAAGTGGTTTCAAGCTGTCTTCTAGTTTTACACCAATCCTGAGCCACTGTTTGCCTGAATTACACCTTAGTATCTCTGACCAAAGAAAGATCTCTCCTGTCCCAAGCAAGCATCCACTGAACTGTTCCAGGCTCTGTGCAAACATGCATTCCCCTCTTCTCTCCTTTGGCAGATGGTCCATTTTGAAGCTGAAAATTTTTCTCCAACAAATCTCTCATTGAGAACACGCCAATCCCACAAAGGACTTATTTCTCCTATAAAAAGGCTACTTTAACAATCCCTCCTTAGACACTGCTCGGGTAAACAAATGTGAAGGTTCTTATTTTAAAAACTAAGTAAAGCAAATTTTTTTCTGTATCAATTGTACACCATATTATCACAAAACTATCAGTAGACATGTTTACTTGCAAAATAAGAAGTTTCAAAAAAGTTCCTATATTGTCTGTTTCTTTGAAGTATCACACAGAGAGAAAGCACAGCTGCCTCTCAGGTGGCTGACTGAAATTAGGAGCAACTAGTATGCAATAATTTGTGGAAGAAACATCACACTCAGCTGAAAAACCACGGACAAGAGAACAGCGTGTGGATGGTGCAACACTGCAGGCACGACAGACAGATGGATGGATGGAAGGATGGACGCTGAACCAGACTGTGTTTCCTGATCCTCATACAAAAAGCATTTCAGAGAAGATATCCCTGACATTAGTGTTGGGGTGGGCAAGGCTGGGTCTACAGCTGGATCCACAAGGCTCAAAGAGGTCTCACACCCTCCAATGATTATAGAGTTTTGCTTGAGAGAAAAGCTTCTCTGCATGCAATAGGATGTAGCACACTGCTGTCCCTCAGAATGCTATCCTTACTGAAAACAAGAGTCACTTTTATTCATATCTAACAGTTAAGACTGGATCAGTTGCAATCAACACATAATTTTTGTTATTAAGCAAATATTTATTCAATGTTCCTAAAGTAATGAAACTCTCAATGAAATTGATGTACTATGAGAAAACACACTTTTTTAAACACAAAGTTTCATCTGTAAAATGTTTGTGAAACAACCAAATTTTCACCACTTATGGAAATCAATTCTCCCCTAATTCTCCCACAATCCATAATTTATCCTCCTCATGAAGGTAAACCCCGCAGATGCTGAAACCTTCAGGTAAAATATTTGCTTACATACATATATAAAATCAGGGCACACAGTGGGGGCAGGTGTGGGTTTGAAGTGTCTCCCGTTTTTCTCTCTACATACATCTGACATCTTTTTCAAGCATTTGTCAGAAATCCTGTCACAAGTCTTCAAGGTTCATCAAATACAAAAATCTTGAATCCATCACTGCAAGTCCTTATAACACAGTTCAACAGTAGCACACACTATGAGCAGGCGCTCACAAAGGATTAGAGCAGTTCAGGTGTAAGACCCATTAAGAAAAGGCATAATGCCTTTGTAAGTCTTTACTACTTCTCTGCCCCAAAGACCACAGCAGAGAAGAGTAAACATATGCTCCCAGGTTCTGCAAAACAAATTACTGGAGATGATGGGGATTATAAATGTTATGAGGATTATCAACATTATTAGGAATGTAAGTAACAAAGTCACATGCATCTAATCTTTGGCTGAATAAATCCAGCAAAACAAAAATCCCTTGCAAGCACATTGTGATTTGTGATCCAGCAGAGCTGCTGTTCAGCTTGCCTACTCTAAGAGATACATTTGAAAAATCAAAGTTCTATTATAAAATCCAAATTACTTTGTTTAAAAACACAAGTGTGCACAAAACTACAGAAGGATGACATGGACCATGCAACAGTATGGATTTCAGCACGACTGCAGTAGTCCAAATGAATCAAGCTTGTATACTGAGCTGTGCTACATGCTCAACAGAGTCCATCCAGACTAAGGACATATTCCAGTCATTACTGTATGGCTACTTACTCAGCTGTGTTTTAATAGAAGAATTTTAATCAAGTTTGAGCTCATTATGCTAAAAGTAGGTTAGGTTTTTTTGCAGTCATACATGTTCCACTTCAGCTTTCTCAGTGGCAAGCAAAACCTCTTTCTGCAAAAGGAGAGGTAAAGGTGGGGTGAGGAGGTGCTGTCATAGCTATTATTATCTCCTTATATTGGCGGATGAAACACTGACATTAAAACCTAAAAACTTCTTCTGCAAACAGAGTGACAAAAATACATTCATAATTTCCCTCCACCTATGATCACAATATGGTTTGTTTTATTCACTGGGACTTCTCCCTGAAGGTCTGCGTACAAGGGCTAAAGTCACTACTTTGAATTCAAGTCTGAAATGCCCAAAATCAGGCTCCAGAATCGGTATTTGTATACCAAAACAAAGCCCCAATGTCAAGACTGCAGAGTCAGAGACAAAAACCCAACAGACTGCAAAATGCAGACAATTTTACTGATTTTTCTATTCCATAGCAGGTTTGCCTTATTACTGTACAGAGAATATAAGATCAGCCATACAGTATATGAACATAAACTTGTCTGAGCATCAGTTCCTGCCAGAGACTTAGCTTTGTGTTATTTGAGTTATGATGACTTAGTATCTAATGTATACCACATGAGCTAAAAGTCAGACTAAAGAAGTATTACTATTCTTCATGTGAATGACAGAAACAGACGCTTCGAACTACTTGAATCCTGATCTTCCCCGTCCATCTTGCTTAAACATATCCTATGAACTGATCTGGGTTTTCCCTGAGCCAGTCAGACTGCACAAGTGTTAATCTACAGCAGTGTAACATAATGAACTATTAATAGAAGTTCATTTAAAATAAATGTCTATCAAGTGACAGTGTTCAAAAAAAAAAATCGGAATTTTCTCATACTCTGGCATAAAACTACAATGTTCTTTAGCCCTAGTTATAATTAAAAACAAGCACCTTTCAACTAATTTTTAACCAAATGGATGGGTCCAGTTGCTCTATGTATTAGAATTGGATTAATTATTGTGTTCTCTTAATTACTTCTTGGAGATACATGATAATGACTGAAGTCCCATTGCCAGTTATAAGCATCTTCTGGCTTACAGTTTTAAACATACTTACTTCTTTAAAATCCCAGATTCATGACCAAATTTGAGATAATCCCATAAAATTATAGCTCCAGGATTGGCATATAATGGCAGTTTAACTAACTGACCTCAGTGAGATGCAGTTTTGGCTCAGATGGATGGTGCCTGCACTGCACAGACACCAGTGACCACAGCTGCACCTGCATGTGCGACCGGAATGCAACAGGGACAGGCACAAGCCCCACCCTCTAGAGGGACCAGCGTAGCACCACATCCCTCTGTGTAACCCCATGGCACAGCTACACCCACCCTCCCTCCCTGCGACATTACATTACACCTGAACAAAACAGCTGAGGCAAGAAATACTCTACCAGTTGTCATGCACTACTCAAGTCTCAGAAAAGGCATCAAGACATCTTCATGACTTTTATCTAGATCTGAGGCAGACCTTTGGATGAATGTAGCAGACTTTGGATGTATGTAGCAAACATGCTTCTTAAACCCACACATTTCCAGGATGCAGAATGAGGTGGGAACTCACTGCTCACGTTCAGGTAGGCACCAGGACCCAGCCTGCCAACTGCTGCTGGCCAATGCTGCAAACACCTAACTAAAAGTCCAAGGCCAGATGTATGAACAGCCTATGAACCATAAGGCTGGTCACTTTCGAAAGAGCCAGTTAAATTCACAAGTAGCACAACCTGTTGAATGCAACAGAGAAGGTTCTTTTGGACTGTGAGTGATAATGCATTAACAGTAGAGCAATTACATATAGCACTAACAATATAATTGCAATCACAAGCTTAATATCCCATGACAACACTCTTACCAAAAGGCGACCCTTCTGGGGAGGGCGAAGAGGACAAACCTGTCGATCTGTCCCTGCAATTTTGCATCAAATTCTCATCCCCTGATTAGATGCAAAACAGACATACTTTTATACCTTATTAACCATTACGGTGTAAAATGCTGTGAGTGGGACTGTGGTCAAATCTTCCGTTCTTTGTGAAAGCGTTTACAGAAGGTTTCCTGGTAGGAGGTGTACTTGGTTTGTACAAAACACTTCTGGGTATCAGGTAGAAGAACGAGACCACATGGCCTACGCCTCACTCCCTGTTCCTGCCCCCGCAGTGCCACAGCAACACAAACCACAAGACCTCCACCAGATTTCCACATTTGCACCTACAGGTCCCCTGGCATACTGAGCTTTGCAGTTTCTTTGCTATTTTATGCTCTCAGCAACTGGTAATCAACAAGAAAAGTCAGGGGAACATCAAGAAGAAAGGGTGTAACTCCATTTAATCAAAAGCAGCCCAAAAGAACTGTTAAAATCCAAAGCAAAATACACCAGGACAAACTTTCCATTTTAACAAACATTACAGAATATTGAGCAGTAGGGTGCGGATTTTTAAACCCTCCCTGCTTTCACTAGTAATTTTGGAGACATTTAGAGGTGGCTGTGGCTCCTTCTCTGCTAATGAAAACAACAGTGAGAACTGAGAGTAGTTTCTGCTCAGAGCTATCTGAACTCCCTCCAATACTGCTCATGAAACTACCTTGGCTGCCTCCAAAAGTAAAGCTGAAGTTAAGATGAGAAAACCATATCAAAAGAAATCCAAAAACCTCCAAGCTCCTGGAAGTATTCCCTCACTCCACAGTGAAATTCTTTTCCTCTCTAACAGCCTGGAACTACCCAGGGACAACATATAATTTTCACATCATACTTCAGAGAAGAAAAATTATTAGCAATTCATTACTGTTCTGTTTTGTAATAAACACTTACCCAAAAGATATCAAGTCAAAGGAGGGAGAAGATCTTCAACATTTTTTTAAAGCAAATCCTATTCATCAAAGAGGCTTCCACTGAGTAAATTACATTTTGATTTAAACAAATACAAAAAATACTAGTGTGCACTAAGTTCAGATACTCTGTTATCTCCTGAAGTTTTCTTCATTCCTTAAATTCTTTCTTTTTCCATGGTATCTTCTACCTAAACAAGGTACCATGTCTTTGCCAGCCTTTCTTTAAAAGTAAAAGCAACAATTCAGTAGTGCCAGCTCTGAGCTTTAACAGACTGGAGTAGAGATCATGAAAGTGTTTCCTGGGTAACAAACCATTAACCGTTTCCACATATCAGCGAAACAAAATAGTCAGTGGTGTAAGTAATTTCCAATTTTGCAGCCTTCCTTGAGCGCTAATGTTCAATTTAATGTTGCTGTTCTCTCTTGCTGTCTGCCGCCGCAGACTTTGCACTTCATTATGTTTTCAGAAAGACTCCATAATACACAAGGGGGGGCAAAATTGGAAAGTGATGAAGCTAAATGCCATGATACGCCTCCATCCCTGACTAGACAGACTCCTGCATCATTTTTCTCTCCCAGTCCCAGTATCTTCTTGCAAGAAATTACACTAGATTGAACAAAATGAAAATAGAGTAACTAGCTCTAACTCAGATTAAAATTTACTACCAAATCACCAGTCACAGTCACTAGTCATCTATCAAATGTTTACAACCTCCAGGCAGAGACCCCTGATCACAACCTGGACATCTACAGCTGTTCACAAGAGCTCTATTTTCACTGCACTGGTTTGGTCTCAGCCGTTGACAAACACAGAAGATGGGAACATCTAACCACCACAATATTGCAACATCAGTGAAGTTGGTCAAAGTGACAGACACTGTATTTGAATACTGGTGGCATCACCTCTGCTTTGGCTTCCCACAACAGAAACAAGTCACAGTACAAGAGCATCACAGACTAATTAGCACAAAGATTGTCCCTTCATACACTTGGGCTAATGGGAACTGGAACTGAACCATGAGACTGGACTCCCCCAGAGAAAAAAGCATCTCTCAGCAAAATACATCCAGTAACTGTGTCAGCAGAGAACTTGTTCATGATGCTTTTTACAGAGACATCCATCACAGCCAGTACGTTATTAACAGCTATTTTAAGTGACCGAATTCTCTCCTAATCTGCTACTCCACAGCTACATTTTGGAACTACCAGTGCAAAGCCATGGCCAAGTACACCATTAATCTCTGTTGCCTAGAGGCTTGGCACTTGAAGAATTGTGATTTTCGTTTTATTTGCTCAGCATTTTTTAGGAAAAAGATTATGACAGAGGCTGGAAAAAGAAGCCAAAAGTAGCATAAGGACTAGGGCAAGCTACTACAAAGTAGAACTGGAACTACAAAGACACCTGTCACTCTGGAAAGGCCACTTTCTTAAAGTCACATGGAAAAATAAACCCTTTCCCCTCACAGTCAAGAGTCCAGCCTGTATGGATTTGAAACAGACTGCTGCAGATCTCAATCCCATTGGTGTAAGGCATTTTTCTTAGAAAAAATGGTACAGTCTACTCCAAAGCTGTGTTTCAAAATCCAATTTTCTATTTCAGAGACCACTCTCTGGCTTTAATCAGGAGATACCTCACAGTTTTGCAAAACTGCTATCGTCATATAGAAAGTGAAACCTGTATATTACTTACAGGTTTAATTTCTCCCTTACAAGCTATACATTCCTTCTGATTTAACAGAAAGAGCAACACCTGTGCCACGAACAGACCTGAGTATGAAGTGGTATTGTAAAACAGACAGTTCTATAACTAATCTATGATAAACTTATGGAAGGAATAATGTTAAAGGGATTTTCACTCAGATTTTCTAACATGGCAGTGGCTGGCACTGCATGAAATCCTCTTATAATAACATGTAGTTTAACTCAAGAAGTGACAAGTGCACCACTTTAAGAAAAACTTGGGAGCTGAGGTGCTGGCACTTCCAGCCCAGCCCAGCCCTTTCCCACAGCCACCTTGTCTGCACTAGACTGACTGAGCCATACAAGTCCCACCACAGCCCCCCTGGGCACGACCCAGGGATGGTGTGCTAAGGGGCAGGTCCTGACAGCAGTGGACAAGCAGGGATGGCTGCAGCAAAGCAGGGCTGACCCCGCAGTGCCCAGGGAAAGGGAACTGTCCATCCCTGCTGCCCCCACACCACAATCCTGCTCTCCTGCCAGCAGCACCCAGACACCAGGGCCCTGGTCCATTGCCTTGTCCAGTGCTGCCCCAGCTCCCGAGGCAAAACAGGCTCTAAAGAAGCAGTTGCTACATAAAGGGGCGAGTCAACACACAGCATCTCCAAAGTTCATGAAAAATGAAAGAACTATCATGTCATCTATTAGGAGCATGTTTCAGAAAACAAACATGGAACCAATCAAAATATGGAAACAGTTTCTCAGATTTTGCCTATTTTGGGAAAAAAACCAAAACCCTGAAAGTGCAGTGCACCCAGTCAGTATTTGAAGGCTCTACATGTTAGAGAGGTAAGAACTTTAACAGGCATATACTGTTCATCAACGTGCTAAAAGCCATTTTAAAAAAAAACACTGCAGGAGTTCTAATACATCACAAAACAAATATTTGGGTTGAAATGCTATTCCTCTATTTCCTTCACTGAATGGAGCACATCAGTTTCATTTATGACTATAATAAAACTATTAAAAGGCATGAAAAGTACAGAAAGAGGGACAGACATTTCACTGTAGACTCAATGAGCAATGTAACACACTACAGCAACCAATCCCAGAGCACTGCAGCATCTGAAGAGCAATTGCTCCCCAACTAACCCAAGCCACAATTTTTTCACTCGCACATCCACTTATGAGATTACTCCTGCTCCTCCTTTTCCAGACTTACCACCACCTCCTTCCAAACTGTAGGGAGAAAACCAAAACAGGTAGAAACCTTCTGCACTAGATACACACCACAGAAATGGATATATGTGACTCTGGCAGATTTATGGTCTAAACAGAATTTCATCACATTTAATTAAAACATATCAGCCAGAACCCCAAAGGGAAGCTCTTCCACACCAGACTAACACTGGCACTCTTGAGCTAAGGTGTGGCTGCCCAGCTGTCACCATAAGGCCATAGACTATAGAGAAACACCCTGTCGGACTGGGCTAAAGAACTCCATGTGTGTAGAAAAAGCATGTACCTTCCTGATATGTAATCCCTAATAAAGGTTTTATAGAGAACAAGTACACAAACAGCCATCAAATGCTCATTTCAACAACAAAAAGTCACTTGCATGCTAAAGTTCAAATAGTCTTTTAGTCTTAAGATCATCATAGCCCTGGGTTAAATGCCTATAATAGGATTCACAGTTTAAGTCTTATTCTTCAAGCCGTGAACGTTATGACAAAAGCAGATGTGTCAATGGGTACATGCAGTCCCCTCCATGCCTCCAAATTAACTGAAAACACAGGCATTCAAATCACTTGGAAGAACATCACTCCAATAAGGTATTTTTGTAGGAGAAACAGGTCATACAAATGCCTATGTAGTTGGGATGCTCAAAAAGCCCTTTTTTTATGTTGCATGCAGATACTGAAGCACTGATCAAACAGATCAGAATTAAATCACATATTCACAAGAAACTTCTCCATATACACATTTGTGGAAGAAGAAATTATTGTATTTTACTATGAATAGGAATGTACAACTCCGAGAATTTCAACCAGCTTTAAAAACGTAATAACAAAATGTTGCTGTTTGCAAAAAACTTGAGACTATGCCAAGAAACCCACTGCATTCTCTTCCTCCTCGCACTGGTCCTCCTCCACATACACACACACATACTTAATTTTTACATGCCTCCCCTCACACACACACTTTCTCTTTCACCACTCCCCACATTGTCACTTGAGCAGAATTTGGAATTAATTAGTTGTTTTCAGGTATTTTTAACATTCTATATTTCTGTGGGCTGCAAGTTGTGCAAACAGTATTGCAGCTACTACTGAGAGTGGATCTGATCTGACAACAACAAAAGCATTCTTCCACTCTATGCAGGAACACAGCTTAGCTGGGAAGAGAAAGGGAAAGTCTTCAGCGATATTCTGGGACCACACTACATAATTAGTAAACGTTTCTCTAGCAGCAAGATAAACTGAGTGGATGAAAAGATTACAGGGACTCACATAATTATGCTGTGTTTGTAGTAGCAGCTAGAGGAGTCGACAATGTAAGAAAAAAGTATACCAAATTTATTTTAGTATCTTTGGCCAAGAAATTAATGTCATTTTCACTTGAGGGTTTTTTTTCCACACTAAACAAGCATAGATAATTAAATATGAGCCATGATATGTTTTCACACACTCTGTTAGACAACACTAAGAGCCAGCAGATTTAATGGCTACACAGCTAACCAGTCTTTGTAATTCCCATAGCAGAATACTGTGAGAAAAGCAATAAAAAAAAGGACACAAAATTCAGCTACACATGATGATAGTGTCCTTGGCTATCAGCAACAGCTGGATGCCACTTTTGACCATTTCCAGGATAAACATGAAGCCCTTTGACCCACACATGTGCTGCTGAGCAAACAACCTCAGGCATCACAGGGGGCAGTCGGTCCCAGCATACCTGCAATCTTGTTTTCCTTGGCTTTTTAAAGATCTATTTTATAGACGTGATTTTGAGAAAGGTGACAATGCCAGGTGAAACAGGTAGAGGCTAAGCACATACAGCTCCATTTCAAAAACTTTCATCTTCACTAAAACAGAAATAACATTCCTTCTAAGAAATTCTACCATTTCTACAGACACTGGCAAACTCAACAACAATGCTGATCATTCCTATCTACTATTCCTTATTTCTTAAAAAATCTCCAGACTCCTTGGAAGTAGAAAACAAATGCAAAGAATACAGCTGAAAAGCATCTTAGAAGCTTGCTAGCTGACAGTGAAATCCAGTGCAGGGCCTGTCCATGTTACCCTGGAGGGTCTAAAGTACATTTTTAAGTTGTAGGTGGCATCTTGACAGGGTGCATCCCATCAACCCCTCTTTCTTTTGTTCTTGATTCTGCAGACCTTCTCTCTCCCAAACACAGTCTAAACATGACATGACAGGAAATGACATATTTTTAGATGCAGTTCTGTAAGAGGAAATAAGAAAAACAGCCAACACTCCAACACAGCCAAAAATGGTCAGTGCATACTAGTAAATACTCCAGAAATCACAGTGCAAGAACCAGCACCTTCTGCCTTTTACTGTCATTTTGACACAAAAATCTGCCTCAGGTACTTCACAGCAGAATATATCTGGTCTGCCCTTTAAACTAAACCAACATAACTGGAATTCTCTTTTCCAAAGTAACTGCTACGGAATTCTCAAAATAATCTTAGAAAATGGGATGCTCACAATACCTTAAATCCAAAGGAAATGCATTTTACCATGACTATAATACATTTTACACTGAAATTGCAAAAGCAGCTTTATTAACCTATGGTATAGTTAAGTTTATTTTTCACATATAGAATAACTCCCTTAAAAATTGAAGTAAAACCTTTTTTCATGTTTGCTCTTCTAAGCTATATTATTCTCCCATTACTTTCAAAGCAACAACCTACTTACATATATTGCAATCAAAAATATTCAATGCTACTTAATTATTCAATGTTTTCAGACTATTCTGTATAGTTCTTTCTTCAAATATTCCTGTTTCTCTTACTGTACCCACCCTTCCTAAGTACCATTATTCAGTGTTAATTTTCCAGCTAATGTTTCACAGTACAGATCACCATCTGCTCATTCAATAGTATGGATCTTTACTTACTCATTTTTAAATAGCCATTTGCCCAGTAGCCTAACCTCAGTTTTGTTCCTTCCACAGAATGTGTCCCCAAAATGTGCCATTTTTACAGTTATGGGTAGGATGATCCATCTAGACCCAGGCTGGTACTGAAACATTTAAACAAGAGCTGATTTTAACCAGCAGTTCTGAAATGAATGAGGTGTCTCCTACGAGACTTTACCAGCCTGCATTCCTTACAAAGGTGACAGTTGCTCTGGCACACAGGGGTGGAGTTTAGCAGAGGAGAAAGGATGGCCCATGCTGATTGGTGAGCAATTTACTGCTGTAACATGCCAGGCAACTCGATATGTTAATTTGGAAAATGTTCTGGTTTATTTGGTGCAGAAACCAGACGGCAACAAATTAGATCAGTAAACCATTATTTTCTGTTTGTTAGGCCTTAAGAAAAAACATCTATGAGAAGTCAACCTACTGTCCCACGTCTGCATATATTTTTTGTTGTTGTTTACAGTTTAACATTAGCAACATTAGTAATATATACTACAGACAACTGTATGCAGCAAGCATCAAAACTAATTTTTTTCCTCCTCTTCATTCCTATTTTACAGTTGAAGAAATAACATCAATATAAATTACACTGGGATTATTGTATGAAAGGACCTATACAACTGCAGAATATTTGTTAAAGGGCAGTCAATAGGAAAGAAACTTCTCAGAAACATCAATAAAAATATTTAATTATATAATAACACCTGAAAGTCATGCTACAAAGATTTACATTTGTCTTGTACAGTTACAGGTGAGATCCATCAAATAGTCCAGGTGCAGACTGATGAGGATATCCCATATTTCTGAAGATACAACTCAGAACATTTATTATTTCCTGACTTGGTACCAGTAATTTTTCTACTAGATTGTAACAAAAGAAGGGATTAATCAGAACTCTCTAATCAGGTGAATAGTACTTTTAACAGTAGATAATGCAGTTCATGAAACCTCACATCTGGATGAAGACAGATCCATGATGGTAGGGTTGCCTTAGAGTTTATTATTTAAGCATATGCAAGGTAAAGAGTCTTATTCAAGGTAGACAGCACAAGAGTGAAATTGGTAGAAAAATTGTAGCATCTCGTCCAATAACTCAGATCTGGCTGTGACTCTGTGCCCAATACTACCAGTACATCTCATCTCTGCACACACTTGTTTGTAAGCCCTTTGCTGCTCTCAAGGCCTAAGGAAATTTGGAAAATGAAAACAGAAACAAAAAGAAAACTACATCCTCAAATAAAAAATGCTAAATTTTATGATTTCAGCTCATAGATAATGTAACATTACAGTGTACTCTTTAATGCCTCTGTTGCAGAAGGGCTCCTGGCACATCTGTTCCAAATCCTGCTGCTTTGGAACTGAGCAGAACACAGAAAACAGGCTTTATACTGTACCTGATATGGACTTACAGATCTTTGAATGGTTCACTCAAAACCCATGTATCTTGATCAATATTCTCTTTGCCTTGCTTTCTACCCTTATGTAGCTGATGCGGTCACATTTTAAGTTTAAAGTGCACCACAAATTTTCTTGCGCCCATCAGTCTGTAAGGCGGGGACAGCAATGAGGTTCAGTTTGCCAGCTGAAGCTTTCAGGATGGCAACACCACAGAGAGCCTTCATTATTCACTCAGCTCCAGCCCACACGGCTGAGAGACATGGCAGAGCATGCATGCAGCACCACACCCCTCACGGCATAAGGAGAACTGCAGAAAAAATGTTTCCCCAGCTCACTCCTACCTCAGGTTTTACATGGTTAAGCATTATGCTCTTCAAACACATTTTAGTCCAATCAACTTACAACTACAGTTCTCCAAGTGAACTGTACCTCAGACTAGAGGATACAGGATAACTTCTACCCCAAGTTTAGAGTAAACACTGTAAGAACCACAGCTCCTGTCCACAATAGATCACAGACAGTCACATCAGAGGTTTTATGTCAGACATGCACACAGACACATCTACTTTGCCCTTCTCTGTGTGTCTGCATCAGCTGAGTTTGAAATGCAAGAGACTAGCTCCTGGTCTTTCAAACTGTGAGCGCTTCCTGCAATACTTTCCTGCCCAGCCTTCTCGCATCATTCAGCAGAGCTGTCAGAACCCACAGACCCTGCTCACAAACACAACAGCTTGTCAAGGAGACTGCTTTCCCTTTGTCCTTAACTCATGTTTTGTGCTGTTCATTAGTTTTCATTTGCTTTAGCAAAGAGAAAAGCCTTTCTTCTACCTCCCAAGATTAAGGTCTGTCCTTGCCTACACTGCATTACTTTGTTACACTGGTTTAACCTTGCCTGTTTTAGAGGATGCAAGATGAAGTTTTTGATCTGTTTCTGAGACGTGTCTTATACATTGGCCACAATGGTGCTCAATGGGCTAGCGTCCGCTGTGTTTATTGGGGTTGATTTATATCCTAATACTATTTAGTAAGAACTACCTGGTATAAATTTCATCATTTTAGAAAGCAGTGAGCACAACAGACTTGGATCAGAGGAACTTAGAGCAATTTTGGTTAATTGAACCATCACTTATATTTTAAGGCTCTTGGAATGGCTTGGCAGGTCTGTGTTTTATGCAGAGTAACAGCTTACAGAACACCATTCTCTTTTGAAACACACAGCCTGAAGAGAGGAATTTGTGCCTCCCCAAACTTCCATTCCCATCTATTTAGACATGTAAAAACAAGAAAGCATAAGCCCAAATGCTTCTAAAACTGTCACCACCTCTACCCTGTAAATGGTATGCTTGAGCAACCCCAAGGATATCTCCTATATTAGAAACTGATGCATCAACCAGGCTCAGCATCAGTAAAACAAAAAGCTATGAAACCAAAGAATTTTATCAGGTACAAGCAGGTTCTAGTAACAGCATCATTTTATGAGCTGTAATTGAAGCTGGTAGCATAGGCACATAGGCCATTTATCATCACTGCTGGCCAAAGGTATATGATACAGTCCTTACTCATGAAAAGCTCCCACTGGCACAGCAATGAATTTTGTTAATTCTTACTAACACTAGCCTAAGAAAAAATAACACAGCTACCACAGGGTTACTCAAGATTCTTATGCAATTACAGGTGACCAAAGGAAAAAATGTTATCTGAAAAATATATGATCTCTTGAAAAACAAGTTTCTCAAGGGGAAGGAGGACTGGGATAAGAGATTTGCCACTTCCCACATGGGAAGGTTAGCTTTACACTATGAATGTCTGTCTCACCAGTTAATGCTACAGTGAAGTTGAACCTATGAATTCACACAGCTAATGACAAAGGACTGTACCACAGCATGTTTTCTGACACAAGCTTTTTAGAGCTACCTGAACTAAACTGTCCTCACAGAAGCACATTTTTGCTGTATGACCAACGACCACACTAGTGCCTTGCAGGGTCTGCTCCTCTTCACACTGATGAAAGTGGTTACATTAGTGCAACTTCCAAGTGTGTTATCAGCTCACTGCTTTGCTTCATCCTTCATGCCTTACCAGGGGGTTCTGCAGGACTTAGGCACAATTATTTCCTGTTCCTTTGAGGAAAACAACTAAACAAAAAGACCCCAAATAGGAGTCAGACAGTGACAATTATACGATAGAGTTTCCAATCTTTTGTATGCTGACCTGTAAACTTGTCAGCTGTGTCTCTGCCACTGCAGCACAACTCAAACTCATACTGGGAAAAAGCTTGCCTTCTGCAGTTTGACTCCACCTATAACAACTACACATTCTTTCCCCTTATGCAATGTAAATTTAACTTCTCATTCCTTTCACCCATGACATTAGTATGATGTATCTTCTTTTTAGAAATCTATCCCTTACCACTACAGAGAAACTCTTGAAACTACTCCTCCCTCCTCCTTCACAACTTCATTTGAGTCCGACCTTTGCCACAGGACATCTGATCTCAAACACAGTAAACTACTATCACGACTTAAGAAAGCAAATAAGCATACTAAGCAGGTGATCCAAGAATAATTTGCATGGACAAAAAAAATAGAGAGACACTCAAGAAAAGAAAATACAGGTAAAATGAGACAGTGAGAACGCAGTCTAAAAAAATCGGTTATAAATCCCTTTTTTTTTAATTGATAGAAGCAATTAAACAAAATTAAAAGCAAATTAAACTAAACTAAAGGTCATCACTATTAAAGCTTTTAATCCTGAATATGTAAACATGTGTTGTTATTACTTCGGTCCACCTGAAGTCTGAATTACACTACACCACCTCTGCAAGCAGAAATTGTCATCTTCCACTGCAGACCAGCATAATCCAGCTCTTTGTTGCTGGTGCAAAGTGTCTGTGAGCCCAAGCCCTCAGACAACACGGAAGTACTGGCTAAATGCCACTGAGGGTGCACTGCAGCAGTACAGCCATGTCAGCAGCCCTGCTGACCTAAGGCAACTTTGGTATGCATTGACAGAGCAGCTCACAGTAGAGATGTGCAGAATCAGCAAGACCTGCCACTTGTAAAAATTTCAAAAAGACACTGTCATCTTTAGGACTTTATGACTGCTAATGGCCAGCACAGTCTTGACATAAAGTGCCTATCCACAGCTTTCAACAACACAGCTTTGCAGCTGATGGGAAGATCTCAAAAGCTGATAACTAAAATTTCTTCTTTTTTAGCCTTAAACAATAACAAGAGGCCTACATGAATTCAGTTCCATAGTTCTACTGAAAAAAACCATCAGACTTACATGCAAGTAAATCCTTGTGGGTTCCTTACAACTCAGGATATTCTGTGATTGTATCATTCTAAACCATAATAAAAAAGAGCTAAAGGATGTTAGGTTTACAGTTGGACTTGACCTTAAGGGTCTTTTCCAACACAAATGATTCTAGCATTCTATGATTCTATGAAAGTTATAAACAAATTTAGGCATTCTTGATACTTCTATTTTAATTCAAGATCTTTGCTTAAGTCATCATGAATTACAAACAAATGGACTGGAACAAGCCTGCTGGACATCTTACATGGAATATGCATACATAATGACCATTTTTATATATATTCTATACATATAAAATTACACATATGCGACTACATGCACTACATATGTAGTGAGTAGCTAGTAATCACACATTTATTACAACTGTAACATATTTATAATATAGAGTCAGTGTAGTCCCCATCAACAGATTCCAGATACACTCACATTCCATCACAGGACTGCTTATATTTTAACCACATTAGTCCTGTGGCTCTGCTGTCCCTGAGTCTCAGACCCCGCCGAGTTACAAACCTTCTTCCAGTCTGCAGACAAAATGCACTGCTGTTGTGCCGCTGCCTCTTTGCAGAACCAACCAGAGCTCCCTGACTTTCATCATATTGACAGATTACAAACAGAACAAACTTATTTATGCAGGGCAATAAGCCCAGCTCTTAGAGCTCCATTAGTCTTTTCTGCTGTCTGATTCACTGTGCTTGACAATGCATCAGAACTATACACAGTAACCCAGGGAGGCTGCCCTTGGTGACTCCAACACTAATGTTCCCCGATGCACATTACGATTGCATTCAGCAGTCTTTCACACCCACATGGCATTAGCAGTCCACTTTCAGTCACTGTAAACGACAGTCCTTCTCCTCTCCAACTGACAAACTTCCCAAGTTTTCTAACCTGAAGATGCAAACTAGAACAAAATCTTGCTACTAGTCCATAGCCTTATACTTGGTACCATTTACAGCTAAAGTACAAGCAATTGAACAGCCATCTTCTCATACTGTTGGGAGTTAAATAATTCCTCATTAGCAAACATGTCCTTTCTAGCATTAAAAGATTGCCATTCAAAGCCCATATGCAATCTACAATATCCTGTGACTAAGAAAAAAGGTGATCAAAAGTAAATACCATGTTTAATCAAACACTATTTCAGCTGTACCTTTATTTGTCACACTTCCTAGTCATTCTCCACCCTTGTCTTTACAGAGGATTGTTATAATGCTTAACACTGAATTATCTGGTGTGAGGAAGAGGGAACCATTTCACTGAAGAACTACTTAAGTGAGGCCAAGAATAAAATTACACATCCTTTAGTTTGTTTTACCAAGCCTTGCTTCAAGCCACAGACTAAAACAGCCCTCGAATACAATTCATGTATTTCACCTTCTCTGGTTTTCCTCTTTTTTCCAAAGATGGACTGATCTTGCATGTCTCTTACAACCTGTTTCTAATTCTGTAAAACTGGAGGGGCAGAAGGGTGGTCAGGCTGGTAGGTTTTTCTGAAATGAGGGTCCCTGCCAGATGAGAACCCAAGTGTCACTTTTAATTAAGTTTCAGCAATGAAATGGGACTTGTGTGTTTTTGTCAACTAAAGAGCATTCACAATCAAATGGCAACTGAGTTTTGAAGTTAGCATCCATTCAAGAAGGGGTAAAATAAATACTTCTGACTACAAGACCAATGTACATAATACCATTTTTGCAGCAGAGGTAAGACACAGACCAAAATGCATCTGGGAATGCAAAGGTATTGCAACCCTGATAATAAACTACTAAAATTCCTGCTGTTACAGATAATGGGTGGCATACAGGTTATTGGACATACTTGCTTCTCAGTAGACCTCAGTATGACCTCCATTCCCATAACTTTCCACTTTCCCTGAGTATCTGGACAGCACACTGTTCCATCTATGAAGAGTCAATCAATCTAGAAACCGCATGTGGCTTCCATGGAAAACAAATCCTTTGGTATTAGTTCAACATAGCTCATTTTTATCTGATAAAAAAATGCAGCCCAACATGGGAGGCTTCACTTCAAGTCTTGTCACCATTTGTTTTGCAAGACAGAACTCACACAAAACACGATAAACACACCTCAGTCCCTAAGAAAGTTACAGGACAACGTGTCTTGTTCTCTTACAGCCACACACTACTACCCTTACAGACAGAAAAACGATGCTCAAAGGGACAACAACATGTCTGTTTGACATCGAAGGTTTCATTCCAAGAGTACTACCCACCAGCCACCCAGGGCAGCATTCTACTTCTTCATGGTAAAACCCATGGATTTGAGAAATGGCCAAGACACCTCATACTCAGAAGTGCACGTCAGCATAAAACGCAGTTTGTCTAATTTGGTTTTGTCTCTATTAGAGACCCCTACTTCTCATGAAAGCCTGAATTCAGAAAGTCATGTCAAGGCAGATAGCGTCTGGCTCTGTTCTGTCCCCAGATCTGGACTGCCCGAGGAAGCACTTACTATACATACAATACAGAACTTTCATGCCAATAATCTCTGAGGCATTCCAGCCAAATAGCACAGACGAGCTTGAATACTGTGGCTGCCCTTGTGTTTCTACTGACTTCTCACAGTAATTGGCTTTCTGTCTCTGCATATTCTGACACACTCATTCTAGCAATACTGACAATACAATGGGAAGCTAACAAGCTTCAGGCACTGCTTTCTTAGTAGAACTAAAATGAGACCAATGCAAGAGTAATCCTGTCAGGAATTAAGATAAGGGCCTCTGAAAAGATGCTCACAGATTTGTGTTTCATTCTTCAGGATGCTAGGGGTCATTTCATCTACTGATGGAAGGTGAAACATGAGTATTTGTGATTTATACACCTCCACACACAGTAATTTTAATAAAATCACATAAGAACGCAGGGCAAATCAAGATGAGCCCACAGGACTTTTAAGTAAATTTACCACCTAACTTTAGGAAGAATATTATTCCTTTCCCGCTTCCTTCTCCCACTAACTCTGAATGATAATGGGCGTGTCTTCCCTCGATTTAAAACTAAATATCTGGGGAAGGGGCATTTATTTAACAATCTTTTATACACACTCTCCATCCAGCACTACTGGATAGGGTGGGGTCCAGCACTCCTCAGCTACGCACACAAAGCAGCAAGGATGCTGAAAGTGTACAGTGGAGCCTTACTTCGCTGCCCGAACTCCCCAAAACAAGTTCCACTGCCGGTTTATTTTTCCTGCCTTCCTTGTGTCGCGCCCCATGTGCAGGTGCAGCCCCTGGGCCAGGGGAGGCTGGGTGGGCAGGGCGCAGGTGGGCGCTGCCGAGGGCCCTGCGGCGGGGCGGGGGAGCTCTGCCGGCTCCCCGGGCTCGCCCGGCTGCTCCCCGAGAGTCCCCCGCTATCCCGGCTGCTCCCTGCCCGTTCCATGCCCGNCCCCGCAGGTGCCGCCCGGCCCGCTCCCCGCTCCCCGCCGAGCACCGGCCCGGCCGTGCGAGGGAGGGACGGAGCGAAGGAGACGCGTCCCCCGAGCACTTACAGGCGCCTGTCCTGCGGCTGCAGCTGCCGGTGCATGGCCAAGGAGAAGCCGAAGAGGCTGCCGGGCTCCCCGCTCCAGCTGACCGCGTTGTCCGTGTCCAGGTTGAAGGCGGCGGCC